>JACDOX010000154.1:1185053-1225550 GCA_014549065.1 Cardinalis cardinalis | reverse complement strand
TGTTTTAAACCCCCCTCCCCATACAAGGATTTCTGCAGGGAGGATAATAATGGCACAAGCTCAACCAAGTACAAGGTACTCTGAGGCAAATGAACTCCCACAGACAGCAGAGAACAAGGAATGAAAAGGAAAGGGGGAAAAAAATCCCAGCTGGCTTGGAGCAGAACTGACTCCTGGAAATACTCCAGGCTTTGGAAATTGGTAGGCTTCTGGTTCTTGATGGATCCCTCGTGGAGCTTAACAAAGACTGGAATATAAAGATATGTTTATACCTTTTCTTTGGGAGTCATTTTTGCCTCTGTTGTGGTCTACAGGGCTGTGCCCTCAAGCCTAAAAATAGGGATAATTGATGTAATCCTGAACCAAGGGAACACACCAGCTGAGTGCACAGACCTGTCCCCTCAGCACCTGCAGGCTGGGGGGGACATGCAAAGATTTTTTTTTGAATGCTGCCCCCTGATCATCCCAAATGATGAAACAGCAGTGGGTGATGTGAGTGRGGGGTGGAAGGATTTGGGAACCCAGAGGTGCTTTGGGGATGGATTTCAGGAAGCTGGTACCTTCTCTGGAGGCCTGCCCACAGCTCTGGGCTGCTGTGGAAGATCCACAAGTGATGGAGGTGACCTCTCTGTCTGAATTTAAGGTGTGTTAAACCTGCCAGTGCTGTTTTGTTTTTAACAGTACAGGCAATGCAGGCTTAGGCTGAAATTCCCTCTGAGTTAGCAAATGAGAGGCTGGGATCACATCCTTTCCAAGAGGTGTCCAGCTCTCAGGTGCATCTCCACATCTTTCTGTGTCCTCRTAGCCTCAGTCTGCACCAGGGGAGGTTCAGRTTGGACATCAGGAGGAATTTCTGCATGAAAAGGATGGTCAGGCATTGGAGGGCACTKCTCAGGGAAGTCATGGAGTCCCCATCCCTGGAGGTGTCCAGGGAAGGACTGGACATGGCSCTCAGTGCTCTGGGCTGGGTGACAAGGATTGGTCACAGGAGGTCTGGGAGGTCTTTTCCAACCTAAATAATTCTGGGATTCTGTGAAAGAGGCCATCTCCACCAATGTCCTTATAGTAGGGGTGCCTTTTGTTGCCTCTGAGAGCCATTGGGTTGGACTTAAATCCTTTGTTCAAGCTGTTACTGAAGACAGGATTATTTTTTCTCATTCATCAGTGCAAAGATCAGAACAAGGATGTTGTGGTGTAGAAACCACTGTTTGCAAAGAGCCTTCACCGAGGAAGAGGAGCTCTGCAGGGCCCTGCTGGTCACCAGGGCCTGGTTTCAGCTGGGGTCTTGTGGAGGATGTGCAGAGAGGTGTCATGGATGAGGGGGAATGGCTTCCAACTGAAAGGAGATTTAGATGGGAGATTGGGAAGAAACTCTTCCCTGTGAGGGTGGGGAGCACTGAGGTTGCCCAGAGAAGCTGTGGCTGCCCCTGGATCCCTGGAAGTGTCCAAAGCCAGGTTGGATGGGGCTTGGAGCAGCCTGGGATGGTGGAAGGTGTCCTGGGAATGCAAAAGGAGCATCAGGAGCTCTCCTGGCTGCAAAGGGGTCACTTCTCCATGCCTGGCCCATGCTCTGGCTGGGATGCAGAGCAGCACTGACCCTTCCAGCCACAAGGCTGGAGGTTTTAAAGCTCTTCTGGGGAGACTCCTCATGCCCAGAGTAACTGTGTCTTCATTATGTCTGGTGGATGCTGCTGAAAAATTAATAATGCACTTACAGGCCTTAGTTAAGGAGCCTGCTCTGGGCAGGGAGGGAACRTCCCCACTGGTGGGGCCTGGAAACCTGGAGAGCCAAGTGGTGCCTGCTATTTATTCCCTTTTATTTAGCATCCATATTTAATGCTTTGTCTCCTGCAATGGCTCTGCAAAGAGGAAGGAATTAATTGGGGAGTTACTGCAGTGCACATAACGAGGCACTGCTAATTGGTCAGGGTGGGGTGTTGATGGAGCTCTGTTCAACAAGTGCTCCTGYTCATTCCCTCCTTCCAGTCTAAGTTCTGGTTTCAGCTGCACTTCACTRCTTGGAAAAATCCAAAATTCAGCAAAAATGCCTGCTGAAGGGTTTTTCTCAAAAAGGAAAAGCAAAGCATCTGTGTTCTAGGAAGAGGAGTTACACTGGTGTGTTTAATTTACGGATTTAACTAAATTTCAAGTCATTTTTCCTTTTTTTATTTTCTTTTTCTTGATTTTTTTTTTTAGCCTTATTCTCTGGATAGCATTAAAAACATACCTGGCTGGGARTGTATCTCTAATTAATTGCTTTGCAGCAAATGAGACCATTTCAGCAAATCCTCCTTGCACGTTTTAGGTCTTAATCCAGTGGTTACATATTAGATAGTGCATCACAGTGAGCAAGGCAGCTTCACCCCTGTTGGAAAAATGCTTATTTCACAGAAGARATTATTGAATTTGGAGTTTCTGGTGTCTCTGTTACTGCAGTTACTCTGAGGTGTATTTCTGCTTTGCATCCTTGCCTAAGGGACAGTGTCCCAGGAGTCTTCTCCTGTTGGGTCGCTTCTCATTTCTCCACCCTATCCATCCTAAATCTCCCTTTAATATTAGTGGGAACATGGTGGAGCATGAAATGAATGAAGAAGGAAATTAGATTGCTTCTGCTCCATTTTCCTGAATTTCTGGCCAATAACTGCCTCCACCCATACAATTTCACCCAAATCCTAGAAATTGTCAGAGGCGGGGGCTGAGTTGGCAGAATGGAAGAGAATTGCTCCAGGAAGGTCTGTGGAGTGTCTATTCTTCATTCCCTTTGGGAAGAACTGGGAAGCACTGGAACAGGCTGCCCAGAGAGRCTGTGGAGTCTCCAGRTATTCCAGAACCATCTGGRCACAATCCTGTGCCTGTGCTCTGGGATGACCCTGCTGGAGCAGGGAGGTRAGACCAGTGACCCTACTGGTGCTCCCTTCCAACCTTTACCATCCTGTATCCCCTGGCTTTGCTCTGTCCTAGCTGGATGGGCCATTTTCCATGATTTTTCTGTGTAGCCACCTAACATGGAGGGTGTTCATGCCCCACATCCCAGCTCTAAACTCAGGACAAACAAATCTCTGATCCCATCTTTCTCCTTTTTGCTTCATCTTCCCTCCTGCCACACCAGCAGCAGGAATTCCTGTCTGACTCTGCCCTTTTTGCCCTGAAGACACCACCAAGCTCCTTGCTGGGTGTTTTCCCACTGAACACCTCCACTGACCCCTGGAATGCCCCTTTCCCAGTCTCATCCCAGTCCTTCCATCCCCTCTGGGATGCTGCCTCACCCTGCTGCCTGCAGGGCGCTGCTGATGCTCTGTATCCTCCTGGGAATGCTGTGGGGTTGGATTCATCCTGGGCACCAGGAGGTTTCCACACAACCCCTGCGGAGGCTGGGAGGATGATCTGCTGGAATGTGGGGAGATGTTTGTCTGGAATCTGGGAAGATGCTCTGCTGGAAGATGCTCTCATCTGGGAAGATGTTTTGCAGAAATTTGGGAAGACACTGTCCTGGAATCTGTGGATATGCTGTTCTGAAGTCTGGGGAGATGCTGTTCTGGAGGCTGGGAAGATGATGTCCTGGAAGCTGGGGAGATACTCTGCTGGAATTTGGGGAGATGTTTYGCTAGAATTTGGAAAGATGCTTTCCTGGAATTTGGAGAGRTGCCCTGCTGGAATCTGGGGAGRTGCTGTCCTGGAATCTGGGGAGATGTTCTGTTGAAATCCGGGGAGATGCTCTGCTGGAATCTGGGAAGATGTTTTGCTGGAATTTGGGAAGATGCTGTCCTGGAATCTGGAGAGATGCTCTGCTGGAATCTGGGGAGATATTGTTCTGGATCTGGGAAGATGCTCTGGTAGAATTTAGAAAGATAATATCCTGGAGGCTGGGAAGATGTTCTGTTGGAATTTGGGGAGATGTTTTGCTGGAGTCTGGGAAGATGTTTTGTGGAAATTTGGGAAGATGCTGTCCTGGAATCTGAGGATATGCTGTTCTGGAGGCTGGGGAGATGTTTTGCTGGAATCTGGGAAGATCATGCCCTGGAAGCTGGGGAGATATTCTGCTGGAATCTGGGGAGATGCTGTTCAGGAATCTGGGAAAATCATGTCCTGGAGGCTGGGGAGATGGTCTGCTAGAATTTGGGGAGAGATTTTCTGGATTTTGGGAAGATGCTGTCCTGGAATCTGGAGTGATGTTCTGCTGAAATCCAGAGAGATGCTCTGCTGGAATCTGGGGAGATGTTTTGCTAGAATTTGGGAAGATGCTGTCCTGGAATCTGGAAGGATGATGTCCTGGAGGCTGGGAAGATGCTCTGTTGGAAGCTGGGGAGGTGCTCTGTTGGAATCTGGGAAAATCATGTCCTGGAGGCTGGGGAGATGCTCTGCTGGAATTTGGGGAGATATTTTGCTAGAATTTGGGAAGATGCTCTTCTAGAATGGAGGAAGATGATCTGCTGGAATCTGGGGAGATGCTGTCCTAGAATTTGGGAAGATCATGTCCTGGAGGCTGGGGAGATGCTGTGCTGGAATCTGGAAAGATGCTATCCTGGAATCTGGGGAGATGCTGTCCTGGAATCTGGAGAGATATTTTGCTGGAACTTGGGGAGATGCTGTCCTGGAATCTGGGGAGATGCTGTCCTGGAATCTGGGGAGATGCTCTGCTGGAATCTGGGGATATGTTTTCCTGGAATCTGGGGAGATGCTGTTCTGCAGGCTGGGGAGATGCTCTGCTGGAGGCAAACGTGGCCAGCACACATCAGCTGCTCCACGGCTGCCGCTTCATTCCGGCACCGGGCTCGGATAATCCCCTGTGCCTTTAAACGTGCTGCACATCAAAGCCAAGCAGAGCAGAGGAATTCCCTCTTCCCGCCTCCCAGCCCGCGCTCCCTCCTTTTTCGTTTAAATTTTCGGGACTGGAGAGCGGATTGCAGCTGACACAGATTTGTACCCGTCTCCATGACGACAGAGACGGGCAAGTTGTATGTGGAGCGTGTTCATTGTTAAGTTTCTAATTTCAGTGAGGTCGCTGGACGGTTTTTCTCCTATTTTTTTTTTTCCCCGCAGCTCTGAGATACCCTGAAGAAGGAGAAGGAGGAGAGCTGTCCGTGCTCCTGCTTCTCCAGGCGTGCTCCCTTGCAATCCACGGAGCAAAAGCGCTGGGAACAGCCCCCAGCTTTCAAAGCTTTCCTGTTTTAACCCCTTCTGCCCAYCCCTCTGGGTGTTCAGCTCAGGTGCACCTCAGCAATTCCCACTCTCCCTGAGTTCCCTCGGGATCTCTGCTGCCTCCTTCTCTTGCTTTCAGCACTGCTGCACAGCCAGGGGAATGCTGGAGGTACATGGTGCTGATGACCACTCACGTGAACAGCATAAAAGCCACCAAACCCCGCCCAAGTTTGCAGAATTGTCCATGTCTTGGCTGGAGAAGTGGRGCACAGCCAGTGGTTTGACAGAGCTGGTGGCATCACTGGTGTTTCAAAAGGYTTGGAACTTCCACTTTGACTTTCTCCATTAAGGGAGATTTAGAYTGGATAYTAGGAAAATCTCTTCACAGAAGAGGTTGTCAAGCACTGGAAGAGGCAACTCAGRGGAGTRGTGGAGTCACCATCCCTGGAAATGTTCAAAAAATTTGTAAATGYGGCACTTGAGGACACAGTGGTGGTGTGTGGTTGATGGTTGGACTTGTTGATCTTAAAGGTCTTTTCCAACTTTAACAATTCCATGATTCTCTGTTTCTTTTCTCACCTTGAGGAGAAAAACACACCTGCACAGACTTGGGGATTTAAAAAAAAAAACTTGGTTCAGAATGAGGTGGAATTTGGTATTCCGGGTTGGGATTAACACTGCTTCCCCCCTCAAGTCATCCTTTAATAGGATGGGGGAGAGAGAAAATGTCCCTTGTGCAGATGCTCTGGTGCTCAAGTGACTTTGYGGAGTGCAAGGTATCGCTCCCTCTTCCCAGAAGAAATGCTGGAGTTCACAGTCAAGAGGAAAACAGGATTGCTGATGCCAGAGCAGCTTGGGAAGAGAAGGCTCTGGGGACACCTCAATTCAGTACTTCGAGGGGGCTTGTAAAAAAGAGGGAGAGACTTTTTACATGGGCAGGGGGTGACAGGACAAGGGAGAATTGTTTTAAACTGACAGGGGAGAGATTTCAGTGAGGTTGTAGGAAGAAATTCTTCCCTCTGAGGGTGTTGAGGCCCTGGCACAGGGTGCCTAGAGAAGCTGTGGCTGCCCCTGGATCCCTGGAAGTGTCCAAGGCCAGGCTGGACAGGGCTTGGAGCAACCTGGGACAGTGGGAGGTGTCCCTGCACATGGCAGGGAGAGGAATGGGAAGATCTTTAATGTCCCTTCCAACCCAAACCATTCCAGGATTTTAGGATATCAGGTTGCTGGTCACAATTTTCCCTGTTTGGCCAAACTTCATGAACAAGACCCTGTCAAGAAGTGGATGTGCTCAGGCTTTTCTCAGTGCCTTGCCTTTAACTACAATAAAACCCCAAGCCCTTGGGATGATTTTCAAACAAACCCCACCTTCGTGGTGTCACCGATGTCCCTTTTTYTTGTCTGCAGATGGAAAGCAGGGGAAGATGGGACATTTGAACTGCAGTGCCCTGTGCTACTTCCAATGCCTGCTGCCAGCAGGTCAGTTTGAGCCTGGCTGGAAGCCCCTGGGTGTGTTAATTGAATTAATCTCCTTCCTATAAAGCACTGAGCTCTTAAGGTCAATGTGCAGTGGAACACAGAGCCGYAATTGAGGTGCTCGCTCACTCGTGYGCACGCTGCAGGAAAGACTGCCCTGATTGATTCCTCCAGGAAGGATCTGCCTGACATTTCAGGCCCAGATGGTTTGCTTAGGATGGTCTTCATGCTTCCTCACTCAGTTTCTGTCATCTGACTCATTCCCTCTCCTTGTAGCCCCATTGAAAATGTGGGTTTGGAAATGAAGATTCACAGCAGCTCCTCACTTCAGCTCCGTGTGCAGGGGTGGGTTTTGTGCAGACCAGCCTGCTCTGATCCACCCAATGAAGCAAATTATCCTCCTTTTTCAGTGTTTKGCCATTTTCCTTTGCTTCTGCACCTTCCAAACAGACAGAGAGGTTTTCCCAGCTTTTCTTAGTGGAGATAAAGAAGCAGTTGACCAGAAGAGATAAATTCCCATCAAGGGAATGAGGAATAAAACTTCTGTGATGTTCTGGCAGTGACTTTGCAGAATTCAAAAGACTTTGGGCAGATTAACCTGAACAGCAGCACTTGGATGTGCAGCATATCATGATTCCTTCTGCTTTTGGAGAAAAAACATTGGTTTTGGACAGAATGGGTGTGATTTCAGGAGAGGGAATGATGTCACAAGAAGAGCAGGAAAGCTTTTGGCATCTGCAGGAAAAGTGACCGTGGGAAAGGGCTCCACCTGCTCCAAAGAGTGAGGGGGGGATTKCTCAACCTGCTCATTGCAGGAAAAACAAAAATACATTGTGGACATGGTTTCCAGGAGCTCTGGAAGTGGCAGATCCCAAGGGATAACAGAGATCTCCACACTCTTGTCTCTGGAGTGGCTCAGAGCTCAGGGTGGATAAAACCTGACTTTCCACCAGCAGAAAGCCACAGATCTCATCAGTTTTCCGCCAGTTTGTCCTTTTGTCACAACTTGTAGGCTACAAAAAGGTCATTTTATAAGGACAAATCCAGTCCCCAGCCTTAGAGAAGGGCTGTTATTACTCAGAAAACAATAAAATCAAATAATGCCAGACTTTGCAGGAGTCCCTCTGTACAGAGAACTCGAGAGGATTTGCTGTCTCCCTGGGAAAGAAATTACAGGCTGAGGGTTAACCCTTCTGCTTGAGTAATTTTTCAGAGTTGATTTTGGCTTTGCTGTGGAACATCTCGTCAGATTTTTTTTTTGTTTGCCTGCCGACATTTTAATAAAAAATATTTTATTTCATGCCTATAGTACTTAAAAAATAATTGGGAGGGAARGCAAAGGGAAAGCTTTTCATCAAGTATCTCATTTTCCTAAGGATCCTTGCTTGTGAAATGTATTTTTTTCTGAGAAAGTCCATGTGCTCCAGGAGCTCAGGATGAGCAGAGCTTCAGCAGGAGAGAGAAGTGGAAATGCAAAAGATTTGCTCAAGTTCTGAGTCACTCASAACAAAGAGCAGGAGGTTCCAGCCCTGCTCCACAGAGGAATCACCAGCCCCATCCCAGGAGATGGGGAATCACATGCCCCATCCCAGGAGAAACCAGGTGCTTTCCCAGAAGCTGCTGCAGCTCTTTTTTGCTCTTCGTGCAGGAACTGGCACATGCTGTGCTGCAAAAAGCATTTGTATTACAAATTAAACTGGAATTACTGGTTAGAAATGGGAAATCATGTACAAATACCTGATTTATTGGGAATTCACATTAATGGGATTATTTCTGCTGCCCTCACAAGGCTTAGGTTGGCCTCCAGACCTGGCTTTGGGACTGCCATGCCCTGCGTGTAGAGAGGGGAGCAGGGAGATGCCAGATGAGCCTGGCTGGCTTTGAGGAGCAAGGTGTGGAGCRGGTGGAGTTGGACACATGGGCTTGGTGGACTCACTGGGCCAAGATGAGGGGGCTTGGCTTGGAAACAGCAGGAAACACAAATAAAAACCCAATGTGGACTGATCACAAGGTGGAGAACATAGCCTGGAAGTGGAGCAAGGAGGGGGGATCGGAGTGTCTCTGGACCAGCTTGATGCCATCTGATCTTGGCGCCCTGGCTGGAGCTTGGCCCCCATTTCTGGTGTTCCTGGCACACCCAGGGTGAGCTGGACTGGGCAGAGTTCAGAGGCAAGTCCAGAGGAGAGGGTTGGGCTTAGGCGACCTTTAAAATTCCCTTCCCACCCAAACTTTTCCATGGCTCTGTGATCTATTTCCAACCATCCCAAACTGATCAGCTGGGGCGATAATAGAAGGAGTTTGGGGCAGCAGCTGGAAGCATCCTGTGTCTTGGAGCCACCAGCAAGGAGACTTCTGTGCCTTGACCCCCAGGGTGTCCCTGTGTTGGATCATGGAAAAGAACTGGCACAGGCTGATCCCAAGGGTTGAACTTGGTGTACCCATGGGTCAAATGGTTTTCTAAAATCACACCCTGGGATGACAAAAGCTTCACCAGGACAGCTGCCACCTCCTTGGCAGTGCTGG
This sequence comes from Cardinalis cardinalis, assembly GCA_014549065.1. NCBI lineage: Eukaryota > Metazoa > Chordata > Aves > Passeriformes > Cardinalidae > Cardinalis > Cardinalis cardinalis. The sequence continues at coordinate 1,216,412 of JACDOX010000154.1, read as the reverse complement.
GTTAACAGCTGGACTCTGGAGGATTTTTCCAGCCTAAACAATTCTATAATTCTATACCAACCCATACAATAATTTCGTTTCTGTGTTCTCCTGCCAAGGCAGATCCCCCATTTGCTACCAACAGAASCTTTCACTATTCCCTGTCCCCAAGCACCACATCCACACTTCTTTTAAATCCCTCCAGGAGTGCTGATTCCACCACTGCCCTGGGCAGCTGTGSCAGTGTTGACAACCTTTTCTGTGGAGAAATTATTCCAAATATCCAACATACACCTCCCCTGGCTCAACCTGAGCCTGTTTCCTCTTGTTACTTGGGAGAAAGGACCAATACCCAAARTGAAACATCAAAAAACTTATTTCTTCCAGTCCCTTGGCTTATAACCCTCCCTCTGTCACAGCTGGATTGGAGGAAAACACAGGAATTTTCAGCAGGTTTTGAGGGAGCTTGGATGGGGCTGATCCATCCCATCACTTAGGAGTCCATGGGGTTTGCTATGGTCACAGGGCAATGCCCTCTGCTTTAGAAACACCTCCATGCCTGACTTCCTGGCTGTCTCTGGGGACACTTCCCACCTCCTTTTGCACTTCCAACACTTCAGGGTTGACAGCGCTTCCCTGCCAGGGAAAGGATCGCGTGCAGAAAGCGCCCAGCACCTTCCTGCGCAGGCTGTTAGTCTGTCCCTGAGCTCCTTGCAGCAGCTGCTGTTGCAAGTTTGGATTCCTAACATTTTGCCAGGATGCACTGGAGCTTTTCTAGCCCCCCCCCCATTATTAGGGGAATTTGTTTGTGCAATTTCCATTTGTGTGTGTTCACCTAACACGGGGCAGGCACGTGCTCCCAGCTCTTGGAAGCATCCCCTGAAAGCACAGCCTGCTCCCAGCTCTTGGAAGCATCCCCTGAAAGCACAGGGGCTGGTGCTGGAGGCTGAAATTTGGTTTGGGAGGAGGAGATGCTGTCTGGCTTCTGCACAAGGAAATCCAATCCTTTCCAACCTGAGGATCAGATCAAACACTTGCCAGTCCGCTAAACGCACTAAGTGCTAATTTGGTGGGGTTTTTCATCTGCTGCGTGCACCTAAAAGTGGATCCCTTCTCTGACTATCCTTGGGAAGCCTTCAAGGAGGTTAAAAATCCAAATGTGAAAGCTGCAATGATGAATGTCCCCTCAGGACTGACTCAGAGCCTGTCAGATGTGTTGAGGAGCCAGGGCGCAGGAGCAAAGCTGGAGCACTCACAGGGGAAGCTCTCATTGAGAACCACAGAGGATGTGAACAAGAAATGTGATGAAGGACACAGAGAAATCATGGAATTATAGAATGGTTTGGGTTGGAAGGCCCCTTAAAGCTCATCTCATTCCACCCCCTGCCATGGATTCTGCTTGGAGCCTTGTGGAACAAGCAGTGGATAATCCGTTCACAGCGTTATTTGTTGGGAAGGACCACAACAAACTCAAAGCACATAAAGTTGAACCTGGCCACCTTGAACAGTTCCCAACCATCCTCAGGGGGTTAGGAGGAGCCTAATATCCAAAGATTGGATGTTAGAAACAAAATCTTCACTGAAAGAGTGCTCAGGCATTGGGACAGGCTGGCCAGGGAAGTGATGGAGTCAYCATCTCTTGGAAGTGTTCAAAAACACGTSTATGTGGCACTTGGGAATGAGGTTTAGTGGTGAATGTGGTGGTGCTGAAGGAATGATTGGACTCCATGGTCTTGGAAGTCTTTTTCAACCTAAACCATTCTGTGATTCTGGGATCAGCTGGCTCTGAGGTTTTGAGTCAAAAGTAGCCACTTTAAGTACCCCCAGCCAAGCCCAAKGAGGGTGTTTCAGAAGGAAATCCACCTTCATTTAAACACAGCRGGAAACAAGGTTTTTTCCATGCTCCTGGGTAAATTGTGCCAATGGCTAATTCTCCTCTGTGTGGGAAATATGCATCCTTGGAATTTTTATGAGTTGAGGAAGTTTTTGATTTCTGGGCAGTTGTTCCTCCTGGATGTACTCAGAGCCCTCTGCTCGTCCTCCTCTTCCAGGCAGGCTGGCATGGATTCAGACTTCCAGGAAAACATGATGTGATCYTTGGGGTCATTCTGTGAAAGGCCAGGAGTGGGACTTGATGATCCTTGAGCACCCCTTCCATTGCATGATTTTATTCTATAAGGCCAAATCCTCATTAAACCTCTAAATCTCTTGGCATTAAGGACATTAACATCATCATTTTGGAAAACCCCAAGCAAAGTGGGTTGTTCTGCAGATAAATTAACTTTTTTTTCCCATCCCATTTCTATGGGATTTAATAATTTAATTCCTGCAGGAACRTGTTTGTGGTGCAAGTTGAAGTTGGGTTTAGTGTAAAGGTTCCTACTGCTAAAACTATTGAAAGAAAAATCTATTTTACAGCATTGTAGGCCATAARCAACTGAGTGGTCAAGGCTGAGACTCAAGGCTGGTTTTAACTGGGTTTGGCAAGAGAAGAAAGAGGAATGTTCCAGGGAACAAGTGACAGAGCAAGAGGAAACACCCTCAAGCTGGGTGTTACGTGAGATTCAAGCWATGAGAGATTCAAGCTGGATATTAGGAACAATTTCTTCACCAAAARGGCAGTCAGGCATTGGAAAAGACTGCCCAGGGCAGTGTTAGAGTCTGGAAGTGTCCAAAATGTGTGGATGTGGCCCCTGGGGWCATGGTTCAGTGGTGAACAGGGTGGTGCTGGTTGATGGTTGGGCTCGATGATCTCAGAGGTCTTTTGCTACCTTAATGATTCCATGATTGGCTCAGATGGAAAGCCACATTTCAGATCTCTGCCCTCTTCCTATTTCGTGCCTCTGAGAGAAATAGGGTTTGCAATGGAGAGGCAGAGACTTGGTCACCTCCTGCAGCAGCATCCTGCTCCAGGAGCAGCCCAACAGAGCCAGGGCTTCAGATCTGCCACAGATCCAGGCCTGGGGCTTGCAAGATGGGRACAAGCTTTTTATTAGGGCCTGTAGTGACAGGACAAGGGGTGGTGGTTTTAAACTACTAGAGAGTAAATTTATATTAAATATAAAGATCTTATTTTATCATGAGGGTGATAAAACARTGGCMCAGGTTTCCCAGAGAATCTGTGGATGTTCCATCCCTGGAAACATTCATGGCCACATTGGACAGGGTTTGGAGCAGCCAGGGATAGTGGAAGGTGTCCCTGCACATGTCATAGGGGTAGAATGAAATGATCTTTAAGGTCCCTTCCAACCCAAACCATTGTGAGATTTTCTGAGTCCCCCCTGTTTGATAATACTTGTGTCTTTCATTTCTCTGGGGGCTGGAATGCCTCAAGGTGGGAGCAAACCCTGCCCACACGTGGCACTTTTCCCTTGCAGGATCCAGGAGTGCCTGTTCAGCTGAKTTTTCCTGGGAAAAATGGGCAGGGAGGTGGGCAGAGGGAGGATGTATCCAGGTGGGGAGGGTCTATCTGTTCCAGCAGATTTAACCCCAGACTTGCACTCTGGAGCAGAGTTATCCACAATGCCACATTTTAGGGTCCTGCACTGTTTGTCCAGGTGCTGGGTCCTGGCAGGTACAATCTGTGTGTGAGAGCCCAGAGCTCCCCAGGGCCACATCAAACAAACCAAKCAGGGCAAGGGCAGGAGGCTGAATCCACCTCTGGGATCATCCCTGGCACCAAATCCATGCCACGATCCCAAACAAGGGCTGGGCCCAGACCAACCASCCCTCTCCCAGACAATATCTGGGTGTGCCTGAGGGTTTAGCAGGGATGTTTTCCAGCAGGCTCTGTGCCAGCCTGCTTTGGAGGACGGGAGAGTTTGTCCATATGGATGTGAGCTGTGCCATGCTGCTTTGCCCTCAGAGAACTGGCCCTGACCCATTTTATTTCCTAGCCGAGATTYGGGATGCATGGCCCTGAGGCTCTGGATTCATCAAGCTCTGCAAGCAGAGCTGCCCTTTGCCAGGTGTCTGGAAGTTTTAGGGGCTGTTAATGGGAGAATTAAACCCCACTGGCTGCTCCCTCCCTTCCTGGGAAACCTGTGATGTAATCCAACATTCAGTGTTTTCCAAGGAGAAACAGCCCCAGATCCAGAGCATTTGCAGTCAAAACACAGAAGAAACTGAGGCACAGGACTTGTTTGAGCTACTAGGATCCCACAGGATCCAGATGCTGGATCCATACTCTGGAAATCATCACCATGGAGGTGCTGTTTGGGTGTGGGTGACTGGTTTGGGCAGTGCCAATCAAGGCAAAAGCACTGCCAGGAGYCTGGGTGCTGCAAAAATGTGCTGGRGYTCAGAAGGRCTCCAACCCAAGATCATCTCAGTCTCAGGCATGGGATGGGATTRCTGGGGTGTCCTGTGCAGGGCCAGGAGTTGGGCACGATGATCCTTGTGRGYCYCTYCCAACTCAGGATATTCTATGGCTCTRTGATCCAGTTCTTCAYGGAACTCATTGCTGAAAGAGAGAAGCAGACTCTGGAGGTTTATGTAACTGAAAAACTCATTAGAATAAGGAAAATTTGAAAAAAAGAAAAAAACTCCAACTATCCATGTCTGTAGGTGGAATCATAGAATTATTTAGGTTGGAAATAATCTTTAAGATCATTGAGTCCAACCATCCCCMAGCGCTGCCAAGGCCACCACTGCCCCRTGTCCCCAAGTGCCACATCCCCATGGCTTTTGAATCCCTTCAGGAATGGAGACTCCACCACTTCCCTGGGCAGCTGTTTTAGKGTTTGGCAACCCTTTCTATGAAGAAATTTTCCCTAATATCCAATCTAAACTTCCCCTGATGCAATTTGAGGCCATTYCCTCTCCTCCWKTCYCTGTTCCCTGGGAGCAGAGCCCGACCCCCCTGGCTGTCCCCTCCTGTCAGGAGTTGTGCAGAGCCACAAGGTCCCCCCTGAGCCTCCTTTTCTCCAGGCTGAGCCCCTTCCCCAGCTCCCTCAGCCMYTCCTGGKGCTCCAGCCCCTTCCCCAGCTCYGTTCCCTTCTCTGGTAGCGCCAAATGTGGAGAGTGCTGGAGATTGGGAGAGTTGTGGGGAGTTCTCATCTTACCCAGTTCTCATCCTTTCCTTTGGAATTTGCTATTGGCCATTGCTGGAGCCAGAAAATGGCTGAGTCTGACCCAGCAGAGCAGTTTGTGAGATCTTACAGGGATTGATCCAACTTTGATTCAAGGGAGTTTGGGTTTGTGACCCCACTTGGGATATCTCATGGATGTTTGAATTATGGGACAGCTCAGTAACTTYTGGTGCACAGCACATAAAAGTCTGGGCAGGGCCTTGGGAGGGGAAGTGTTTGGGCTCCAAGGGACTTAAATATCCCAGAGACAACATCCCAGCTGCTGTGTGACTTCAGAGCCATGATGGAAACCCCACCTGGCCACCAAGGTGATGTGTTCCATCCCCCAGGACACGTCCATAGAGATGCAACCTCCACCATAGGGAGCCTGGGTCATACCTAATGTGCTGCACAAAAAAAAAAAAAATTAAAAATTTAAAAATAAAATAACCCATTTCTCCAGACTTTGCAGCTTTCTGTGTTAACCAGAATGGCTCTTTGAAGTGGGGGATGGATTCCCTGGATGCTCCCAGGATGTATTTRGTGCTCATCTGCATGAGGGGGATGAGCAGCCCTGCTGAATGAATAAAGAGCAGAGCTTTGCTGCTCCAAGTGACGTTGATTTTAATGCAGAATGGCACAAAGTGGAGCAGGAGGAGTTCACCAGCYTTCTAGAAAAGCTTCACCTGGTGGGAGCAGAGGCAGGAACTGACCTTGAAGGAAACTCAGCTCAGATCTGGGACATCTGTGAGCCACTGGAAAGGCTGCTTGGCATAATGGGAATGGTTTGCAGCAGGGTGTGCACCTGGAAGCACAACTGGATGGGGCTGGTTCAGTGGCTGAACAACCCTCTGAGAGGCAGCTGCTGCTGAGCAAAATGAGTCCCTGGACTACCATTTCCACTGATTTCCTCCTGCAGGGAGAGAGGCTGTGGAGCTTCACTCCAGCAGGAGGCATGGGGTTTTTTTTGTGTGCATATCTCTGTGAGAAGACAAAGCCCAGGATCCTCTGTCCCCTCTGAGTGGAAGCTGCTGTCACTTTTGTGAGCTTTTGTTCCTACAGTCGTGCTCCCCTGCCCTGCACCAGCCTCAGAGCTGCCCAAATGATCTGAACCCTCCCTGTGAGTGCCGCATGCCAGGGATAAACCTGCACAGGGATGTTTTCTTCCTCTCTCCATCAATCCAGGAGYGTGGCTCCCTCCACCCATCAAAGAGGCATTTTTATTCCCTTGCTCCACGTCACTCCTGAACTGCTCCCAGCCAGAGACTCTCTGCTTGAAGCRGTGTTTGATTTAACCAGAGGCAACTTAACACTGTAGTCATCAGTCAGTTCCTGACACTATCAAGGCCTGGGAGATAAAGGAGCGAATTAAAAGGGAAGGGAATAGAAAAAAAAAAGAAGAGAGAGAGAGAACAAAAGTAATAATAGTAATAAAAAAAATCCTGTAAGATCTGATTTTGTGTTAAATGTTTTCATCTTTGGAGTGAGCATTAACAGCTGATCAGCAGTGTCTGCTCCATTGACTYGCTGGAAATGTGCAGTTGTTCAGAGGGACAGAGAACACTGTGGGAATCCACAAAATTAGAGGGTTTTGGGAAAGCTGCAAAAGGCAGGCCTCAGATACAGCAGAACTGTGATTAGAGCTAAAGCAGCAGCCATGAGATTGGTCAGCAGAAAAATTATTTAAACAGTAGAAAAGCAAGGATGAATAGAACAATGGCCTGTGTATTAACGCTTGTCTAGAATAACTCCCTAAGCTACAGAAAAGTTTATCTAGCAAGATATTAGGAAGGTTAAAGCTTAATAATGGAGCTCTGTGCGTTGTGTTTTAAGGCTTACAAATAGGTATTGTACTCTAAATAAGCAAGCATTGTTTTAATCAAAGGTACGTGTGCTTCTGGTGATTGGATAGAACTACTGTCAATGTGCTTTTGCTTTGTGTGATTGGTCAAGAAACTTATAAAGTAAGTTGTAACATTAAATTTTTGGTCTGCTGCCTGGGATGTGAGCTGCTAGCATCTTCCCATTGTCATAATCATGGAATGAGAGTGATGCTGAAAAATAAAACAGCTCAAGGAACGTTCCACAGCAGCCCCGTCCCGTTGGTGATCTGTAAATAGCGATAAACACCAGCTCCTGCAGGAGATGAAGGGCTGGCAGCTGCCTGGATCTGCCTCTCATGCAGCCTTGCCRGCTGACCACAGGATGCAGGAGAGGCCTGGCTGCCTCTCTGGTGTGGCTGCATCTCAAAAAKTGCTGTGCCTGCGAGGGGGACTTCTTCCATGGGCTCCTCAGTGAGAGAAAACAACTGGATAGGAAGGAAAGGCTGGCAGTGCTTTCCTCCAGAAGTGTGCTGGGCTTCTGGTGGGACTGTTTGTCAGGGAGAGAATCCCTGGAACGTGGCTGGGATTTTACACAGCCTGGAATGGTCAGTGGCTGCAGASAGGTCAGCCAGGACTCCTGAGGAGTTTGCCAGGGCTTTCTGCAGGCAGGAGCTGGGATGGAGCTGTGCCATCTGCCTTAACATTTCTAAGTGTCCCCACTGTGACCGTGTTCACAGGGGTCTCAGGTTGAGGGAAGAGACGAGGATYTGACTCCATGTTTCAGAAGGCTTGATTTATTATTTTATGATATATATTACATTAAAACTATACTAAAATAATAGAAGAAAGGATTTCATCAGAAGGCTGGCTAAGAATAGAATAGGAAGGAGTGATAACAAAGGCTCTGTCTCAGACTCTCTATCCGAGCCAWCTCACTGTGATTGGCCATTAATTAGAAACATCCAACTTGGGCMAATCACAGATGCACCTGTTGCATTCCACAGCAGCAGATAACCATTGTTTACATTTTGTTCCTGAGGCCTCTCAGCTTCTCAGGAGGAAAAATCCTAAGGAAAGGATTTTTCATAAAAGATGTCTGYGACATCCTCACCACTGTTTTTATAGTCCCACTTGGACACCTGCTCGTGCCTGAGCTGGAATACAAGCCWGGCTTTCCATGGATGTAAAGAAATGCAAATTGAGTGACCTTGGTGGGGCAGCTTTGATGTACAACAGTTGTGGCTGCCTTGGGCACCAACATCAGGGCCACTCATTGATCCACAATTGTGGAAATGCTCGGATTGAAGAGGAAACGACCTCARGTTGTGCCAGGGGAGGTTTAGATGGGATATTGGGGGAAAATTCTTCACTTTAAGGGGAGTCAGGCACTGGCACAGCTGCTCAGGGCAGTGGTGGAGTCCCTGTCCCTGGAGGGRTTTAAAAGTTCTGTGSATGTGGCACTTGGGGACATGGGTTAGGGGTGGATTTGGCAGTGCTGGGTTAATGGTTGGACTCAGTGTTCTCAGAGGTCTTTTCCAACTTTGCTGATCCTGTGATTCCATGATCTCATTCCCACGTGTGCCCAGCAGCTGGAAGCAGTCAGGGGAATCCCTTTAAAGGTTCCTTGGCTGATGTCTGGCATCTGAGACTTCCCTCTCCTGGGACTCTTTGACTATGCTGGATGAGTTTCCAACACAGCAAACACCTGGCTTCTGATTTACAGAATCCCAGGAACTGGATTTGGGAGAGTTGAGGGCAGTTAAGTCTTAAGGCRACTCTACCTGCATGATTCCCTGTTTCTTAAATCCTATCTCATGAATTCCACAATCAGAGAAAGCTGTTCCTCCCAGCTGGATTCAAGACATCATTGCTGGGCCATCCAAAGATTCCTGTTGCCCTCAAATCTTTCTAGGGTGGAATGGGATGGTGAGGTGGCTCCTGGAGACCCAGCTCAGGTTCTCTGAAGGGCATCACCTGAGAGGTGGCTGTGTCACAAGCTCAGGGCCCCTGGTTTGTGGAACAGAGGCAGCCTCAGCTGTGTGTACAGATTCCCAAAATGCAGSTGGATCCTCCTGCACCTGCTTTCCCAAGGATGGTGGGAATGGAAGCGGGAATCAGTTAGCAATGCATCTTTAAAGCTTCGTTTGCATCATTAGGCATTTATGAGCAATGACCTGACATCTGAGGGGTCAGGATGCTTCATTATCCCTGCTGGGATTAAACACACCTCTGGAAAAGTGTTTGGCAGCTTTTTGTTTAATATTTCTGTGTAAGATGGATGTGAAATGCCAAGCAATGCTGTCTGATGGGCTTTCAGGCTCTTTTGGAGGAAGGATATAGCACTGCCCAAAGTGGAAAGAAGGAAAAAGGAGTTGGTCTCACCYGGAATTGAGAAAAAGGGAAAAGGAGTTGGTCTCACTTAATCTTAAAGGGGGACTTATAAAAGAAGATGTAGTGGGACTTTTTACACAGGCAGATTGTGACAGGACAGCAGGGACTAAAAAAGAATACATTTCAATTAGATCTTGGGAGGAAATTATTCCTGTGAGGGTGGGGAGGCCCTGGCACAGGGTGCCCAGAGAAGCTGTGGCTGCCCCTGGATCCCTGGAAGTGTCCAAGGCCAGGTTGGATGGGTCTTGGAGCAACCTGGGATAGTGGAAGGTGTTGACAGGGRRTGGAATGAGATGGTCTTTAAAGTCCCTTCCAATCCCAAACATTCTGTGATTCCATGATTCTGGGGCAAACAATGCAGCCAAAGCTGGAGCTGAATATTTTTGGGGCTTTTTTGAGATAAACCTCATATCCAGTAAATCTTGGGATCCCTCTAAGAATGGCAGCTGGCTCAGGGGTGAACCCACTTTACAGCTCCTTGCAGGCACCGTTTTTTCCTGCCTTGTGCCTCTCAGTATTTCCTTGTTGGGAACAGATTTTGGGTTCGTTCCTCTCCTACCACACATTTTCACCCAGACCCAGCCTGCTCCCTAATAATCCCAGCGTGCTGGCAGCCAATCATCTGATCCTGCTGAAGAAGTGCCTCTGTTTCTCCTGACACGGGCAACTTGATTTGTAAACAGACACTTAAGTGGGTGTTTTTAGTGGTATAGCAGATGGTCAATACAGCTGCCTCCTCTCCCTACTCTGCATTYCCTCCCCTCCTCTACAATTACACTTTCTTGCCATTTTTCTCTGTAATGTGGATTTGGTTTAAAGAGAAAAAAAAAAAATTAAAAAAGAAAAAAAAGATTGCAAGAGGGAGAAAATGGTTCAGTGAATTTCAAGAGGGGAAAAAAAAAAATGGACGGCAACCTCCAACGTTACCTTAAAAGCACTGTGAGAGCTTCCCACACATCCTCACTTTGCTTGACTTCTCCCTGCTTGAGTAGCTCTGGATCTCAATGGGACTGCTCGTGTGGGAAGAGCACAAGGCTGGGATCCACTTCCCTCACGCACAGGAGCCCGTGACTAATGCTACAACTGAAATGTTCATTTTCCTCCCTGCTTGCTGGAGTCACTGCTTGCTTCCCTGAATTCTGCAGCAAGGCTCAGAGGTGATTTTGGGATGGGGGATGGCGTGGATCTGTCGCCCTGATTTTTTAAGATTTCCTGAGCCTTCTGATGTTTACATTCTTGTAACGAACTTTCTCACACACTTCCTGTAAATAACTTATTGTTTTGCATTCTTTTATGGAGGAGGAGAAATTTGATGGATTGTTGGTTCATYCAGTGTCATTGKAGAGGYGGCACTTTCACCCTCCAATCCACTGTCACTTTTGGAAACCTATAAATGTTGGAGTCAGAAAATAAACTTCCCTTTTTTCACCCTGAGAACAGCAGCGTGTGCTCGTCGTGTTATTTCATGTCCTGTAGTGACAGAGATCCCTCTCCAAGGGTTTCTTGTGGCCCAGGAGCAGGGTTGGGGTCTCTGCAGATGTTTTGGCCTTGCTGCTGCACTTTTGCCTCGTGTTAGACTCGTGTTTTCCAAATCCACCTTCCTGCCTTCTGTGGGATTCATGATCAGCCCCAAGTTGGGGGTGGGATTGATCCCCCCAGACCAACATCTCTCTCTTCAGAAGGCTCTTCTTGACCCCCCTAAATTTTCCCTTTGCTTGCTTTCAAGCTGTCRTTTCTGCTTCCCCTCCCATTACGTGGCTGACACCTCCAGGAGTGAGCTCTTAACCTTTACAGGCACATTAAAGCACTGGGGTGARACTAATCCAGCACCAGGCTGGGGGCTGCGCTGCCTTCGGCCACTGCTGCAGCTCTGAAAGCAAACCAGCCTTCCCCTCTCCCTTACAAGAGGCTTGGCTGGGSATCAAAGTCCAGGTGGGGTCGTATTGAAGAGTCTTTTTGTCTTTGACAGGTTGTCCCTCCCTGCAGTTCATCCCTAAGACCTGGAGATGCAATCAGTGGAAACAGGAGGGGAGTGTCAAGCCTGTCCCAGCCTGGCTCCTCCATGTGCCTTCTGAGAGAGGGTTGTGGCTTAAAATATTATTTATGAATAATTAAAATTATTTAATTGTTTGATTTATTCATAATTATTATCTGAAAATAATTAAAAATATTATTATCCCAATGTTTAAAATATTCTAGGGGTGGCTGTCAGGACTCCTGGCCTAACACTTGAAACCCCTTGAGGGTTTCCTGCCTCTTCAGCAGCCTTTTCCAAGCAGATTGCACTGAGGCACAACTCATGCCCTGCCCAGGGCAGTGGTGGATCCCCCAKCCCTGGAGGGATTTCAAAGCCCTGTGSATGTGGCACKTGGGGACATGGATCAGTGGTGGCCTTGGCAGTGCTGGGGGCACAGTTGGGCTCTATGATCCTAAAGGGCGTTTCCAACCTTAATCACTTGATGAGTCCACGAATCTCCTGAGGAAGCTGTCTAGGAATTTCTCAAGGCAAACTTTCATTTCCCTGCTGGAAAATATCAGTTCAGCCAAAAAAAAAAAAAATTCCTTTTCTAGGAAGGTGCTTATTCCAGTAATGTCTCCAGCAGGAATGATCCCTCAGAAACAATACTCTGGTGATCAGGGAATTATTTAGGTGTTACTATTTGGGGTTTTTTCCCCTGTTATTGGTGTCTCTGTGGGTGTGGTATGCTCCAGTATCCCACCAAATCACTGGATGATTTGGGTTGGGACCTTAAAGACCACCCAGTTTCAAATCCTTGGATGCCTTTTCATCTCCAGCACCAATTAGAAAAAAGCTGTGAGGAACATAAGTAATTTCCARCACCGGAAGCATCTGTGGGCACACAAAAATATGTGGATGCACGAGGGATTGCACGAGGAATATTTGCATCCCACAACACCCAGGGACTGCCCCTTCCTTGTCCTCACCTGTCCTGCTGGTGTTTAAGGTTTTGCTGATGTTTAAGACTGAAGTTTGGACCTAGATCCTCCTGGGAAAACCACACTGCTCAGGTTAATGGTGCCACTGGGGGAATCCGTCCAGAAGGACACGACCTCTCCTAGGAACAGGGCTTTCCTGAAGGATCTGCTGCTCCTCCCTCCCCCAAGGTGAGTTTCTGGCCCAGGGCTCTGCTGCCCTGCTGTTTCCTGGCTGGAACCTCCTTGTGCAGGGCTGGCTGYGGTTCCTTCCCCTGGCCCTGGCCTCCATCCATGGCTATAGGAGGACTCTGTGCTATGGCCAGATCCTCCTGTGTTCTGTTCCCTGGACTCGAGCCCAGCCCAGTTTCCCTCCCTGTCCCTCTTTTCCATGAATGAAGTGGAGGGATTTGGCCAGGAGCCAGAACCCTCCAGGGCTTTTATCAATGGGATCAAGGCTTTGTCAGATCCTGAGGATGAGTCACTGCAGGATCCTCTGRCTGCTGGTTAATGCCTCAGCTGGTGCAGGTCAAGCTGCAAGTCAGGGATCTGCCTGGAAAGGGTTTGCTTGGACCCTCTGGAACACTTCCATGGATGCAGGAGTGACAGGACAAGGGGAAATGGCTTCAGACAGACAGAGAGTAGGGTTAGATGGGATATTGGGAAGGAAGTGTTCTCTGTGAGGGCGGGGAGGCCCTGGCRCAGGGTGCCCAGAGAAGCTGTGGCTGCCCCTGGATCCCTGGAAGTGTCCAAGGCCAGGTTGGATGGGGCTTGAAACAACCTGGGGTAGTGCGAGGTGTCCCTGTCCATGGCAGGGGGTGGAATGAGATGAGCTTTACCTTCCCTTCCAACCCAAACCCTTCTGTGATTCTGTTGAGACCCAGAACATTGCTCTGGCTGCCCTGGGTGATTCGAGACCCTGGCAGGGGGCTCAGAGACCTTGGCACGGAGTCACAGACACCYGTGCCTTTGATTTTAGCCCATGGAAACAATTATCAACTGTGTTGTGAAGATTTACAAGACAAGGGTTTGAGTAGAATGATAGTGAATTATAGTCACAGGATAAAAATGTGAATGATAGTCACAGGGTAAAAAAGTAGAATTTTGGGGATTTAGAATGGGGGTTCAAGAGGCAAGATGGAGGAATCTGTGCATGTCCTGTCTTTCTTCTTCTTCTTCTTCTTCTTCTTCTTCTTCTTCTTCTTCTTCTTCTTCTTCTTCTTCTTCTTCTTCCTCTCTTCTTCTTCTTCTCCTCCATTTTCTGCTGTGATGGTGGCATTTTTGGATTGGTTTAGAGTAGAGACAAACTGTCTAACATAGGTGGTAGGTATTGGACAATTATTGTAAATAAAGTGCACRTATTTTTTAGTATAAAAAGCTAACACCACTCCAAGGGTGGTCAGTGGGCCACAACCTGACCTGCTGGACAGACCTCAGCAGGTCAGAGAAAGAATGTCATAGATAAGAGAAAATAAACAACCTTGAAAAGCAGAACTGATGAACCTCGACTTCCTCTTTGGTCGCGGGGCCTGGGAAAAAAGACTTTCTAACACCTCAAAAGTCATCTCAACCACAGAAACCCGAGATGATTCCATGGTGACACACGTGCCTGCTGGGACAAGGTGGCATCCTGCACCTCTTCTCCATCCCTGCAGCCATGCAGGAATATGGTCCCTTCTTGGGGGAGGACACAAGGAGGTGATTCACGCAGGGAAGGTCCAAAAAGAGGATTCAGCTCAGCTCTGTGTGATGCCACAGCTTTTCCATGGTTGTCTCAGAGACTGGTTGGGGTGATGGGCACAGCAGGGAGGGGACAGGGTCACCAGGACCAGGAACGTGGTTGCTGAGCCACCAGAGTTCCTGTCCCATCTGCAGCTCAGATCACTGGTGAGATCAAACAGCTCTTTTCCCCATGTCCTGAAATTCACTGGCTCCAGCTGAGGCACTGCCAATCTCAGGCTGTCCAAGATGCACACCAAGCCCTCAGAAAGTAACAAAAATGATGATCTGAAAGGTCATTTCCAACCCAAATGATTCTATCATTCCATGGTTTTAAATCCAGGCAAGCAGAGAAGAAGTCATCAGCATTCCATTTCTTCATCATTATTTTTTTCCCCTCAGGTGTTAGAGCCTGGAGGAAAATATTGAAGTCAAACCTCACCTCAGAGACATTTTAAATGCTTCTCTTTGCCTGGGAGGTGCAAAATTCTGTTTCCAAAGTTTTCCTGTTTGGTTTTGGGCAGTCTTTCACCACAGCTTTACGTTTATTTCCTACAGAAACCAGACCTACGTAGGGACAGAGGGTGGACCCCTCAAAACTTTTGATACTGATTTTTCAGAGGATAAATCCTTCAACTTTCACACAACCAGACAAATGGAAAGAGAATTTGAACCTCAGTATCCTCAGTGAAGGAAAAATCACCTCTGGACCATATTCCCTCCTAAATTCCAGCCAAACCACCCATTAGAGAAATTTGATGTGTCACAGACTTGGGTAAATCTTTCACTGGAGTTTGTTCTTTACTGGATGCTGGAGAATCCACCATCCTTTGGAAACCAACATAACTTTGCTGCTCTACTCACAGAGAGGTTTGTTTTCTTAGCTGTAGTGTGGGGAGAGATCTGGRTGTGATTTCATGTTGGAGCATGTAAAGGAAAACTTTGGGAGGCAAATGGGAAAAGCAGAGTTTTATGAACCCTGGGATACTGCAAGAATGAGGATTTGAGCCTCAGTCTTCTGCATCTTCAACCACCAGGCTCATCCTGGGCTGGCCTGAGCTTCCTCGTAATTTAATACCTGAGGAGGCTGATTTCCATGAGCCCATCTCCCCTTTGCCCCAGGCCTTTACACAGGGCTGAAAAACCTTTTCTTCCTTTATATCCACAAATTCCCATCACCCCTCAAGCAGCCTCCATTGATCTGCACCCCATCCCTGCCCCACACCCCATGTGGGACCWCAGCAGGGGCTGGGATGGTGGCATTTCCACCTTGTCCCTCCAAATGTCCCCTGAGCTCTTGGGAGTGACCCAGCCCAGTGACTGCACTTCCAGTTCCCACTCCAGAGCATCTGTTTCCCTTCCCCTGGGTGCAGTGGGATTGCTGGAGCTTCCCACAGCCCTTTCAGGCAGCACCAGCCTCCCCTCCCTGCCAGCCCCTCTCTCTCCCACCCCCAGAGCCTGCTTAGACCCATTAAGTTTTTAATCTGGTTTGTGTTTACAATCTCMCCTTATATTCTCGTTTTCTTCTGTTTGATTCCTGCTCCCCACTGGTGATTCAGCAGCAGGAAGGCAAAGAGTTCCTCTGGCCTCCTGGGTTTTGCCTTTAGAGGTGTTTTTAAGCATTCCCTGAGATGTTCTCCCTGGCTGGGGTCTCATTTGCTGCCTTTGGGCTGGACCAATGTCCCCACAGCAGAAATGGGCTGATGGGTGGTGCAGGAAGACTTTCCTGGGAAGGTCTCATCCCAGCTGTCCCACTGGCATCTTCTCCTGGGTGAACATCCATGGCAGGAGCGTGGTTGGAGTTTCCAGGTGTTGAGGTTTCAACCAYCTGCCCACCAGTCAGCTCAGAGGTCTCGTTTTGGCCAGGTCTGAGAGGGTTGGGAAGAGGCAGAAGGACCCCATGACCCCGTGTCCTTCAAGAGGKACAGGATCTTTGAGGTGTAAATCCTTGCTGGATTGGGAGCTGGAAGAGGATTTGCACTTTGGGCAAGACCTCAGGAGCTTGGAGAAGAGGCTCTGGATATTTCTYATATACAGATGTTATTTTTGTCTAGTTTTTTCCCAGTGCCAAAAGCCACCTGAGATGCCCTCAGGCTGTGCCACTCCAGGAGGTCAAAGGTGCTCAGCTCAGGGTTGAACCAAATAAAACTCTGCCCATATTTTCATTTCAGTGAGGAAAACCTCTTCCACCCAACCCAAATTGCTTTGCTTTTGCCCAGCTCCGTTTCAGCAGCTGCGCTGGAATGCTGTGTGTCCCACCATCCACACAGACCAAAGGACTCATCATTCCTGGCTCATCCAGCAGGAAACTGAGTCACAGGCAGGTGACAGCCGAGACCAGCACCCAACAGGGCTGTTCTCTGGATTGAAGCTGTGCAAGGGACTGTGCCAACAGGTGCAATCCCTGTCCCTGCTTCCTTCACTGGCACAGACAAAGCCTTTCTGCCCCATCCCTGCCTCTGCTGCATTTCAGGCATCTTTCTCTCCAACTCCCAGCCCTGCCCAGGCATTTACCCAGCAGAAATATGACTTTTAATTACTATTTTTTATGACTTCCTTTTCATAATTGCACTGGAGGCTCTCTGCTGTTCTGCTTTAATCTGCATCCTGAGAAATCACTTTCTCAGGCACGATCCACTGGATGGGAAAGGGAAATAAGGATTTCAAAGTGCAGCCATGGGCTTGTTGGCAGCAAAGAAATGTGGGGTCCACTGGAGTTTTATCACAGAATGATTTGGGTGGGAAGGGACCTTAAAGCCCATCCCATTCCACCCCCCTACCATGGGCAGGGACACCTTCCACCATCCCAGGTGGCTCCAAGCCCCATCCAGCCTGGCCTGGGACACTTCCAGGGATCCAGAGGCAGCCACAGCTTCTCTGGACAACCTGTGCCAGGGCCTCCCCACCCTCAGAGGGAATTTCTTCCTAATATCTAATCTAAAYCTCTCCTCTTTTAGTTTAAAAACCATTCCCCCATGTCCTTTCCCTATCTGCCTGAGGATCTCCTCCCAAAAACTTTGAGGGAGTGGACAAAGAGCCCCTGCAGAGCCCCTCTCCTGGCTGTTCCCCACCCAGCTGCTGATATTTCCACAATATCCAGTACTTTGGTGCACATGGAGTGGCTGCCTGAAACAGAGGCTAGACAAAAATAAGAGAATAAAAGTGGGTGTTTATCGAAGGCCTTCAGAAGGTACAGCTTGGGGGAAATGGTCACCAATTTTTTATACAGTTTTAAATTTGATTTATTTACATATAATGGATTAATCCTCCAATTACAGCTTCAAGTAATGAAATTGTATTCTCCCAGTTTGCTTCTCCCCTCAACTTACTTTTGTTTAAACTTTTTGGGGCCTGAAACAGTGAGGTGTCCTTGAGTCCTGAGCCTAGACAGGAACTGTTTGGTCTGAATAAAATGGGAGAACAGCAGCTGACAGGCTACTTCACAGTTATACACTAAAGAATTTGCAGGATTACAAATATATGAAAAATGTAAAATCTAAAATACTAAGACACCACACACAGAGGCATTCATTGGATTGAAATATCAGAGTTAAGACTTAAACACCCTTTAACATCCCCTCCCTCCACCCCATCACTTCTTAGTGTCCCTGTTATTATCATCTGTCAGGATCTGGGGTTGTTCATTGTCTGCCATCTATGGGGGGATCATTTTGCAGGAAAACCTTCAGACAATGCCAACATTTATTCCTCAACATGAAGAAATGGAAGTGGATTTTTCATAGGGCCAAGGCTGCTCAGGGTGGGGATGAGGAGCAACTTAAGAATGGAAGAGTTTATGGGTTTGGTGTTTAAAAGCTCCTCAGGCCTGGTGTGCTGGGGGAAAGGAGATTCGGGTGCTGTAGACACTGGAGGGGTGGCTGTCACTGCTGTCCCAGGGAAAYGGAACAAGTTCATGGACACTCCAGCTCTGGGATGTGAGTGAGGTTCTGGTGCTCAGACCAAAGTATCTGAAAGAGGACACCGAGGCCACCAAAGAACCTTCTGCCAGCAGTGGGGACACCTCATGTCATCCCACCCATGAGAGGTGTCCAAGACACTCAGGGACAGCACCKTTGGAGGCACCCATGGCTGTAGGTGACACCTCAGGTGACCAAGTGAGTGGCCTAAGCAGCTCCTGGCACGGTGGCATTATCCAGATAGCAAAGCCAGCTCTCTACAAAAAGCCACAAGATCCAACCCTCAATCCCTGTCCTGTCCTASGCATCCCACAGAGAGTTGCCCAGAGAAGCTGTGGCTGCCTCATCCCTGGGAATGTTAAAAGCTGGATTGGACAGGGCTTGGAGCAACCTGGGACAGTGGAAACTGTGACTGGAACCCTTCCAACCCAAACCATTCTGTGATTCTGTGATAACCCAGCATGACCTGCATGGAACTGGGACAAACAGCCAGCCRGGAGTGGAGATTCCCACCATGAGGACACGGGGCTGGGAGAGTGGGAATTGAGTGGTGAATCACAAAGCTCCACCACACCATGAGCTCCAAAGCCTGCAAGAGAGGCTCCTCCTCACAGCAGAACCCCCAAGCCATCAGATTTCTTTTAGACTAAAGCAGTGTGTAATATATAATTGATAATGGTTATTCCTGGTGCACTCCTTGTAATGAAATTTTAATGCTGGGGACGGCTCAGCGTGTGCGTGTGTGTGTGTAATGTAGAGCTGGGCCCTCGTGCTGTTAAACACAGCTCCTCAGCCTTTGTTCTGGCAGCTGGAATCTCAGCTGGCTTCTCAATGTCAGAGAGGACAACCCCACATTGAGCTGGTGCCAGAATTCCCACCAAAACCAAGAGTCCAGAGCTTGGAGTGGGCGCTGTTCCCAATAGTTAAAGGATGATTCCACCTGATACCCAAGAGTTGCCCCTTCCGGTCCTTCCTGGGAATCTGGCTGCCTGTAAATAACATTTCCATCACCTTTGGGTCCTGTTAAGGAAGAACTTCAGCTGGAAGCAGGAAGATCTCACCCCATGGAAGCTGCTTTTTAGTGAGCAGAGCTGCCTTTCTGTTGTCATTGATAAAAGTGGCTGGCAAAAAAATCCAGCAGTGACTGTGCTGTGCCTTTTCCTTTCTTTCCAGGAGGGGTAATTAGCTCACTCTCCCACAGTCTGAGGTTCACCCTGGGCTGTGTTTCACCCTACACTGGTTTATTTCCTTGGGCCAGGGCAGACAGCAGCATAGGGAACTCCCTCCTTGCTCATGTCCAGCCCTAAGTCCTGGAAAGCAGAGGGATCCTGCCTTCAGATCAGGTTTGCCCAGATTCATGGGAATGAGGAAAAGAAGTCATCAATACCCTTCTCTTTTCTACCCATTATGATTTTTGTGAGGGTGTAAGATCAGAACCAAAGGGGACAGCCTGTCAGCTAGACAACCTGACCTAGTTGGAGATGTCCCTGCTCATTCCAGGGGTTTGGATTAGATGACCTTTAAAGGTCCCTTCCAACCCAGCCTGCTCCATGATTCTGTGATCAGTCGTAGCTCTGTGCAGCAACTGGTCCTGCATCGTTTTTAGGATTTATATGGTGGCACAATTTGGAACAGCATCCATTAGTCTGTGCGAAGGCTGTGCTGTTGCAGTGTAACGCCATTTCCTGTTTGATCTATCCCAGTCACTTCCCAGGTGTGGCAACACCTTCTTCCTTCCCCTCCCCCTTGCCTCCTTGCTAAGTGCTGTCCATGAATCTTAACATTCCAGCAGGGCTGTCGTCTGGTTGGTGCAGTTCAAAAGATGCCCCTCAGCCCTGGGGTCATTGGCTCGTCCAGGTGTCATTGTCCCCTGAGCCTTCCCCTCCTCCCACCTGGTTGGTGGCTCACCTATCCCTTCCCTCCCCCTTTCCCCGAGTTTAAAAAGGCACTGGGACCGKGCGGTTGGCATTCTGTGGAGCTCTAACCAAGTTTCAGAGATCTGTGACCCTGGAATAAACTCTGGATTCAACCCTCCGCAGAATCCGTCTCCTTTTCCTCTTCACCTAGCCTGGAGCTTCTCCATCAGAGGTAATAACTGAATTCCTGCCTGCCTGGACTTGTTCCARTGCCTAGCTGCAGCACCCAGCCAGCCAAAGGTGTCTCTGAGGTGGAACACCACRGCTGCYGCCTCTGGTCCAGCAGCAAGGGCCAGAAGAGCCCAGGCACGKCMCACCTGGTAATATTGGGATATTATTCCAATACTGTGCCAAGGAAACAAAGTCCTCCCCACACCCTGCCAAGCACTGGGGTGTGGAGAAAACCTGTTTGGATGTTTTGTTTGATTGTTTTCCTGTGCTCCAGGTTCCACAGATAACAAATCCACCGACCATTATCAATACAAATAAACCAGTTGTGCTTATTTCAGGGATTGGGTTGGATATCAGGGAAAGGTTCTTCYCCAGAGGGTTGTGGGRCACTGAAAAGGCTTCTCAGGGAATGGGCACAGCCTCAGGGCTGCCAGAGCTCCAGGAGCATTTGGACAACACTCAGGGATGCACAGGGTCGGATTTTGGGGTCTTTGTGCACAGCCAGGAGTTGGACTGRATGATCCTGGTGGGTCCCATCCAGCTCAGAGCAGTCTGTGATTTTATGATTCTAAGTGGTTACTGTCCTTATTGTCCCTGTGGCTCTTTCCTGGGCACAGCCCTTGCTCTCTGCCAACACTCCCAGCACTGCCTGGGTCTCTGCAAGGTGGCTTCATGTCCTTGGTGACTGTTCAGCCAAAATAACCAGAGTCTGAGTCTGTCCCCTGGGGCAGGGGACAATCACCTGAGAGGGTTCTGGGAGTCRCCCTCTGGGTCCAGTCCTTGGTGGAAGTCACTGCTGCTGCTCGGGGCACTTGCTGTGACATCCCTGGGGCACAGATGGATTGAGAGCACTGCCAGCAGATGGAGTCAGGTTTGCCCAGGCCCTGCCAGGGTTGGGTGATTGATTTTTGTGAGTGATAAATGGAACAGAGTCAGAACACAAGGGCTAGGGTTGAACCTTCATCTTTGTGTTTTCTCTGCCACCCCCAGAGCCTTTTCAGCCCTGGGCAACTCAGATTCAGCCAAACCATCCCTGTCTCAGCTCAGGAGGTGGCACAGGCCAGGGATCATCCCCAACGAGTGGTTGGGGTGCAGCCACTGCCTTCAGGAGGGTGGGAAGGGTTAATGGTGTGAACATGGCCAGGACTCAGGGATGGAGATCAGGCTCCAGCATGGATTTATTGTGGAAGTGTAACCTCAGCATCAGCCTGGGTGGGAGAGCTTGGGATGTTCCCCTGGAGAAGAGAAGGATCCAGAGAGAGCTCAGAGCCCCTTCCAGGGCCTAAAGGGGCWCCAGGAGAGCTGGAGAGGGRCTGGGGACAAGGGATGGAGGGACAGGACACAGGGAATGGCTKCCSACTGCCAGAGGGCAGGGACAGATGGGATATTGGGAARGAATTGTTCCCTGWGAGGGTGGTGAGGCCCTGGCACAGGGTGCCCAGAGAAGCTGTGGCTGCYYCTGGATCCCTGGAAGTGTCCAAGGCCAGGYTGGAYRGGGCTTGGATCAACCTGGGACAGTGGAAKGTGTYCCTGCCCATGGCAGGGAGTTGGAACTAGTTGAGCTTTAAAGTCCCTTCCAAAACAAACCATTCAGGGACTCTTTGATTCCATGATCAGCTCTGACCTGAGCGCTGTGAGGGTTTTCCCCCTTTACATCCCAGCCTCTCTCATCACCCATCCTCTTGCAACAGCCATTGCTGGGAGCTGGATCAAAGAGACAATTCCCAACCTGGCAGCCTTCTCCTGTAAGAATCTGTGTTTGGAGCTTCCTCCAGCACTCAACCCGAGGCTGTTGCTTGCTGCTGAACCCTCTGACCCCGACGTGGGCTGCACAGGCACCAGGAGCTGTGTGTGGTGCTGGGCTCGGCAATGGAGAGGCTCCTGTGAGCCAAGCGTTGTCACGGAAACCGGAGAGTTGGGGAGGAGGCGGAGGGAAGAGGGGATGCCGAGAGTGCGGAGGATTCGGAGAGGGCGGCGGGGCTCTCCCATCATCCCTCCATGCAGAGATTCCCCCAAGGAAGAGACGTCTCCCTGCTGCTTTCGGGAGAATGCCGGCTCGGCTGCTCCTCGCTGGAGTTGATGGATTTGTCCGCACTATTCCATCTCAAACCCTTCCTCCCTGTGCCACCACAAAAAGAGAGGAAGAATAAAAAGGAGCAGAAAAATGGGGAAAGAAAAAAGAGAGAAAGAAAGAGAGAAAGAAAGAGAGAAAGAGAGAGAGAGAGAGAGAAAGAAAGAGAGAAAAGAAAGAAAGAAAGAAAGAAAGAAAGAAAGAAAGAAAGAAAGAAAAAGAAAGAAAGAAAAAGAAAGAAAGAAAGAAAGAAAGAGAGAAAGAAAAGGAAAATGAGGAAAAAAGAAAGAAAAAGAAGAATTAGAAGGAAAGTGAGGAAAGAAAGAGGATCCAGAGGTGTGAAGAGGAGTANAAAGAAAGAAAGAAAGAAAGAAAGAAAGAAAGAAAGAAAGAAAGAAAGAAAGAAAGAAAGAAAGAAAGAAAGAAAGAAAGAAAGAAAGAAAGAAAAGGAAAATGAGGAAAAAAGAAAGAAAAAGAAGAATTAAAAGGAAAGTGAGGAAAGAAAGAGGATCCAGAGGTGTGAAGAGGAGTAACTTTGAATTCCCACTTGCCCATCCCTGTGATTCCTCTGTGCAGGGTGGCACTGGAAGGCACCAGTGATGGAGCATCATCCACCATCCCCTGAGTGCTCTGAGGCAATCACAGCCACCCCTCCCTGTGCCTTCCAAACCAGCCTGGTCCCCTCCTCGCTCCTCCTCAGGGGGTTCTGAGAGGTGCCACACCATGGAGGCGACACAGGACTGTGGCCATGGTGGGCAGAGCACGGTCCTGGTGTTGGTGTGGGGGCCTCTGTCCCTTTTCCACCCTTCCCTGGCACTCTGTTGACCATTGGGATGTTTGGTTTCCCYAGGGAGACCCTGGGGAAGTCACCAAAGGCCGAGTCTGGCTGTGKTTCAGGGCTGACAGTGCCATGGAGCAGAGGTTCCCGTGTGGACATCAGGAGGGAATTCCACATTGCATCCATGGTGTGTGACCCTGGGAACAGCACTCTGGGGCATCCTCAGGGCTCTGCTCACCCCCAGGGTCAGGCATGGCTGGGTCTGGGCTCCTATGAGCTGTGCCAAGGGCTGTTTTAGCAGGTTGGGATGGGGATGGTCAGATCCYACAGGCATGGCAGTAACTCAGGACTGGCTCTTGCCACATGGCTGAGGTGGAGGATGGGAGTCCTGAGCGAGATTCCCCTCATGGCCCAGCCTCTCCAGTCCTTTCCACACCTGCATTGCCTTGCTGAGGGTGTTCCCATCACTTTCCGTGCTATTTTGGGGGCAGGGCACTGAAATCTGCAGGTGSGTCTGTGAGTAACAGAAGGTGAAGTGAGGGAATTTCATTTCCTAGGAGAGTGGATGGGACCAACCWTGAGGAAATGAAGTTTTATGATCTTATTCCTTAACTATGAGGTTGAAAGTCCTCACAGAAGGGGCTGGGTGACTAGAGTATGTCTGAGCAGAGGGACATTTAGTGCAGGAAAAGCAGCACAAGGTCTTATTTGTGAGTTCAACTCAAAATCTTGGCCAGCTTGAGGAATGAATCCCTGTCCAGATTTGGGATGGGTGTTCCCACACCAAAGGTGGTGAGGCCCTGGCACAGATTGCCCAGAGAAGCTGTGGCTGCCCCTGCATCCCTGGAAATCTCCAAGGCCAGCTTGGAGCAACCTGGGACAGTGGGAGCTGTCTGCCCATGGCAGGGAGTGGAACCAGCTGGTCTGTGAGGTCCTTTCCCACCCAAACCGTTCTGGGATTTCAGGGTGTCAGGAGTCAAGAGTGCAGCCAAGAGAGAGCCACAGCATTCCCAGCTTGGAAAATGCATGCATGGCTGCAAACAYCCCTCCACTGGGACTTCCAATCAGCCTCTAAACAGGGTGGAAATCACAGGCATATTTATTCACTCGCAGTTCCTAATCCTGCACTGAACCTGATGGTGGTAATGGATATTAGGGCTGATTGGACATGGCTGATTATTATTATTACTATTATTATTATTTTGCCAGCTGCAGGGTGTGTGACTGGCTCTTGCAGCACTCTGCCTCTTCTCTGCTGACTCCTGGGAACCTGCTGCAATTTAGTCCAGAAGAACTGGAATTACTCCTTAGCAGGATCTTATTGTTATTTTTGTTAGAGGACTGGGCTTGTTCTGCCTTTTTTTTCTTCTTTTATTATTTTTTTYCTTACCTTTTTACAGGCAGGGAAAAACCCTTACAAATTCTGGGTTTGGGGATTTATGGATATATGTTTTTAGAGGTATAATTTATATATTTGTGGATCTCCAACACTGGTGCAGCCCTTTGAAAATGGCCATTCTTTATCATCCCATCCCATCCCATTCCATCCCATCCTCTCCTCCTCCTCAGCTTCACTCACCCAAACTCACCCACTGAACATATAAAGAAATAATCCTTTATTTATCAGTATATTTAGAGTGCATTGCCCTGTTAAATGCTGTGCTGAGCTGGAGACSGAAGGGTGGGAAGAGGAAAAAATGCAAACTGGGGAAATGGGAGTGAGGAAATCAAAGTAAAGACTGAGTCATCTGTGGACTGCAAATCTCTTGGTGATGGAACTTGATTAATGCTCCTAGTTGAGCTGGTTTGTGGTTTAAGGAAGAATTATGAGGTCACATTTTTAAACTTTGGGTCTCTTGTGATTGTTTTTGGTTGGTTTTGTTAGATGGTGTTATTTTTTAGAAAATTCTCAAAAAAAACCCCAAACCTCAAAACATGTTCTCCCTCCTCCAAAAACTCCAACCATCCTGCCTGGAGCACTTTCTCAGCTTTGACTTTTGATTTGCAGTAGATTTTTCTATCAGAAACAAGTCTTGGGCATTTCCTAAACTTCAGTGTCACCTGGCCAGTGTGGGGACTGTTTCTAAACTGGGGAAACTGAGGCACAGAGGGAGGCACCTCTTGGAGYTCAGGTCTTTTGAGCACTCTGATGGAAAAAAAAAGGAATTCAAATCCAAGTCTGCGAGCAAAAAGTACCAAAATCAGGCAATTTTCAGGCTTTACAATGCAGTGTATTATTATTGCAGTGACCAGTATTTGGGAATTGTCTGGATAGGGAAAAAACACCAAAATCCCTGGGCAAATTTCCTCCCAAAGCATAACTGGAGGTTAACTTGTCTCCAGGAGGGTCCTTATGTAAGTGTTTCTGTAAATATATATATATTTAAACTCCAGATCCTGTTGTGCTCTGTATAAACATCATTTTTTTTTCTGGAAGTCAGCTGAGCTTTTAATCTTTTTGGGCTTCTGAAGAGATGTTCTATTTAGGGACCAGCACCAAAACCCCAAGCTCCTGACCACTTGTTAGCGCTCAGCAGAGGGAAACCTCGCGCCTCGGGGGCTCTGGGGACTCGGCGCTTTTGAAGGTGAATTCCGCAGGGAAATCCTTGCAGCAGGAAGTGCAGCTCCTGCCTCATCACACGGCTGAAAAAAAGGAAAAATGAAAAAAGAGAGGAAGGTGATCCTGTGGTCTGGATGCCTTGGGTGCGGGGAGGGATGTGGGGATGGGATGCAGGGATGGGATGCGGGGATGCGGTGATCCTGGAGGGGGTGAAGGAGCTTTTGTGCGGTGTCTCCGTGCCCAGCACATCCCTTTTGGATGGGGAGGGGACGGAGCAGGCACGGAGCACGTATCGGGGTGTCTCCAGCAGGGATGCGGGCGCACAGCTCGGGTGAAGGATGCTGGCAGCTCCTCGGCTGCCCGTGCCCAGCCTCTGCTGCAGTGGGGACGGGAATTCTGTAATTCCGTAATTCTGTGCGTGCAAAGCCCCGCCACCCCAGCGGCGACAGCTCCTGAAATGACCCCAGCGCCGCAGGACCGATCCCTTTATCCGCGGTGCGCCAGAGGAGGGGATGGAGTGAGGAGAACCGCGGAGGGGGGAGGAGGAGGAGGAGAGGGAGGATGGGAACTGATTACGTGGGAGGCATTTTGTCCAGCAGCAGCAGCAGCAGCAGCGAGGATGCAGATGGAGATGGAGAGGACGGTCCGGTGTGCCCAGGGATGGGCTGGCAGGGAGGGACCCAGCTCCAAAGCCCCCTCGGCCCCGGTGGGGCTGTGCGGCGGCCGGGGCCGGGATTAAGATGGATAGATCGGTGGGAAGCGTTCGCTGTGACCGGAATAGAAAGCACGGTGGCTTCGTGCTGACTTGAGGGCACGGATCCAGAAAATAGCATTGCTGGGGAGATGATTACTTTACTATTGGAGCTTGTCCTTAAAATAGCAGGCTGGCTCCTCGCTGCCCCTCCTTCCCCTGTGCCTGTGCATGGTCCTGGTGGTGGCTCTGAGATTCCTAGGATGCTTTCCCCTCCCCAGTTTATTCCTTATTTATTTCCTCATTATCCATGTCACATCATACTTGGTAAAAAATGTCCTTGAAGGCCTCTTGGTCTGTGCAAAGCTCGCAGGGAGGCCAGGCTCAGCTCTGAGCATTGCATTTGGAGCAGGGGAAGGATTTGGGGGATGAATCAGTCAGGGCAGCCATGGGGTGACAAACACAGCGTGGGTGACCCCACACCTGGGGTGATGCTGGGATGTCACCCAGGGAATTTCAGAGCCCTTCCCTGGCTATCTTTTCCTGCCTGGGGCAGGGTCCTGCGAGGCCCTKCAAGGCAGGAACACTCCCATGTTATCCCTGGGATTTTATTTCACAGTGGGGAGCAGCCAGGARGAGAACAAAGCCAAAACCAGAGCAGGGACCAAGCCAGGGCAGCCACRGAGGCCTTGGAGCCTTCAGCACAGGAAGAGCCTGGTGCTGTCACCGCGGGGGTGACGTGTCCCTGCCGTGTCCCACGGGTGCATTTGCGTCTTCGCGGCTGGCGCAGGCCGAGCCWCCCGCAGCAAAGGATCATCGGTGCCAAGGGGTGGAAGGGGAAGCAGCAAAGCTTCCCCAGCCAGGGGACCACGAGTCAGAGACCTCAGCCAGGGGTCTGAGCTCATTTCAGGGCTAAACTTAGTSCAGAGAGTCCCAGCAGCCACGTTGGGAAGGCTGCCACATTGGGATGGATGCCCTGGAGCAGCGTTTTGTAGGCCAGGCCACCCGGATATTATTGTTAATGTTAAAAATATTCTCTGCTGAGTGATAGAGGCTTGTGCTCCTCTCAGGGTGTCTCAGTGTGGATGTATCCTGTCTTCCCATGCTTACATAAAACACTGAGTCCTTGGGAAGGGAAGGGGAATGAGATTTATGGAACTGAGGATGTCCCAAACAGGCAGAGAGGGGGAGAGCAGAGGGGCAMCCAGGGTAAAGCAGGGAGAGCCACAGCAAGTCTGAACCAGCAAATGCAGCAGTGCTGGSACCCTGACAGGGTCTGCATTTCACTGCCTGCACTGCTCCTTGCCCAAGGCCAACCAGCCCTGACCCACACAGTGCCCAGGAGCGGGGCAGGGACTGTGACTGCTCCCACAAAGTGTCTGGGTACAGCCACCCCCCTTCAGAGGAGGCCACGGAGATGCTCCACGGGCTGGAGCYCCTCTGCTCTGGAGCCAGGCTGGGAGAGCTGGGGGTGCTCACCTGGAGRAGGACCCAGGGAGAGCTCAGAGCCCCTTCCAGAGCATAAAGGGGCTCCAGGAGAGCTGGAGAGGGACTTGGGACAAGGACATGAAATGACAAGGGGAAATGGCTTCAAACTGACAGTATCAACATCTGACCACATCATCTCCTTACAAAAGAACTTATCTGACAAGGATTACCTGATGCTTCCTRATCCTCTGCCACATCTGAGAATGATTTGGGTTGAAAGAGACCTTGAAGATTGTCTCATTCCAACMACCTGCCATGGTCAGGGACACCTTTCACTAGCCCASGTTGCTCCAAGCCCYRTCCAGCCTGGCCTTGGACACTTCCAGGGATCCAGGAGCAGCCACAGCTGCTCTGGGCACCCTGTGCCAGGGTCTCACCACCCCCACAGGGAAGAATTTCTTCCTAATATCTAATCTAAATATCCTCTCTTTTAGTTTAAAACCATTTGCCCTTGTCCCATCACTAACTGCCTGTGCAAAAAGTCCCTTTCCCTTTTTATCATAAGCCCCTTTAGGCCCTGGAAAGGGCTCTGAGCTCTCCCTGGAGCCTTCTCTTGTCCAGGTGAACACCCCCAGCTCTCCCAGCCTGGCTCCAGAGCAGAGGAGCATYTCCATGGCCTCCTCTGCAACCCACTTAAACATATATATTAAAAAATGAATAAATAGAAATTAATTTCTATAGAATTTATGTCTTTTTTTATATTTATATGTTTACTTATTTAACACGATGCCAACAGCTGCATGGACACGCTCACGTGGGCTTCAGCTGCCCTTTCTTCTGCTTAATTAATGGTGACGACTCTTGCAGCGTGCCTGGCATTCCCTTACAAAAAAGTGTCATGAAGGACATGGTTATTTCTTCCTTTTCTTCCTAAAAATAATGGATAAAGCAACTTTGAAACATAAATACAGACTTGGAGGAGCCCTTTGGACACCAGGGTAAGGTCCTCTGCAGCAAGCTGTGGCAAAGGTTCATGTTTGGTTTGAAGGGTGAAAAATCTGTGGACAAACCCACAAGGGAACATCTCTGTTCTCACCATAAATGATAAAAACAACCCCCCCAAAACCCCCAGAAAAAGAATCTCTCTGTGCTTAGACACACACACAGARGGGACAGGACAGGTGTGGGGAGGGRRCACAGAGTCCATGCCAGGAGGAGAACAGATCCCAAGGTGTTAGGGAGTGTTTGGACAATGAGGGACAGAGGAATGACCTTTTCCAGCCATGTGGGGATGCCCAGGGAAAAGGGAGGAGAGAGGAACATAGAGGAGAAACAACGAGGTAAAGACAGTCCAGAAATCCAGAACCGACATCGAACTAATCGCCTTAAAAGAGATTTCTGGGGCCATTCTGGTAATTTGGGGATTTATGGTTTTTTATGACTGCCCGTTCTGGGATTAGCTCTCAGGAGAGCAAGGACTGGAAATATTTTTCAAGCTATTTGTGACTCAGCAGCTGCGAAGCGCTGATTACTGGCAGCAGCTGACGTCCGAAAAGCATCTAAGTCTTTATTACATTATCCAAAAAGGGCACAGGCTTTTTTTTTTTTTATCATCCCAGCTTCAGAACAGCGAGTTCCCAAACCTTCAAGGAGGACCAGGGACACAGGGCAGAAGGCGGCGCTGAAAGAAAATTTTTATCTCTTTCCCAAAAGCTCTTCAAATTTTCCATTTTTTGGTGCTTCCAACCACTTGTGTTGCCTTGGGATGTTCCCTTTGGATTTAGGCAAGATAAGTGATGCCAAACCAGCCAGCCTGGTGTCCAGCTGCAGCTGGCAGGTGAAGTTTGTGGTGTTTCTAGGGAGCAGGACTTCTGTGTTTCCATTGGGAGAGTGCTGTGCTTTCCCACATGCCCCTGGAARGCTGATTTCCTTCAGGGAATCATCATGGAGCTCCTCGAGAGGGTCCAGTGGAGGACTACAGAGATGGTAAAGGGACTGGAGCATCTTCCTGATGAGGAAAGGCTGAGAGGAGGCACAGCTGAGWGGGGSCCTCATCCCTGGGTGTCCCTGTGTGCAGGGAGGGCTCAGAGCAGGGCCCAGGCTCTGCTCCAGGGCCCAGCAATGGCACCAGAGGAAGGGGCAGGGACTGATCCCAGCAAGTTCCACCTGGACAGGAGGCAGAACTTCTGTCCTGCGCAGTGACCAAGCACTGAACAGATTGACCAGAGAGGGAGTGGAGTCTCCTCACTGGGGATATTCCAGACCTGTCTGGATATAAATCTGAATAACCTGCTCTAGGGAATCCTACTTGAGCAGGGGTGTTGGTCTAGAGGACCTGCAGTGGTTCCAGTGGTCCTGCAGTGGTCACAATCATCCTGTGATTCTGTGMTCAAACTGGTCACTGCTCTGTGCCTCAGTTTCCCAGCGCTCATAGACCCAGCAGCCCTTGAGTGCACAGYTCTGATACAGCCCCACAGATTAGACATTAATTAGTGGTTATTTATCAAAGTCCATCAGGCTGCTCTGGTCTTGGCAAGGCCTTTTTTAACATAATTCCAAGTCCAGGTCTGAAATGCACAGGCGTGGTGAGTTGGTGATCACAGCAGCGTGTTTGSTGATCATAGCCCCATGTTTGGTGCTGCTGGATCAGCTCAGGGACAAGGAGAGAGATCAGCATCCCCTTCTCCTGGCTGTCTCCCGTGCCTCAAAGCAGGCCAGGCCACTCTYGTGACTGCTCACCCCCTTCCCCTCAGCCTTTCCAGCTCCTGTTCGTCATCCCGAGACAAACTCCCCCGCAGCTTTCCCCTCTGTTGCAATTACAAACTCTTCCTCTGTCAGTCTCCCAGCTCAGCGTGCCCAGCCAAGCCCACAGCCAGGAAGTTCCCGGGATGCTGCCAGTCCAAGCAGCCGATCCCTGTCAGCAAACGAGGGCGGGATGGGGCCAGGGGCACAGCCGGGGTCTGTCGGATGAGCGGAGGCAGCAGCACGTCAGCAATTTGTACCCAAAGCTCATACCCAGATCTCCATATGGATGGGCAGCATCCCTGTGAGATCCGTCACAGGCACCGAGCCTCCTGCTGCCTGCTGGACAGAGGGTCCTGCCAACGCTGGGGAGGGGGGAAGAGCATCCATTGGAATATTTACCAAGGGCTTGTCTGGCCCTTGCTGCTGAACCAAATAGTGGCAACTGTGGTGTTTTCACCCCAGAGACACTTTTGGCTG
Organism: Cardinalis cardinalis; assembly: GCA_014549065.1. Taxonomy (NCBI): domain Eukaryota; kingdom Metazoa; phylum Chordata; class Aves; order Passeriformes; family Cardinalidae; genus Cardinalis; species Cardinalis cardinalis. The sequence continues at coordinate 1,185,743 of JACDOX010000154.1, read as the reverse complement.
ACTCAGGGTTGCAGCTGGGTGCATGGAGGCAAGTCCAGGCTTTCAGGAGCTCTGGTGGCTGTGGGGTAGAGCTTCCTCTTGTAGAGGGTCCACTCCTCAGGTTTCCCTCTGGCAGAGAAGCTTTAAGGCAATGGTGAAGGAAAGGAGTTGGTACTGATGGAGGGTTTCCATCCAGAGTTTATTCTGGCCCACAGGCCTCTGAATCCAGCGAGTGCTCTGTGAAAAACGCCAATCACTTGTCTTTAAAATTTTAACAGTTTCATAGTAATAAAATGGTTATAAAAATAGTAATACAATTAGAGTAATAATAATTTGGACAATTTGGATCAGGACAATATGAGACAATAGATACAAAGAGTTACAGACGTCCGGGTACCTTTTTCTGGGCAGCACAAGCCCAAAAAAGGACACACATTAAAAAAGGATTAACCCTTAAAAACAACAGCCAGTTGCATATTCATACACCTCATACATGATGCATAAATTCCATTCAAACACAGGATTCTGTCTGGTCAGTGTCAGCTTCTTCCTCTTAATCCTGACGGTGTCTCCAAGGCTGAGCAAGGCGGGAAGAAGTTCATTTATTCTGATAATGGAGCAATAAATTCTCTTTCTCTGAAAGACTTGGGTGTCCTGTGGCTGCTATCTCAGTGCGAGTCCTTTCTTTAGGAAAAAAAAAAGTATCCTACA
>JACDOX010000154.1:1160563-1175652 GCA_014549065.1 Cardinalis cardinalis | reverse complement strand
CCATACTTCCTCGTGGGGAGAGAGGAGAGAATGATAGAATGATTTCCATAATCCTGCCCTCAGCCTGGAGGGACACAAAGGATACCAATGGATTCATATCTCTCATCAAGGAGAGCACCTGRATCCCTGTTTCTCAGGAATGCAATGTCAAGGGATGCTCCTCCACCACATCTCAYCCCCCTCCCACAGCAAAACCTTGGGTGGAAAACAATCCAGCTCCTGTTTTCTGTTCCCACTGCATCTCTCAAGATGCTTTTGCMGCCCTCCCAGCCCCAGGTGAGCCAAGGAGACGGGTGAGGGACAGGAGGGGAGGGAAGTGGGGAGTAACAAAATCCTTTCAGACAGCTCCAACAGGMAGAGCAGGAGCCTCAGAGCGTGGAGATGCCTTGGCTGGAGCAAAAAGAGGCTTTCAGGGCATGACACAAGTAGGTCATCCTGCCTCCCRCTCCTTGCATGGTGGCAGGAGCAGAGGGGACAGAAAAGGAGCCTCACCCACTTTCTGCTGCCYGCAGGGATTGTGGAGATGCCGCTTCCACCTGGCCCTGGGAGCATGAACAGAGCTAGGGCCAGTGCCTGCTCTGGCCTGAGCACCAGCACAGCAAAATGCTCCTAAAATGGAACGGTTTCAGCCCTAAACTCATTCTCTGCAGGGCAGCCAGGGTGAGCATAGCTCTGCTGCCTCAGGCAGGAAAACAGCCTTAGGATACTTTGTGCATCTGCAGCTTGGCTTCCTCTGCTCCATGTGGGCTATTACACCTCTCCTTTTCATGGTTTTTTTTTTTTGTATTTTTATCTTTCCATTTGGATATTTTTCCTGGCTTGGAAGGGCCAAAGTTGTTAATGCCAACCTAGCTGGTTTGGCTTTCTCTTCCCTGCTCCTGGGGACTGTGCATGCTCTGTGGCCACATTGCAAGGGAGCAACCTCCAGGGGAAAGACAGACTTGTTTCTCAGCCTTCCTCCTGAGCTGGTGCCCAATTCCCTGTGGAAAGCGAGTTTGTGGAATTTCTCTGCATTTTGTCYTTGCTCTCAAACTTTTGACACTCTCCAAGCAGGGCTGCCTGCCTTTTCCTTTGCAAGAGATTCCAGGAGCCCACATTCCCACCTGGATTTGGACTGCATGGCTTTGACTGGACACAGCCTTACCCACTCAGGCATTTCTCAGAGTTGCAGAGGATTTCAGTTAGGAAAGGCCCTCAGGAGATTGTTCAGTCAACTCCCCCATTTTTTAATTTCAGTCCCAAAATCACCAAATAGGTGTCGCTTGGGAATTGCCATTGGAACCACTCCCACTCAGGTCCTGTGTCACTTTGTCCCCAGCAATGCAGGGATAAAAATAAGTGTGTTTTCCTTGCATGTGRATCAGTGGAAGTTTCCCTGCCCATGGCAGGGGGGTTGGAATGAGATGATCTTTAAGRTCCCTTCCAACTGTAACCACTCTGTGACTCTGTGATCGTTACCATCCATGTTCAYCTCTGCAGTTGGCCTCAGTTCTTCTTCCCATGCCTGTATGGATTGATTCCCTGGCAGTCTCCTGACTGCCTTAATCTCTCCATGCTGCCTCTTCAGATTCCCTTCCTGGCTGCTGGGTTGTTTCCCTGTTAATTAGCCATTTCCATGCTGCCTGTCTGGCCATGCTGCCTCCCCCCACCATGTTCCATGTAATACCTGCTGGAATGCAGCAGGGAGGGTCCTCCAGAACAAAAAGATCTATTTATTAAATGAACTATTTAGAGAAATGCTGAAGCCTGGGAGGCAGCAGCAAGGCCTGAGAAGCCACATAACCTCTGTGTCCTGTTTTACCACAGTGTGGTAATTCCCCTCCTCTCTGCTTATCCTGCAGCTGAAAACATCACCTCTTGTATTTTGGTAACATCTGAGCACTTTGCATTCTTAATATAATAATATACATATATTATTATGTTATTTATATTATTACTATTATTTATATTAATAAATTAATCCTCCTGGCACTCAGKATCTTACTGAAGGTGGGACAATATTGCCGGTCTTTCATTGCCAACCAAGGAGCCCTTGGAGACAATGGCCACAACACCARCATTCTCAAGCCAGTTAATTTTGTTGAGTTAATTTTTGTTAAGTTTTGTTAAGGTAATTTTGTTTAATTCAGCCATGTGGGAAGTTTGGCAGGACATAACCTTCTGAGGTGATTTTAGCCCTTTCTTTCCCCACCAACCCCCTGCTTGCGTGCTTCTCCCTCTGGTCACACCTTGCCTGTCACCAAGGGGAAACCCAAGGCAAGCAGGGACAGTGAAATTCCCCATTTGTGTACAACAGCGTGGATTGATTTAGTCTGGCTCACTAAATAAACACCAGGGACATCCCCTGCCCTAAAAGGCTGCTTAATTTATCAAGTTCAATCACAACAAGATCCCAGCTGCTGAATTGGCAAAATTCAGCCTGGAAGTCAATGCAGGACCAGGAACTTGCAAGCAACACAGGGACACAAACAGGATCAGTCATTTCTCTGCTGAAGAAGTGAGATATTTTTCAGTCTGCCTCTAAAGGCAGCTGGGAGTTTGGTCCCCAAGGGTATAACTTGGTCAGCAAGTTGGTCTGAAACTCGTAGCTGTGGCCAGAGTGCCCAGCAAGGCTGATTTCAGGCTCCTTTTCAGGGGATGGAAGAGATTTGCCTTAAACAGGAACTGCCATGGGCTGAGTTAAACTTCCTTTTCTAGTTGGTCTCAGTGAATACAGCACATATTTGTGTTATCAGTCAACATATTTGTGTTATCAATCAACCATTGGCCAATTTCACTGACCAGTGTCCTTTCCAAATCCACTCTTTTAAGTAATGTATTAAATCTTTAGGAGACTGTCCAGACAATCCAAATGAGCTTTATTAGCTAACTGCCAATAATCCTGTGCTTTCCACAGAAACAGGAAATCCAGGCAGGACTTTCCTGGAAATCACACACAGAATCACAGAATATCCTGAGTTGGAAGGGACCCACAAGGATCATCAAGTCCATCTCCTCCTGTTCTCATTGATTTCCTTAGATCAGTGTTCCCTGGGTCACATTGTGTGTCCTGACCTGAAAATGTCATTCCCATTGGATGCTTCCAGATTTCCTCCAACCTTTATTTTCCACTGGGAGAGCTATCCCAGAGGATGAGCCATCTTCTCCACACAGCTTGGTCCTGCCTATGCCATCAGCTGCCTCAAAGACTTGGGAACTCAACTTAGGATCTCTTTGCAGACATTTGCAAACATTTCCAATTCCATATTGGTCTGTATTTCTGTGAAGTTGTGGTCCAAAACCAGACATGACCTCATTAATAGCCACTATCACCACTCACTAATTACTATCAGCAGACTTAAAACTGCCAGCTGCGGTCAGTGGTGACTTCTGGGGACTCATCCCTGCTCTGTGTCCAGCCAACTCTCTCAGGCACTGCTGTGGCTTTCCTTGTGATCCCACTGGATTTCCCCAAACACCCCTTACACTTTTCAGTTATTGGCTGCCTCCTGAGGCTGGATTTGWGTTATTTGGGATGCCCAATCCTGGGAACACCATAATTGCTGTGCCCATCAGTCCCGGCGCACGCACGGGCGGCTGCCACCCCTCCACTCCTGCTCCCTGAGAGCYTCTGCTTTGCAGCCCCATTAATGACCATAATTATTTCCCTGAGCGTAAATTGTTCCTAATGACTGCAGTCATTTCTAGCGTGAGAGCACAGCAAATGATGCRTCCATGGCATGGGATGAGGCCAAGGCACAGACCTTTCAAACCCTGTGGAATGTCAGGCACRCATTATTTACGGGGGCTGGGTCACTCCCCTTGCTGGTTTGGAGGTTCAAAAAGTTCATCACTTCTCCTTGGCCCTTCTTGGTTGTGATCACTGGTGGCCCTGGTCTGTGTTTCACTGCCCCACCACTCAAAATCTGATATTTTGCTCCAGTGGGAGAGACTCAATAGGTTTCTTTCAACTGTTGGTCACTGAGTGGTTTGTAAAATTATCAGATATTTCAAGAGAACCTGCCAAATCAAATTTGTCTCAAATAATTCAGCGCTCCAAGCTGCAGATTATAGGTAGCCTCCTTATTTGAAACCTACAAARCTTTGTTTTTTTCATGCCCATCACTCCATTTAATCATCACTCTTTTAGTCTCTGCTTTGGGGCTCTGTCAGAAGTATCTGCCRCTCCAGCAGAATGGAAGTCTTGGGTGTAATTTTCTTAGAAGACTTCATCACACATGATTAACTCATTTGTAGTCTTAATTAGACTGTGATCCTGGATGACTATTGAAAGATCTATAAGTTGATATTAGATTATTGGAATAGTTAATTGTGCCCTGGGCACAGGCACCAAGGATTGACTCTGCAAAGCACTGAAGGCAGAAACACCCACGGTACTGCTACAGCATCCAGGTTAGGGACAGGGCTGAGTGACAGCCAGGGACTTCTGCTCCTGGGATGCCATCACCACTCAGGATTTGTGGTTTTTCCTCAAGCTCCAGCATCCTGAAATCATATTTTTGTTGGAGAGTCTCTGCTTCCATTAAAGAGATGTTTCTCTCCATCACACTTAAGAAAAGCAGTTCAAGAAGCGCCTGTGAGCTCAAAACTTAAATTAAAAAAAACCTATGGCATTATTCCCAATGCCACCCATTGGCAGAGGGAAAGGTTTCCCAGGAGCTGGGGTTAGCTGCACTTTCAGTGCAGGACTGGAAGTCCCAGGRAAGCAGGAGGCTGTGCCTCAGAGGAGCTTTCTGGGTCTGAGTGACTCGCAGACAGCACAGCCCCCAGGCTCCTGGTGCTGWCACAGGAGGTCTCAGCTGTCACTTGTGGGGGCAGGTGCCCTCCCAGCCCTGCTGCTGACTGGGAATGTTGCAGCTGTGGTGACTGAGGTGTCCGTGTGTGTGTGTCCATGTGATGCCTTGTGAAGGCTGAGCTAGAGCAGAGGTTGGACAGAGCTAAAGAAAAAAGAGGGATTTATTAAAAAGCCTCGATGGATCCACCTTGGGCAGCACAAAAGCCYAGCCAGGGCTGCACCCAAGATGAACCAAAATGGTCACAAAAATGCACAACTGGTCATGGGGTCTCACACTTTTAGAAGTTTTGGTCTATTTGCATATTGGAATTAATTGTCCTATTGCACCTTTAGGTTATGAAGTCCCATCCWKCTTGTTTTYCTCTCTTCAATCCACGYTGTTTATGCTCTTGKGCCTGAGACTTGGATAAYTTGTCCTCGGTCCCAAGCTAGAAAAGGAAATGTTTTGTCTCCCTACTCTGTGAAGAGAGCTTACCTTCCCTATTATGAAGCTCAGAACTACACACTAAAGCCGTGCAGAATCTGAAAAATACAAAGCTAAAACCTGAGRCACCACACGTGTAGGTGCCTGCACCAGGCCTGGGACAGGGTTTTCCAAGTGCTTCTGCACCTTTGGAACAGATTCCCAGATGTGTTTCCTGGCTCTGAGGCCAATTGCTGCAATCTGGCCGTGCCCTCATGTCCTTGCGTCCTTCCCAAAAGAGCATTCCCATCCACTCTGCCAACTGGGAACTGTCCCCCTTCCAGGCCATCTCCCAAACCAACCTCAGGATTCATTTTTGGGTTTTGTTCCTTGTTGGGGGCCAAAACACTGCTAGGAACAGGTTGCCCAGAGAAGCTGTGGCTGCCCCTGGATCCCTGGAAGTGTCCAAGGCCAGGCTGGATGGGGCTTGGAGCAACCTGGGACAGTGGAAGGTGTCCCTGCCCATGGCAGGGGGTCGAATGAGATGATCTTTAATCTCCTTTCCAGTCCAACCCATTCCATGATTCCACAGACATTTTAATGAGCCAGATCACCAAACTGCAGTGCCAATTTCTTTGGAATTATTCCAGGGAGATCCAACCCATTCCATGATTCCACAGACATTTYAGTGAGCCAGATCACCAAACTGCAGTGCCAATTTCCTTGGAATTATTCCAGGCAGATCTTTACTGGCTCTGAAGCCTGACCTACCCTGCTGAGTGATGGACAGGTAGGAGAAGGGGGTTCCATCCATCAGGATAGTTAGGAGGGACTTAGGCAAGGCAGAGACAGCACAAAGGAGRACAACAGGCTGCTGACACAACTCCTACTCCTTCCCAACACAACTTTCCAGGAATTGGGGTTGAAAGGCTGATCTGGGGCCATGTTCAGGTCATGTCCGTAGGCTCAGCTGCCAGCACAGGAGACAGAGCATAGAGACCTTCATAACCTAAAGCTATAATGGGGCAATTAACTMCAATATGCAAATAGAGCAGAACTTATAGAAGTGACTGGTTGTCCATTTTGTGACCATTTTGGGTTCATCTTGGGTGCAGCCCWGGCTGGGCTCTTGTGCTGCCCAAGGGTGTGGGCAGTGCAGAGGCTCTCCTGAGGATCTAAACTGCATCACCCTGCTCACCTTGCTTTACCCAGGAACAACTCTGTCCCTTGGGATGTGACATCTCTGCCTGGAGGGAGCTCCAGCTGCTCAGGATACAGCTGGGCTGGGCATGGAGGCTGCTGCTTCACCTGCCTCAGGAGCATATTGGAATAATTACCAATATTGCCRCACAGGGACATGCCTGAGCTTGTCTGGCCCTTGCTGCTGAACCAAATAGCAGCAGCTGTGGTGTTCCACCCCAGAGACACTTCTGGCTGGCYGGGTGCTTGGAGACAAGTCCAGGCTTTCAGGAGTTCTGGTGGCTGTGGGATGGAGCTCTCCCTGTAACAGGGTCTGCTCCTCAGGTTTACCTCTAGTGGAGAAGCTTTAAGGTGGTCTCAGGATCTCTGCTAGTCAGAGTGACCTCAAGATGCATTAGAAAGTCTCTTTTCCCAGCCCAGTAAGTGAAGAAGGAGTCAGGGCTCTTCATTTCTTGGTCTCAAGGTTGTTTATTGTTCCTTATCTATAAAATTCTTTCTCCTGTCCAGCTGAGGTCTGCTCAGCAAGACAGTCCAAGGCACTCTGCCTCCCCCAGGATGGTGTTATGTCTTTATACTAAAAACTACTTATACAATATTTACAATTACTTCTCAGTACCTATCACCTATGTTAGACAGTGAACTTTTGCTCTAAACCAATCCAAAAGTGCCAACATCACAGCAGAAGATGGAGGCCAATAAGAAGAAGGAGAAAGGCTGGACACGCCCAGATCCCTCCATCTTGCCCCCTGAAGCCCCATTCTAAAAACCCCAAAAATCTGTTTTTCACCCCATGATAAATTCACTATCGTTCTACTTAAACTGTCGTGGCTTGCAGATCCTCATATAAGGTTGGTAATTTGCTCCATGGGTCATAATCAAAACCACRGGTGCCTTGGGCTCTGTGCCAGGGTCTCTGAGCCCCCTGGCAGGGGCCTGGGCAGTCCAGGGCAGCCAGAGGGATGTCTTGAATTCCAACAGGCGGTAGAGAAAAAAAGGAGTCGGTTCTGACAGAGCRTTTTGATCCAGAGCTTTRTTCTGGCCCACAGGCCTCTGAATCCWGCAACAGCTCCAACAGAACTCCCTGAACTGTGTGGTTGCTGTTCCTTTTAACCCTGGGAAGAGGGGGAGGGAAGGGGTAGGAAGCCACCAACCAGGTACAGGAGGGGAGGTCTCAAGGGACAAAGGACACCTGGATGGCCCAATGCCCCCCAGGGGTAGAGGGCAWCCTTTGAATCTGCCAATCACTCGATGTTCTGGAATTCCAGGATTGACAGACAGTGCTGGGAGGGGCCAGGGAGGGAAAGGAGAGGTGGCTGACACACCTGGCAGGGAATTATCAGGGGAGGGACCCAGGGTTCTGAGGGAAACCCTGAAATCACAACACAACAAGCGTCCCTGCCATCGAGGGGATAATAAGGATAAGGAGCAGGAGTTTTAGGATAGGATAAGGAGTTTGGGATAGTGCCTCTGGAGCTCCTTCAATCCTTGTTGGTTGTGGCTGGCGATGAACAGGAGTGGGGATAAAATGGGATGAGTGGAGGGGACGAGGTTTCAGAAACCAGGAGGGCACTTTGTGCTGGAAATGAGCAGCACCAGGGTGGTCCATTTTGGCTGAAATTGGGCGATGCTGGGCACAGCTGGGCGGAGAATGTGAATAAATCACTAAAAATGAGAAATCTTTGGTAAAGAATCATAGAATCCTAGAATGGGAAGAGACCTTAAAGCTCAGCCAGTTCCACCCCCTGCCATGGGCAGGGASACGTTCCACYATCCCAGGTTATTCCAAGCCCTGTCCAACCTGGCTTTGGACACTTSCAGGGATGGGGCAGCAGCCACAGCTTCTCTGGACAGCCTGGAAACACCGCAACAGGAGCAGGGCTGGTTCCCTGAGTGGATCCGCTGCAGGCAGGGCTGAACCCCGGTGTCAGGCAGGAGGTGGGAATGATCCCATGGATTTCCTCATCCCAACAGCGTCAGTTTGATCCACRCTGCTGTGGCAGGGGGAAAACACGGGGGCGGTGCGGCTGAGCATTGAGATTCTGAAAAGGGTGATGGAGAATTTAATGGATCTTGGCGGCTTAATGCTCCATTTTTTCTTGTGATTCCCCCTCGTTTCTTATCTCTCGTATTTACATAAATTATGTGGACTCCAGGGAAGCTGCAAGGCATAGAAATTTAATCAACCTGAGTCTCAGGAGCCTGGTCAGTGTGCAGCAGGAGGAGGAAAAGAGGGGTGGAAAATGAAAAAAATTAAATATTTTTTTTTTAAAATTAAAATAAAATATAAAATTAAATTAAATTAAAAATAAAATATAAAATAAAATAAAATATAAAATATAAAAATAAAATAAATTAAATAAAATAAAATAAAATAAAATAAATAAAATAAATTAAATGGAAATAAAATATAAAACGAAATAAAATATAAAATAAAATAAAATAAAATAAAATAAAATAAAATAAAATAAATAGAAAGAAAGAAAGAAAGAAATAATCAGAGCACAGGATGTGTCAAAGGGACTGCTAATAACACCAGCCCTGAGCCACATTCAGCGAGGAGTTGGATTTCAGGAGCGGGGAAGGGATGACATCACCTTTTGCTGCACACAGATTTTCTTGCAAGCAGGAGGGATCTGGCAGGTGAACAACAGCCAGGGAGGCACTTCCACCCCTCTGAACCCAGCCCCGCAGCTCTTCCCCCTCTGGGATGCTGATCGGGACATCCTGGTGTGGGATCTCCTTTTGTCATACCCATCCCCCGGGGCCAGACTCCTTTTTTTTCCCCCCCAGTTGTTCAGCAGTGCTGCTGGAGGAGGGATTGGATGAAAGGGTTTGGAAAGAAGTCGTTGCAGGRTTGCCCAGCTCCTCCTCGCAGGATGACATAATGCCTGCTGTGGTCTCCGAACTCCTGGTTTGCTGCTGGGCTGCAGCGTGGAGAGAGGCAAACCCTCTCCTGCTCAAGGCTGAATTCAGGAGCAGATGGAAATCCAGGAGTAAACCTGGAGGGAGAGGGATCCATCCCCGATTTTGCTACATGATTTTAAGTGCTCCTGCTCTTTCCATGTTCAGCAGGCAGACCCTCCCCTTCCCAGTGCTGCTCACACTCTGCTTTATGATATTAAAAAAAAAAAAAGTTCCTTTGTTTCAGGGGGATTTTTCCATTTTCTTTTGAGCTAACTGCTGACATGGGAGATTGAAACACTCGATTTGTGAAATGTCAGTCTAAAATTCTTGCACTTCTCTGCTCTTTCTTTGGTGCCATTTTATTTCTAATGCAAAACTGATACCAAAATTCACACTTTGCTTCCCTTTTTCCATTCAGCCGTTTTTTCAGTCAAGAATTGTTGGATAATRAAAGAGGAGAGRTTTAGATGAGATATTGGGAAGGAACTGTTCCCTGGGAGGGTGGTGGGGCCCTGGCACAGGGTGCCCAGAGMAGCTGTGGCTGCCCCTGGATCCCTGGAAGTGTCCAAGGCCAGGTGGGATGGGGCTTGGAGCAACCTGGGACAGTGGAAAGTGTCCCTGTCCATGGCAGGAGGTGGAACTGGATGAWCTTTAAGGTCCCTCCCAACMYAAAYCYAAATCCCAAACYRTTCTGRGRTTCCATGACTGCTTCTCCAAGGGGCTGGGAGGTTCAGATGGAACAACAGGAAAGGCTTTTTCACAGGAGATGGTGCAGCACTGGAAGAGGCACTCAGGAAAGTTGGGAATCCCCGTCTTGGTGCAGGCTCTGGAATCATGGATGTTGCCAAGCCCTGGCTGTCCTGATCAGGTGGTGGCCACAGATGGTCAGACAGAGACCTCCAGATTTCTCAATATTTCTCTGATTCTCTGCAATCCCATCCAGGATATCTGTTTTTCTCCCAGACAGGATATCTGTTTTTCTAATCCCAGACAGGGTATCTGTTTTTCCGCCTGAATATTGCGTACACAGAGCCAAGTGGGTGACAGAAAACCTTTGCAGTCCCCTTATCAACCAAAGCTGGTGTGTGAGCCAAGGAAAATGTGAGGATTCAGCTGTGGGGATTTAGGGCTGCCATCAATGCTGCRCCCTGTTACTGATCCTACCCTTCCCCTGCCTGCCTCACCCCTCTGCCAGCAGGATCAGCCCAAGGAATTCTTTGGGAAAGCCCCATTACATTCCTTCCTTTTCCTTGGCTGCTGACAGGGTGGGAAATCACCCTGGCTGTCAGTGTTGAGGGCAGCTTTTATGGGATGCTGGGCTTATCACAGCTCACCTCACACATGGTGACAAGCTGCAGTGGCAGCATGATCCATCTGAGAGCCAGATAGCCCTGCACAAGGGGGACAAGGCCAGGATATGAGCCATTAAATCCAGGGATATTCCTGGCCACAGTGTGGAAGGGAGGCATCCCTCCCTCTCTTGCCCATGAGCTGCACTGGCTGCTGCCAAACTGCTCAGGGAATGGGGCCTGGAGACCAAAATGCTGCTCCAAAGTCCATGGAAGCAGGACCAGAGATCCACTGGAACCAGCGGAGGGATATTTTTAGAGTTCATTGTGTTAAATGAGCCAGCTGAGGAGGGGTTGAGGAAACATTGTCTAGAGTGGAGGGATTTTTTTTCCCCCCTGTTCATTTTCTGCTGAAAAAAAATCCTTCTTTAAGGTTGTTATAACCCTGCATCCCCTTGATTTGTGTGGAGAGTGTTGATCCATCACAGACAGCGGAGCAGAGGCAGAAGCCCCACTGTGGTGAGGCATTGGATCAGCTGCCCAGGGAAGTGGTGGAATCCCCACTGGAATCCCTGGAAGTGTCCAGAAGGTGTCACAATGGGGACAGGGCTTGGTGGTGAACACAGCAGGGCTGGGTTAATGGCTGGACTCAAGGAAAAACAAGAGTCACCTTAGCAGAAGAAAATCTCCAAAATGGAGACACATTTCTGAACATTGCCTTGAGTTCCTTCACAGTTATGGAGGGACACCTGTGCCTAAAGGAGCGCAAATGGATTTATCCCAGCTGGACACAGGAAGGAGCTGGGGCAAACRCCTCAGAACCAGGCACAATTTTTACTCACCTAAAGTTCAGCTCAGCTCATTGCATCATTCATTTCTTGCTGCTTTCTCAGATTTAGCATTTTGCTTATTGAAAGGTGCCTCGCAATAAAGGGAATCTTTAAATCTCATCCAGTTCCAGCCCCTGCCATGGGCARGGACRCCTTCCACCAGACCAAATTGTTCCAAGCCCAATCCAGCTTGGCCAAGATGTGTCCAGCATCACATTCCCTTGGTCTCTTAGCCTGATAAGCAGAGACAACCAATTTCATTTAGTGGCCCCTCCAACCAGGAGMCAAATTTGGACCCTAGATCGTTCCTGATGTGTGATTTCACTGGCACAATGCACCAAAGCCTGGGCTTTTCCAAATGTTTGCAGTGATTTATCTCCTGCAATATAAAGAACAGCTTTGTACTGTAGTTTTCTTCAAAAGTTTAATTAAAAAGTTCTCTTCCTTTCTTTCTTTTTTGTGCGCTGGAAAATGTACAAGGAGAAAGGAGGTGGATAAAAATAAAATAGAGGCGAAGTTTTAAGCATGCAAATGTTGATTAAAAAATATCAACCCACTCTCCTGTGAAATGCTAACAATGGTTCCCATGGCTCCTGTCTCCCGAGTCAGAACAGGCCCAGTGGGTGAACTTTGATTTCTGAAAGCACAGTCACTCCTGCCATGGGCACCACTGGTTGCTCACCCTCAGCAAGGCAAGCTCTGCTCTGTGCAGGAGATAAAATCACCCAGTGAGCTCCAGTGTTTGGAGTGGGATGTCAGTCAAGTTCCAGCTTGGAACGAGCTCCACGTCTTCCAACAGCGTGGGAAGGCAGTAATRGGAACAAATCACCAGCAGGGACCCTGGGTATTTTTTCTTCCATTATTTGTGTGGATAAATCAAACTTGGATAGCTCTGGAAGCCAAATCCAGGGRTCTGATGGCATTTCTCRGGTGAAATTCCCCATCCCAGGTGCWAAGGGAAAATCACACCAAAGCTCATTCCTGACCTGTTACATCACCTCCCACTCCATGCATCCTSGAAGAAACAAATAAACCCTTAAATATAAAACAAACCCTTATTAAGTATCTAATTGTCACTCTCACTTTGCCCACTTCACAGCAAAATTTATCACCTCCACCAACCTGTGGGATTTTCACAGTGTTTATTTTGGCTGGATTGAAGAGCAGGAGCAGCCTCTTTGCAAGCAGGATGTGGGATGGGGGACAAATCATCCCACACAGTTTCACTCTCACCAATTCTGTGCCAAAACTGCTTCAGCTGGGGCAGATTTTGATGTTGCCCTGGGAAAGCCAGGGCAAAGCCATCCCTRTTCAGGATTTCAGGGCACTGGGTAATTTCCTGCAGTCACAAGCATCAGGCTCAGCACAGGCTGCCCTGCAGATGTCAACTCAACTTTTTGGGTGGAATTTGCTGAGAAACTTGAAATGGGCCATGTTTGGGACTGAAAAAAAACCCAACAGTTATGCTGGGCCAGGCTTAAAGTCTGCCAGGAGCAGGTTGAGTAACAGGTGGGTGCAAGAACAAGGCAAGCACACAGGGATGCATCCCAGGATGCTTCTGAGATGGATGTGCTGCAGTTGATTTAATAACAGAATGTTCCTTGGTGGTTGAGTTTCTCTGTTATTCATTTTTCTAATCCTTGACATTATGAGAAGGAGTTGGCCAGTTCAGCTGTGCTTTACAGAAAAAAAAGAGCCTTCCTTTTGCTGGGTTTGATCTGTCACCCATCCTCCCCATACAGAGGGAAATCCTTCATTGCARGGCACTCTGGATTTTACAGCTCTTTGTCTTGAATGACATCATCTCCCCTTTTCTGGGCTGAAGATTCTTGGTCTTTGTGACACATTTTTCTGGAGGCCTCGGCATAAGAAGGATGTGGAGCTGCTGGAATGAGTCCAGAGGAGGCCATGGAGATGCTCTGAGGGCTGGAGCCCCTCTGCTCTGGAGCCAGCCTGGGAGAGCTGGGAGTGTTCCCCTGGAGAAGAGAGGGATCCAGGGAGAGCTCAGAGCCCCTTCCAGGGCTTAAAGGGGCTCCAGGAGAGCTGGAGAGGGAGAGGGACAAGGGATGGAGGGACAGGRCMCAGGGAATGGCTTCCCACTGCCAGAGGGCAGGGATRGATGGGATATYGRGAAGGAATTGTTCCCTGGGAAGATGGGGAGGCCCTGGTGCAGGTTGCCCAAAGCAGCTGTGGCTGCCCCTGGAATTCTGTAAGTGTCCAAGGACAGGTTGGACAAGGTTTGGAGCATCCTGGGATAGTGGGCGGTATCCTTGCCCATGGCAGGAATATTCCCATGGTGAAATGAGATTATCTTAAATGTCCCTTCCAACACAAACCATTCCCTGAATGTACAGAAACCGTTCCATCCCCCTGATCTCCTTCACCATCCCTCTCTGAGTATTTTCTTGCTCTGCATCTTCTCTGGGAGACRAGTGAAGGCCACAAGCACACTGCAGGCACACCCTGGACAGTGCAGCAGCAGCAGCATGACTCCCTGTTCACCCCCTCCCCTCCCCAGCCCTCCCTTTTATCCCATTTTGCTCTTTCTGACCCAATCCCAGCTGCAGGGCTGGCAGCAGCACATTGCAGCCGTCTGGCTGCAGAGGATGTGGAGCGCTGAGAAGGTTCCCAGCCCTCCCTGCACTGCTTTTCCCCCCTCTCCTCCCTGCCTGGCTGTGATTGCTCTGCCTCCTCTGGCACAGATGGCTGGAGGTTTTCCTGAAGCTCAAATCCCAGCGTAAGGACTCCCCCCTGTTCCTMCATGAGGCTCAGGGAGTTGTTGGCCACTGTGGCCATCAAGCACCATCAGCTCCTCATCCTGCAATCTTCCCGTTGACCAAGAGTGGGTTTTGTTACAAACRGGTTGATGGATTTAATTAGGATCAGCAAAACATTTTGATTTATGCTTCCTACCCGCCTTACCTCCTCCCCTGCCTCTCTGCCTCTCCAGCTTCACGCTTGTCAGAGCAGATATTTTTAATATATATATATTTATCACAAGCCGCTCCTTCGGCGCTACAGGCAAAGCTTTTAGCAGGGGAGAAGATGCCCGGCTTACAAGTAGCTCTCCAATTACTATTGCTTGCTTTAGTGATTTTCTAGGAGAGGCAAAGGGCTGGATCCTGGCTCTTTCCCTTTCCTCCACAGCAGGATATTCACTGCTTCCCGTGGTATCATCCCCCATCTCTCCTGGGTGGCATAGCCACATCTCCGTGGTGGAGAATGTTTCCTCTTTGCCCTGATTTGCACTTGGTCCAGGGAGGTGATCTCTGTCTGCTTTCCCCCTTCCCCAAACACCAAGGCATTAATAAAATCCCCYGTCTGGTCTGTTAGTCTTGAGATTATCAAAATCTGAACTAAATCCCAGGGCTGGGGTGGCAGGAGGGGAACCTCTCCTCACCCACAGTTTGTCAGATCCACGTCTGAGCTTGGATTCMTGAATTGATGTGAGCGAGACTCCTTCCTCTCCGCCCGGGATCCACGTGTGGGTCTGTCTATAATCCAATGAGTCACTTCAATGCTCTTTTTAGGTCAAATTCAAAGCTACACCTCCTCCCAGAGCCAAGGCTGGGGGATGGGAGTGGTGGAGAAGGGGATGCAGGGATGGGATGCGGGGATGGAGTGGCTGAGCACCGATCCCATCTCACATCCAGGGCAGGAGAGGCTCC
>JACDOX010000154.1:1068956-1160473 GCA_014549065.1 Cardinalis cardinalis | reverse complement strand
CCTCCCTCCCTCCCTCCCTCCCAGCATCCAGGAGCACAGATAAGATCTCTGCTGCCCTGGCTCCGGGGAGACTCTGCCCAGACCCGCCGTCTGCAGCTCGGAAGGGAAAGCAGAGAAAGGCAGGAGGGAATGGGAGCACGGAGGGAGATGCCAGAACCTGAGCGAAGTTCAGCTCGTGTAACATCTCCGGGAATGTTGGGGCAGGGAAAGGACAGAGAGAGCTTGGCCATGGTCTCCTGATGCCTCCATGTGGAGCAGCAACCTGATAGAGCAAATTTCTCCTTATCTTCAGCTTCTTCCTTGCACCATCTGTGAGAAAACCCTTTGCCTTTCCAGTGACAATAATGCCACCTGTATGAAGCTACATTCATTAATTTTACTTTCATTTTATTTTATTTTACTTTATTTTATTTTATTTTATTTTATTTTATTTTATTTTAACTTTTGTTTTAGTTTATTTTATTTTGTGTACTTTTATGATTTATTGTGTCATGATAGTATGTCAGACAGCAATGGGTCAGCTCAAATGGCAGGCATTGAATGTGAAGTTTAAAAAAAACAAGATACAACCAGGAAGAACAGTTTTGCTAATAAGTGACATTCCCTACATTTCTCAAAAGGGCTTTTCCAAACAGTTCCAAAGTTTTTTTACACAAAACCATCAAAATACTCATTTATTTACTACAGTTTGACCACAAAACTGAATTCCCATCTTTACATCAGACAGCAGTGCCTGGTTTCAACTCCCTGCCAGCAGTAGATTGTTCATATAGATGTAGAAATTAATAAATCAACCATGTATATGGTCATATATATGATATATATAACATATATGGTTTACTTATATAAATATGTAGCTCATAAATCAGATATTTTTCTTTTATTTATATATGCCATACACCTCTCTCTATATATACAGGTATATGTGCTCAAATGAATAAATAAGCCATAGATTCATATAGGTTTGCACATGAATATGGACCTATGTCTGTGTTTAAGGTATGAATTTATATACATGGTGTGTTTATTGACTATACATTTTTCCTTGAAATGCATTGTCCTGTGTGACACTCATAAATGTAAAAAAAAAAAAAAAAAGAAAAAAAAAATCAAGCCTGTTTTAGATTAATTCCAGAATCATTAGTTAGAAAGGTTTGTGAGCAAAATCTGGGGAAAGATGAAAGTATTGCAAGGGTCTGGTGTGGGAAAGAGGAACTGGGTGAATATGGAGGCAATTTAATAAACAGGAGAATTATTGGACCAGAACTGTGGGGTTCACCCCACTTGGTACTTTGGCAATGGAAAGATTTCCCAATGAGGTATTGAACATAAATTAATTCGTAATTTATCTCAGCTTGAGGTAGGGACAGGACCCATCCCAACCTCCCCGTGCCCTGGGTTGATCCCACAGTGTGGCCAGCAGGGGAGGGGGGAATTCTGCCCCCTCTGCCCCTCTCAGGTGAGACCCCACCTGCAGAGCTGCCTCCAGATCTGGGATCCAACATCAGAGGGACCTGGAGCTGCTGGAGAGAGACCAGAGGAGGCACCAGGATGAGMAGAGGGATGGAGCAGCTCGGCTGTGAGGAAAGGCTGAGAGAATTGGGTTGTTCAGCCTGGASAAGGCTCTGGGATGAGCTGATTGTGGYTTTCCAGTTCCTGCAGGACCCTACAAGAAAGATGGAGAGAGATCATTTACAAGGGACAGGACACAGGGAATGAATGGCTTCCCACTGCCAGAGGGCAGGGATAGATGGGATATTGGGATGGAATTGTTCCCTGTGAGGGTGGGCAGGCCCTGGCACAGGGTGCCCACAGAAGCYGTGGCTGCCCCTGCATCCGTGGAAGTGTCCAAGGCCAGGTTGTATGGGGCTTGGAGYAACCTGGGATAGAGGAAGGTGTCCAACCTCATCCTCCTTCTCCCCATCCCAGAGAGCAATTCCTTCTCAGGATGACATTGTGGGAGGCTGTCTATGTGACATCAGTCACCCTCTGCTCCTGCCCCTTGCTCTCCCTGGGCTGCAGAGGGTTCCCATCTGACGTCTGATGTTGGAGTCAGGAATTACCTGGAGCTGTGAGCATCAACTGCCCAGAAACCCCAGGGTCCTGCCAATATCTGCAGTCCTCAAACCATGACAAAAACATGGACCAGGAGGAGAAGCCAAGGGCATCTCCCCATCCCACCAGGTGTGGCTGCACCACAGTATTGCTGCCATCCACCCATCAAAAGGGTTCCACACAGACCTCCTCATCCCTGGCTCCTCACCCAGCCTCTCCTCCTGCTCCTGTGACCCAGCCCTCACCTTCAGGAGTGGTGGCACCATCCTGGAGCTGTGTCAGGCTCTGGGAAGCAGGGCTGCAGCCACACCGGCTGCAGGTGGCACTCCCAGCATGTCTGCAAAGGGGCTCCTTCCCACGAAATTGGTCAGAAAATCTTCCCATTGCTGAATGATGAGCCTAAAAGTCTTTGACAGCGTCCCTCGAAGGCACTGTCAGCTGTGATTGTCTTGGACGTGGCACTCCAGGCACTGGCAGCCTCTCACTGATTTGGGATGAGAGAGGATGGGGCMAGGAAGGTTTAATTGATTTCTGCTTTTCCTTCTCCACCTGCCTGTCCATCCAACTCCACAGTGGTGCGGAATGGCACGAGCGATCCCACAGGACTTGCTGTGCACCAGGAAGTCTGGGAGTCATCCTGCCAGCTCCCAGGAGGCTCTTAAGAGTTCTCAGAGCATCTCTGTGTTCTCACCCACGGGGTGGGGGTCCCTGCACATCTGCAAAATGCTCATTAACACAAGGGAGGCATTTTCCAGTGACTCTGTTTGCTGTCCCCTGAAGGGAGATGCCCATTTGTCAAAAGGAAATGCTTTAAGTGGGGAAACACCAGTGTCAGCAAAGGCAATCARGAGTTGTCAGCATGGATTCRCTGAAGGGAAATCATGTTTGACCAACCCAATTGCCTTCTATCATGAGACAACCACCTGGATGGACAAGGGGAGAGCAGTGGGTTTTGTGTACCTGGACTTCAGCTGGGCTTGTGACACTGTCTCCTATAATTTCTGCTGCATAAACTCAGGAAATGTGGACTGGAAGAGTGGATGAGCTGGGCTGAGAACTGTTCCACAGATGTGGTGCTTAGGRACATGGTTTAGTGCTGGATCTGGCTGTCTTAACTTTCTAGTTGGATTTAGATCTTGAAGGTCTTAGTTTGGAAAGCCGGGTGTCTGCTAAGGAAGACAGGAGCCTCCCCTGAAATGGAAAATGTAAATCCCCTCCCTCTAAATTGATATAAATTTTAAATTAAGGGGCTCTTTGAATTAAGAGACAAAAATATAGGAGCAGGAAATAACAGTTCTTTACTAGGAAAAAAAAAGATAAAATAATGCAGTAAACTAAAACAACACTGAGAGAGTCAGAGCACAACCTGACATCCTGTGGGTCAGGGTGTTGGTAGCAGTCCAGTTGGAAATGTGGCTGCAGTCCTCCTGGAGTATCAGGGGTGGTTCTGCTGGAGCAGGGATCCTGTAGAAAAGGGGGTAGTCTTCCTCTGAAGATCTAGTGGAAGAAGAGGCAGCTGCTGTTCCTCTGGGAAATCCAGTGGAGAAGCTGTGTTGGTATTCCAGAACCTCCAGATTATATCCAGGTAGGAATGCTTGGCTCCTCCCTTTGGGYRAGGAGTGCAGTCCAGTGACTGAGCACTRAACAGATTGTCCAGAGAGGCTGTGGAGTCTCTTCACTGGGGATATTCCAGAACTGTCTGGACACAAACCTGTGCCCTGTGCTCTGGGATGGCCCTTCTGGAGCAGGGAGGTTGGACCACATCACCCTCTGTTGTCCCTTCCAACCTGACCCMTTCTGTGATTCTGGGATTCATGGGAAGTGTTTTATTTTGGGACCAAGATGGTCTTCTGTCCCCATACTCCATCTTCTGAAGTCAAAGCCTGAGAATATCCATCAGGGATGAGATGTGTCTCCCATACTATGAAGGCATCTCCAGAAAAGAGGGAGACCAAGAGCTGGAAGGCAGRTTTGCCTGTGTGGGTGTAGCCTTTCTGTCCCAATTTTACCTTCTGGCCTTTGTTTTATAAGGAGTCCCAACCTGACAAAGGAAAACCAGACCCTTTATCCCACCCAGGATCTCCAGACCTTTGAGGAGGTTCTTGCTAAACCCATACTCAACGTCCACCCTGGCTCGTCCATTTGTTGTTCGTGCCCTGCACCCTTGGTGTAAATCCCAATGATATTTTACACTTAAAATTCACACATCCACCCCAAAATGCCTCAGAGGAAAYGAGGCGAGACACATGGAGAGATTAGAGGGGCTTTCTGCAGCCAGTCTCTGCAGGGGCTATGCATTATCCATCTCCATCCATCCTCCATCTCCATCCTCTGGATCCGCCTGCGTGCGCCGGTTTTGACGAGGATTTTTGGAGCATATGAGGGGAGCGTTTTTCCCATGAAAGCCACAGAACAGTGAGCTCCAGCTCCTGAGCAGGCTCTCAAACACAGAGCCAAACCAGMCCCAGCTCTCCCTATGCTCATTAACGTGCAACTGGGAGAGAGGCAGGAACTTCCAAATGACTCGCGAGCGGTGCCGGCGCTTTTGTTATTCCTCCTGTCAGAGCTGGTTCCACCTTTGATTCTGCTGGTGCTGGGAGGGGACTGCTGACAGCAAGGGCTGAAAGCAGGAATCATCAGGAGAGGAGATGAAGGCCCAGCCTAACACATTTTTTTCTTGTCCTGTGCATTTAAAGAGCTGGGCTGGATAATCCAGGGGTTTGGATGGCAGGAATCACCTGCTTTTGAATGGCTGTAACAATTTAAATGGGGAACTCAGAGACAGTTCTGGGTTTTTTTTTTCCTTCATAATCTCTTTTGCATGGTTTTTATTGAAGTGGTAGTCATGGGAAGAGCTGGAGTTAACTGGTATATTCTGTAATTCCTGCTCACTGCTGGGAAAACAGGCAGGAAACCATCAGAAAATAAGCCCCATAACTCCAGGAGCAATGGAGCAGTTTATTTGCCATGGGAGATACAGCTCTGCTTTCACAACAGCATCACCAGGGTGGTTGAGCATCATTTCCCAAAAACAGGAGGGTGAACCGGATCCTCTGCTGTACCTTGTAATGAGTTGTTGAAGCCAACTGAGACAGCAAGAAGACCTGGGTTCAGATATTCTCCAAAACGATTTGCTGGGCCACAGGCTGGAGTGAGCTTTATTTATCACCTTCATAATCCCCCCCCAGCACTGGCTGTGGGGCTGGTGACCATCCTGCACACACAGGGGTGATGCTTTCACCATGCTGGCTCCTCCAAAGGGTAGATCCAAAGGGTACAGCCCATCCTGCAGCTGCCCAATGCCAAGCKGGACAGAGCCCTGAGCAACCTGGGTTGAAGATGTCACKGCCCACATCAGGGGCATGGCACTGGATGGCCTTTAAAGGCCCCTTCCAACCCAAACTATTCTCTGATTCAACCAAAATGCAGATTTYAATTATCACATCATTATATTACTATATTCATTGGGATTTTTTTTTCATTGCAATCCAACCAAACCTCACAGGCACTACCATTTATTGCACTCTGTTGTTTTTGCAGGCRATAGGTGATTTACTAAAGTGTTAATTTCCTATAGCAAAAGTTATAATGGGAAACCAAAGTAAAATTGATTTTAAATTACCATGGCAAGCTTGCAGAAACACTCCCATTATTCAGAGGAGTGGGTGAAGGCACTGCAGTTTTCACTGCTGGGAAGGAAAATACTTTATTTAAGATCAGGGGCTCTCAAGTGGCGTTGCCAGGCTTTGGTGACGCCACAATGGTGGAATCCTGTTATTAGGGAATGTTTTCTTGGTTGAGAACAACCTGATCCATGAAGAAAAGCTGTTGGTTATTTATTGCTTTTTTTTCTTTAAATGATTTTGGTGGGGATGGTGCTGTGGCAATCACCAAKAAGCTCCCTGACTTGGATCATGGTAACAGCAGGAATTTCAGGCATGACTTTGCCTCCTGGGGACTTGTCCTTGATATTCCTAAAAGCAAGGATTGCCCCTTCCTGCATGGACAGCTGTCCTCAGTTGGTGCTTCCCAAAAAACACCATTTTTCACTCGAAGGCTGCTGTCCTAAATTAACTTTCACCAAGGGAGGCCAAGGGAGAGGGAGAGGGCAGATTGAAAAGCCCAAACACAAAAATCTGCTTCAGCTAAGGTGATGTTTTTTGGTTCTGGGWTGAATCAGAAGCAAAACACAAAATAATCAGCCTAATTGTGATGAAAACTGGACCCGAGGACCTCTTGAAGCCACMGTAATGAGTTGTGGGGTCACATCCTGTAGGCTTTGCCCTTCTCCAGGGACCGCCCAGGGATGTGCAGGCTCTCAGTGCCCTGGGACAGGATCCTGTTCAGGACTAAGGCTTTGTAGAGGCAGCAGGTCTCTCAAACTGCCTGAAGCTCATGGCACCAGAGGTGCTTTCCCATGGATCACTGGCAATATGAAATGTTTACAATAAATCGACACAAGGCGTTATTACATCCTGTCCTTCCTGTCCTGTTTGATGAGAGCAGAGCTGTGGAGGAGCTGCCCTGCTGCCCACACCCACCCTGCTYGTCCCCTTCCCTGCAGGATCTGGATGTACCCACCTGGTTTTGAAGGCTTGGAGTGTTCTGGAGCATGGATGTGGCCAGATTCTTCCTGTTGGCCTCAGGGCTACACACCGACCCTGAAATTCTCAGTTAATTACTTTATATGAGGTCCTGGAGACTGGAACAAAGCTCCATGCTGCAAACAATTCCTTTTCCTGGCCAAGTAAATGACATGAGCCCTAAAACTGCTCATTCCTCACCTGATGCTTCTGCTCCACAAATATCCTGTAAGGAGAGGGCCTGTTTACACTCAGGAGCACATGAGGACTCCAGGATTTGATACGAGTAATCCACGGGAATGTTTGGTCCTGCAAGGAGAAGGATGAGATCAGACAGAACATTTGAATTCTCTGTTGCCGTGGCTGCATCCAGGGGTTCACACGCAGATGTTGTGAGCACCCACAGCAGGAAAACATTTATTGATGTCAAAASCTTATTCCTAATGCAGCTTGGTTTCTTGGGAAAGGGAGAAAAGGAAACAGTTACACAAAAAGACGACTCTGTGACCAAGGTAGGGTGATCTCAGACATATGGGTTTTGCTGTGCAAGACCCTGGGCAATTTACCCCGATTTCCTAAATCACGGCTATGTTTGTCTGAGGAGTGGAGTTCTGGTGGATGCAGCTTCAGAACAGAAACCAGTGTCATGACATGTCCAGGGAAGGGAACAGAGCTGGGGAAGGAGCTGGAGCACCAGGAAGGGYGAGGGAGCTGGGGAAGGGGCTCAGCCTGGAGAAAAGGAGGCTCAGGGGGGACCTTGTGGCTCTGCACAGCTCCCTGACAGGAGGGGACAGCCAGGGGGGTCGGGCTCTGCTCCCAGGGAACAGGGACAGGAGGAGAGGGAACGGCCTCAGGCTGTGCCAGGGGAGGTTTAGATTGGATATTAGGGAAAAGAAATCTTCCCTGAAAGGGTTGTCAGGCCTTGGTATAGGCTGCYCAGGGAATTTTTGGAGTCTCCATCCCTGGAGAGATTTAAAAGCTGTGTAGATRTGGCACTTGGGGACATGGGTCAGTGGTGAACACATGGTGCTGGGTGGATGGTTGGACTGGCTGATCYTAGAGGTATTTTCCAACCTAAATGATCCTGTGACTCCATGACAACCAAATATCTGGAATGGACCAGGGATGGAAAACAAGCACCTAAATGAGACACAAGCTGATGTGGTGAGTCAAGAACCTAAATTYATTGATTGTTTTCAACTGAAATCAAACCCTGCCATACCTAATCCTAAACTCTTCAGATCTGGGGGTTCCACTGAATGGTAGAAATCTCCTTTGTGTCACTGCTATGGTTCAAATCCATCCCTGAGAGTTAAGGAGGTTGGGCAGGCTAGATAATGGTACAGGAAATKATGTCAAAACAAAATCTCAAAGATCATGGAATCACAGCATCACTCAGGTTGGAAAAGACCTCCAAGACCATCGAGTCCAACCTGTGACTGATTCCCATCTTGTCACCCAGACCAGAGCWTTGAGTGCCASGTCCAGTCATTCCCTGAACACCCCCAGGGATGGGGACTCCAAACCTCCCTGGGCAGTTCCAATGTCTGACCTCCYTTTCCATGAGGAAATTTCTCCTGATGTTCAMCCTGAACCTCCCCTGGCACAGCTTGAGGCCATGACAAATGTAGTAGGAGCCTCTGTATAAGTGGACAGAGGCTCCTACTACATTTCTTTTTCCTCACGTGCTTTCTCTCAGGTGTGTGGACATGGAATGCTGCAGGGCAGATGTGTACAGACAGGTGGGACAATCTCATCGTGCTTTGAGATGCCCTGACCCAGAAATTACCAACAAGTCTCAGTCCAGTTTTATGCCCAACAGAGCAAACTTGCTGTGGGTCACTCTTTGACACAGGTGTCCCCTGAAGCCCACTCTTTMAGGCAAGTTTCCTCCAAGGAAAAGTGATTTCAGTTTCCCCTTCCTAGATTAGACATTAAGAAAAACTTCTCGAGAGAAAGGATTGTAAAGCATTGGAAGAGGCTTCCCAGGGAAGTGATGGAATCAGCATCCCTGGAAGTGTTCAAAAATTGTGTGGATGTGGCACTTGAGGACATGGTTTAATGGTSAGCGTGGGCTGGGCTAACACTTAGACTTGACAGCCTTAAAGGTCTTTTCCAACCTTGGTGATTCCATGATTCTGTGRCTCCTGCCAGTCTGTAAAAGTACCTGGAGTGGTTTATCAGCCTGAGCCCTCTACAGGGTTTGGAGGGGACTTGTCTGARTGAACAAACACTGTTTGGGATGATGATGACACTGGGGGTGGTGGTGTCAGAAGGGGCTTTTCTCCTCCTTCCCAKCCATACACAAATAAAGCTGGAACAGGGGCAAGAATGCCTTTKTGAGGGGCTGTGTCTTTTGGCAGGGTTCCTGACCTCACCTGAGAGAATTCCCAACCAGCAGAATTGCCAACTCACCCAGATTACCGGTGTGCTCCTTCCGTGGTGGCTGAGACAAGGCAGCGTCRGTGGGAAACCAAGGGTCAGGTTTTKGCTCCTCCACAAGCTGCCCATGTGACTGCAGGCAATTTATTGCATCTCTCAGTGCCTGGGTCCCCTGCTGTTAATAACACATCCTTTCCTTTGCTGTGGTTCTGTCCTTGTCAGTTTAGATTGTGAATCCTTTAGGGCAGGAGCTGTCTCTCACTCCGTGTGCGCTCCAGACTCGGCACAATCCAACTCTGATCTCAGCAGAAGCCTTTTAACATTGTTATCATATAAATATCAATGATACCTGGGAACCAGAGCTCCTGGGTTCTCTGCCTGGGTCTCTCAACTCTGCACTGAAACCAGGGATGAGTTTATTTGACCTGTTTCTAAAATAAAAACTGTCTGAAGTGGTCAGAAGGTTGAGGAGTACAGGATCTGTTTATGAATGACTTTAATGTGGGGTTGATGGGSTGCAAGGGTTGAAAAGCCAGTTGGGAATAAATAATATTAATTAGATTTGGCTTTCTGATAAAAARTCCTAAAGGAAAAAATGGTAGGGGTTGTACTTACTCATAGAACTGCTCCAACGCCAGAGCAAAGGATTTGTGGGAAGTGTCTTGGCTCCACTCTATGACTGTCATCCTGCTCCTCCACACTGCCCAGCCTTCTCCATTTGCTCCCATAACAAGCAAAGCTGTCCAGGGAGATTTACTCTGTCCATGTTCTGCTCTTTGCYGCTACAAACCCACCAAGGGAGCTCCCAAACCCCCTTTGGGTGCTGTCCCCTCCTCTAAGCACTGAGCAGTGACATCTTTGAGCTGGTGACAGGGGGACCAACAGCCCTGGAGGCTGCAAGGACAGAATGTCCCGGTAGCTGTGGCTTGCAGGGACACACAGACTGTGCTGTCAGTCTCACAGCAAGGGATTCTTCCAGCTGGTTTGGGCAGCAGGGGCAAGATTCCCATGGGAAACCTGTGGATGGAGCAATGATAGAGTGAGGAAGAGGAGGAAGTKGTGTGGTTGTCCTGCCTGGCTCCATGGCCTGTTGCTGTAGAGATTCCCCTTCTGGAYTGAGACCCAGGAGCTCCATTCCCTTGTCCAAACTGCTCGAGATGCTCTGGCAGYTCAGTGCACCCTCAGGTGTGGGTTTAGAAGGGCAGAGGTCTTCTTCATGTCCTGTATCCCACCTGCCAGCAGTCCATGGATATCTTTGATATCCTCTGAAACAGGGCCAGGTGCCTGTGAGTCTTGCCCTGGTCTCCAGCTTCTTCAGGGATGGCTTGGAGAAGAAAGCAGGAGATGCTGGAGCATTTCCAAAGTATGGAAACAGGTCTGGGGAAGGGTCTGGAGCACTGAACTCTGATGAACAGTGGCTGAGGGAGCTGGAAAGGGGCTCAGCCTGGAGAAAAGGAGGCTCAGGGGGGACCTTGTGGCTCTGCACAACTCCCTGACAGGAGGGGACAGCCAGGGGGATCAGGCTCTGCTCCCCGGGAGCGGGGACAGGACAAGGAGGAATGGCCTCAATTTGAGGCACAGAAGGATTAGGTTGGATATTTGGAACAATTTATTCACTGAGAGGGCTGTCCAGCCCTGACATAGCTGCCCAGAGCAGTGGTGGATTCCTCATCTCTGGATGGATTTCCCATCCCTGGATGGATTTACAAGATGTGTGGATGTGGCACTTGGGGACATGAGGCAGTGGCAGACTTGACCCTGCTGTGTCAACAGTTGGATTTGATGACTTTAAGAATTTTTCCAAGCTCAGAGATTCCACAATTCTACGATAATGCACGGGATTGATCTCCACAGGGATTCCTTTGAAAGGCAGTACCACTCCTCCAGGGTGGGAAGGACATAAAAATGATGGGATAAAATCTGTTCTAGACAAGAACCACACATGGCATGTGTCACCTACCCACAGCTGTGCATTTGCTCCACAAGCGGAAAAAAAGAGGCCAAATTAAGAGATGATGGGAACAAAAGAAATCCCAGCCAGCTCTGGGAGCTCCCATTCCAGCTGTCAGATGGGAATGCATTCCATTTTAGCATGGACTTTGCTTCCCACAGGAAAATTCCTTTCCTACCTGTTGGCATGGCACTACCACAGCCTCCATGTCCCCCAGATCTTTTCCATGGGGGAAGTACAAGTGATTCCTTAAAATGACTTCTCAAAATGACAGCAAGGAGGTGAGAGGCATCTGATAAGGAGACGATGCCAAGGAGATGGGAGACATCTGGTATCAGCCATCAGCTCTCAGTCGGTCGTCTGGACCCTTCTGTAGTCAAGGGAAGGAGACAGGAAATCCGTGGGAGGTGTTGCAGACACTTATCTGGAGATGGGATGAGTGGCTTTCTGGAAATCTCTGTCTTTCTCTCTGTTGATAAAAGAGGGAACCGAGATGATGAGTTTGGATCAGCTTTCCCATTTTCGAACAGCTGAAGAATGGAAATCTCATCTGAGGGGACTTGGGTCAACTGTGGTGGCTCCAGGAAGATTTCCAGTCGTGTGAGCTTGAGCTTCACAAAAAAGCTGTGAACACCTGGAGCATCCAGAGCCACTCCAGGGGCTTAGGGTAGCAGACGGGGGAACATATGACACAAAATATTCCATATATGCAGGGAGGAAGGCTGCACCAGGACAGCACAGGGAAAGGGACTCAATCCCAAAGCTCCTTTAAAACGCGCAGGCTCGGTGTCCTGCTTTTGGCTCTGTCACCTCAAGCGGCAGGACACGCAGGCAGGGGGGTGGGAGGTGGAGACTTTAATTCCCTCCAGAGCCTGGAGATGACTCAAGCCTGCAGCATCCTCTTTCCAGCAGAGTGTCCTCATGAGACCAGGGTGGAAACCCGGCCCGCTGGCTCCCGGCCGAGGGAGCGTTTCCAACGGCAGGGAATTGAGCCCCGGCAAAATCCTCTCCRGGCTGTCGGAACTCAGTGCATCCCTCCGGGTGTCCAGAGTGCCGAGGACCCCGYCRGGGGGCTCAGAGACCCTGGCATGCTGCCCAGAACACCTGGGCATTTGATTTTGACCCCTGGAGCAAGTTGCCAACTTTGTATGAGGMCATGAAAGTCACACAGGTTTGAATAGTGTCATAACAAAATGATCACAGGGTGAAAATGTAGATTTTAGGATTTTTGGTATGGGGGTTATGGGGACAAGATGGAGGAATCTGGGCATGTCTGGCCTTTCTTCTTCTTCTTCTTCTTCTTGTTCTCCATTTTCTGCAGTGATGTTGGCACTTTGGGATTGGTTTAGAGTAGAAATGCACTGTCTAGCATAGGTGATAGGTATTGGCAATTAAGTGTAAATGTGTTATATGTAGTTTATAGTATAAAAGGACAACACGGCCTTGGGGGCGGTCAGAGTGCCTGTGGCTGCCCTGCTGAGCAGACCTCAGCTGGGCAGAAAGAAAATTTTATAAATAAGAATTAATAAACCACCTCAAGACCGAAAAGTGAAGRGTCCAGACTYGTTCTTCAGTTGCGCGGGCCAAAGCAGAGACATCCTGCGCATCTCAGGGCAGCAATTATCAACAGCAACCCGAGACTGGGCCACCCTTGGAGCCAGCAGAGGAGAGCCTTCCTGACACTCTGCTGYGTCCCAGGGGGTGTTCCAGTGTTGGATATCCTGCCCAGCAGCCCCAACACGGGAACCTGAGAGCTTTGTCTCCTCGGCCGGCTCGGGGGGGTTGATGGGTTTGTCTGGGATGTTCGATGGCCAAGGTCAAGCTCTTGCCTTCATGTGTAGCAAAGAAGGGTTTGGAGCTCGCAAAGAAGGGTTTGGAGCTCACAGAGAAGGGTTTGAACCAACATGAAGGGGTTTGAACCTACAGGAAGGGATTTGTACCAATAAAATGGGATTTGAACACACAAGGGGGGATTTGCACCTACAGGAAGGATTTGAACCCACAAGGTTTTTAACCTACAAGAAAGGATTTGAGCCTACAGGAAGGAGTTTGAAACTACAGGAAGGAATTTGAACTCACAGGAAGGGATTTGTACCAATAAAAAGGGATTTAAACACAGAAGGAGGGATTTGAACCTACAAGAAGGGGTGTGAAGCCACAGAAAAAGATTTGAACCCACAAGAAAGGGTTTTAATCTACAAGAAAGGATTTGAACCAACAGGATGGGGTTTGAAACCATAAGAATGGATTTGAACCCTCAGAAAGGGATTTGAGCCTACAGGAAGGGGTTTGAACCCACAAGAAGGAATTTGAACCTGTACCAAGGCATTTGTACCAATAAAAAGGAGGGATTTGTACCTATAGGAAAGATTTGAACCCACAAGAAAGGGTTTGAACCTAGAAGAAGATACTTGAACTTTCAGGAAGGAGTTTGAAACTACAAGAAGGGATTTGAACCCTCAGGAAGGGATTTGAACACACAAGGAGGGATTTGAACCCACAAAAAGGGATTTGAACCCRCAAGAAAGGGTTTAAATCTACAATAAACTATTTTAATCTACAGGAAGTAGATTTGAAATCGCAAGAAGGGATTTGAACACAGAGGGAGCAGACTTGAACCCACAAAAATGGATTTGAACACACAGAAAGGGGTTTGAACCYGCAGGATGGCATTTGAAACAATAAAAAGGGGATTTGGGTGCACAAGGAGGGTTCAAACCTTCAAGAAAGGGTTTGAATCCACAAGAAGAAGTTTGAACTCATAGGAAGGAGTTTGAACCTAAAAACAAAGGGCTCTGAACCGATCTGGACACTCTCCTGAGTGCAGGAGAGAGCACTCAGACACTGTTCCTAGTTGGGTGTTGAGGTCTGGACCAACATGGTGGATGGTCTGTTGGAGGCAGGGAAGGATGGAAGATGAAATGATGAATCTTTTGGTGCTCTAGGACAGTCATTGGTGTTGGCCAGGCCTTCCTGTGCCTGCCTGCCATGGCTTACCTGCTAAAGGGGCTCAAAAACTTGCAGTTCTAGGGCTCAAATACCTGAACACTTAGGGCTCAAATACCTGAAGTTTTAGACCAGGATTGGAAGGACTTGTGTCCTGGGCTGACATACTCAGAGTCAGCTGCAAATTTTTAACTGGTGAGGCCCTGGCTGTGGAGGCAAAGGGCAACCTGAGCCAGACTGGGAGTTTGTAATGCAGAAGTTGTGTCAAATCCCAGCTCCACATGGCTGCTCTGCAATTCGAGGTTTATGGGCAGGACATCTCTTGGACCTCGTTCCAGTTGGGTCTCTTGGTCTTT
Source organism: Cardinalis cardinalis (assembly GCA_014549065.1). Classification (NCBI taxonomy): domain Eukaryota; kingdom Metazoa; phylum Chordata; class Aves; order Passeriformes; family Cardinalidae; genus Cardinalis; species Cardinalis cardinalis. The sequence continues at coordinate 1,146,200 of JACDOX010000154.1, read as the reverse complement.
CCAAGTCTCTGCAGACGTAGGAGGTGACAAATGACACATCCTGTGATATTTGAGGTCCTGACTCCTGTGGAGGGCCAGGCAGGATTTGTAGGGGCAGGAGGGCTGACAGACAGTGCCAGGCTCCTTGGAACATGTGCACAGGGAGCTGGCTTGTCCCTCCCCTGCAGAGCTGTTCCCTGAGCCATGGCCAAGAGCCACCAGCAGCAGGGTGCAGGACAGGTCACTTGAAGGTGGGGTGGCAAGAAGAGAAGGGTCCCAAAAGCAGGAGATGGGTTGTGGCACTTCAGATGAGCTACAGGGACCTGGCTGGGGAGAGCTGGCTGGTGAGAGGGGGATATCCAGGGAGGAGCTGAAGGAAACAGGGTCTGGGTGTTTTGGGCTGGGGGTGAGACCCTCGTTGAATCTCAGAGTGGTTTGGGGTGGAAGGAACCTTAAAGATCATCCAGTTCCAACCCCTGACATGGGCAGGGACACCTTTTACTGTCCCAGATTGCTCCAAACTCCATCCATCCTGGTTCTGAACACTTCCAGGGATGGGAAATCCAGAACTTCTCTGGGCAACTTCTCAGCTGATCCCAGTGACACCAGTGGGTTTTTCTTCAACTCACAACTGCAACTTTCCCAACTGCAATTCCTTCATCGCCTCAACAACTAAAACATCTGCTGTGCTCCTGTTTAAAATCCCTGGAGTGTGGGAATCTCCTCCAGGTCCATCCCAACAGGCATCTCCACCACCTTTCCCAGCCAGTTCTGCAACCTCCAACTCACAGCTTGAGCTTTCCCAACCACTCTGTCCACACAGCTTCCTTCTGGAGAGGAAAACTTTCCTGTTCTCCTTCACTGGGATCCCTGCGTCACTGCACTGCTTTAAATCATCCCTCCTGGAGGCAAGATCAGAGGAGATCAGGAGAAAACAGTGGAAGCTTTGGAGGCAGCACACAATTCCAGCAGGGAAAGGCTGCATGTTTGCACTTGGGAGAGGCATTTGGGCAGTAAATGACAGAGGCACTGAATTTTTCCATGGGAGGTGTGAGTGCAGGAGGGGAAAATCCATCCATTCATTACAGAAATCAATAACCCCCACGTGTCATTGAAGCAGGCCTGCCCCTGGAGAAATGCAAGATGGAAGAGTCCTCCACTGCTTTGCTGAGGGGAGCAGAAACTCTGCCCAGGCTCAGCCAGGAGAAGGTGCAGAGGGAGATTATCCAGTGGTGGCTCCTGAGTCACGTCTGGATCAATGCATTCAGCAATTTATTGGTGCTTCTGGGATAGATCTCGTCCAAGCAGCTGCAACAGTCAATGTTAATGCAAACATCCTCCACACAGGGCAGGGCAGCTGCCCGGGCTGGAGCAGGTGTGTGAGAGGCATCCAAATGGGCTGGGGAGGCATTTGGAGCAGCAGGAGGTTGAAAGGACATGTGTGAAAATGAAAGGCTTTCTTTCCTTTGGATTAAGCACTTCCAAAAGGAGCCCATCCAGCAGGGAGAGAGAGAAAAGGGCCTCCCCAACTGGAAGCTGGACTTGATGGTCATTGCAGAGTCCTTACARCTGAARTTATTCTATTCTATTCTATTCTATTCTATTCTATTCTATTCTATTCTATTCTATTCTATTCTATTCTATTCTATTCTATTCTATTCTATCCCATCCCATCCCATCCCATCCCATCCCATCCCATCCCATCCCATCCCATCCCATTCTAAATTAAACTCCACCAACCACCACTTGCCCAGGAGAAGTCACTTAACCTCTCTGCCTCCATTTCTGCACCTAACTGTGCATGAACATCCCTCCCTTGGGCTGAGCTGCAGGATTCCACACCTCACCTCCCAGATGCTGCTCGCTGGCAGAAAGCTCCTGTGACCTCATTTGTGTCACTTGGATGAGCTGGCTGCTGGCACGAGAGGAYTCAGCTGCACCCGGAGGGTGGTGGAGCAAGGACCTGGTCAGGTGGCTTCACTTTTATTAAGCTTCAAGCAGAAAGCTCATTTTAAATTAGTTGGGGAATAGATAAAAGGTAAAAATGCTGTGGTACTGGGTAGTGCAGTGCCTGGGCTGGTTCTTCTCCTGAACATGACCACTAGAAGATGGTCCTCTTTGCAATATTGTTCAGAACCAGTCTTAACTCAGAGCTGCCTGTTAAATGGAACAACTGCAAGTGCTGCCACCCACAGGCCCCTGCACAGCCTGACTGGCTGAGTTTTATGATATATATCCTTACTTAGAGCTCCCAGAAGCTGGGAGAAATCCTGCAAGCAGGCAAAGGGGCTGTGGTTAATCACAGGGCTGGGAGGAGACTTGGAAAAGACCAGCGAGTGAAGCAGGGAAGGATGCTCAGGTGAACTTCCCCAGGGATGCTCCTGCAGGGATCAGCAGGATACAGCCATGGAAGGGTTCCTGAACCTCCCAAAAAGGCTGTGTCTCCTCTGCTGATGGCCTAAGACATCCTGGTGGCCTTTGGAAAGCCAGCTGTGATGGGATGGTGAGGCTTGTCTGAGTCTCCTCCCTCCAAAGCCATGGGAAGCTGCACTAGCCCAGCAGTGAGTGAGAGTTTAGAGGCGCTGTTGTACTCAGGGCCCCCTTGAGGAACAGGGAACGTGTATGCTCCAGAACCCACCAGCACATCGTTTCCTCTGGCCAGGAATAGCTGATGAGTAATACAAAGCAGCAGAGGTAATAAATATTAAAGAGCTGGAAAAATGTGAAGGTGCACGGGCAGCGGAGCTGACAGGCGCTGTGGGTGTGAAGTGCAGGGATCAGGCTTTGCTCCTCATCCCTCYGAGAAAAAAGTGTAGGAATAAGTGTTGCAATTATATTTTGTTAATTGTGTGCTGAAAGGCATCACGGTTCCAGAGGGCTGGTGAGCTCATCCCTGGCCTCATTTCCTTTCTGTGCTCCAGCCATGGTTTTCCTGTTGTGATGTGTCTGGAGCAGCGGAGACACAGCCAGTGGGAGGAAGGAGACGYGACACCAAGGATTTGAGGGGCCTGTGTGGTGATGAGGTTTTGTTTCCTGAGAGGTTGCATGGCTAAAAGATTGGAGATTTGGATTAAGTAGCTCATGGTGCTTAATTTCCCCATCCCTGCAATGTCCAAGGCCAGGTTTGRCAGGGCTTGGAGCAAGCTGGGTTAGTGGAAGGTATTCCTGCCCGTGGTAGGGGGTGGAAAAAAATGAGGCTTAAATTCCCTTAAATTCCCTTCCAACCCAAACCATGCTGTGATTCTATAATGCTGTGGTGGGTGAATTGAAGTCAACACGTGGCAGTTTGTGAATGTCACCTGTCTTGGCTACCATGAGAAGTCACCAGAGCTGAGGAATGAACCCTCAGGTTCTACAGCCTCTGAGCTGCTCCCTGCCCCTCTCAGCCTGGAGTGTGGCTGTTCCTCATACAGGGGTGGTGGTGGCAGTCAGATCCCATTTCTGTGCTGGAATTTTCTTCCAGTCCCTCCTCCTCCCACCACACATGATGGTACAAGGTCCATGGGCCAAAGACACTCTTCCTTTACTTTGCAAGAGCCAAAATGCCCACRAAAACCTCTCTCCCCTTTGTTCTGGTCCCCATCACAATCCACGCTGAGTTGCAGCTTTCTGGGKCTGACTGTGGTGGGACAACAAGGGTTAAACTCTTTCCTGGCAGGCTGGGAGGACACCGTGTGATTTCTCCGAGCCCGGAGAAGAAGGCAGGCCCTCACTAATGTATGCAGCAGCTTCTGTGGAACTAAAAATAGCCACGATCTGAGGCTGTTCTTCCAGGATTTCACAGGCGCTCACCCAATTTTTAGCTCCTTCTCCTCAAAGGGATGGCAAAGCCAAGGCGACAGCCGCAGCCCCCGTGCGAAGGAGCTTTGCTCCAGGGATGCCTCTGACCCCTGCGGCACAGGGGAGCCGGGGATGTGCTGCTGAAGGCACAGTCCCGGCTCTCTGACGGGCTCGGGAATGCCTGCTAGCTTCTGATCAGCATCCTGAGGATTTTCTGGGAGCCCTGGTGCTCTGGATGCAAGCGGCGGGCAGAGCGCGCTGCAGCTGGCAGAGAGCCACAGCTCTGACCCTGGCAGCTCTGCAGCAGCTTCTTTGCAGCTGCACCAGCTCCTCAAGAACCAGCTCTCCTTTTCCTGAGAAGAATCCTTTCCCCCTAAACCCTTCCTGGCTGCTGTTTTTCTGGCACGCTGTTTGAAAATCCTGGAGCGTCCACCTCCTCAGCTCTACAAAGCCACTCTCCATGGGTTAGGAGAGGCTTTGCTGCATGGAAAAGTCTTGTCTGGTGATTTCAGGTCCTGCTGAAGCATCAGTCACCCTGATGGCTGGGGAGAGAGTAAATATTGTAAATTCAGGGAATGCTCTCCTAGAATCCATATCTGATCTCCCAGCCACAGAGGTGACCCCCTCATCTTTTCCAGCAGCCAGAGTATGGGAATGGAAATGTCTCCCTCTGAGTGAGGGAACAAACTCCCAGTTTTGTTACTGTGATCGTGGGGTCCACATTGGCTTTTGAGGGTTCAGACCACAGGGAATTTGCAGTGTCTGTTCAGCTCTCTGGACCCACTACCCCACACTGTTAAACCCCTCAGAAGGGAGAAAACCTTAGATGAGAAAACCACAATTGTCTCCATCTCCAAGAGACTCACTGATAGAAAAAATCATCTCTGTCCCCTCTCCTGCTCTGCATTCCCCACCAAAGGATCTCTGTGAGGAGATGAAGATGTGTCCCTGTCACTGACTGGTGTCCCAGAGCAATGCCAGCTTCTCCTCCCCTGAGATACCCCATGGCTCTGGTGGTGCCAAATCTCTTCTCAAGACCATCTGGGTTAAAACACTGTAACGTGACCCAGCCTGTTCAAAGGGTGAGGTGACTGTTCCCATGTGCCTCTGAGATCACATTTTGGGTGTCCTCAGGCATTTGCTTGGTATTTCCTTTGGCATTTCAGGGAATTTCCCTTGCTTGGAGTCAAGACAATCAGAACATCCTTGCTTCCTTTCAAGGCTTTCAGCTGCTCCTGCAGGACTGGCTGGACTGGGACCGTCTTCTTTTCCACGAGGAGAGCCCTGACACTAAATCTTATTTTCACAAACACTCTTGAAGCAAAAACTCAGTGTGAGTCCAACTTCCTGGTCCCTGTGTAAAGCTGTTTAACAGCTTTGATTTAAAACAGAAGGCTTTGCCAGAGGCGACAGCATCAAGTGTTGGAGTATCCTTAAAGCAAATAGTCATGTGCAAAATAGAGAAGGGACTGGGGTTTAAGAATTCATCACTAACTTAGGAGGGGAATCCATTATAAAAGAGAGCATTTGGCTCAGTGCTAGGACCATCCCACGTGTGATAGATGCTGTGACATGTCTCTGTAGCACCCATCACTTGGATACCCTCTCCAGCAGCCCCCGCTGCTCTGCCTCCTCCTTCATGCAGCATGGAGATGGTTTCCACATTGAAATTTAAAAAAAGGGCATTCATGCCATGGTGATGGAGAGGTCTTGGGGTTTGTATTCCTGTTTTAGAGCTCTACATCTCAGAAAATAATTAACAAATGTAAACACAAACATGATTTCTAGCAGCATGGGTTGAAACAATGGTAGCTGCTGCTACAAAGCTATTCTCTGATTCTGTATTGATTTACTGAACAGAGACCTGGAAATGGGGATTCTGCAGCCTGGATATCCAGGAGAACCCCTCAGCCATGGAGATGCAGCAAGGAGAGGCTGCCTGGCTGCTCCAAAAACTGGGGTTGTGGTGAATATGTCAATAACACATTCATGCTATTTTTGCAAATATAGAAACACTGGACAGGCTCTGGCTAAGCAAGAATAGCTCAGTAACAGCCAAGCTGGGGAAGGAGTGACAAATCACTGCCAAAAAGTGGGGCTGTTTAGGGCTAGTACTTCCTTATGATTTGTTTCTCTTCTTCTGGTTGTGATCTTTCAGCCTATGAGTCAGAGAAAATCACTCTGCAGCTGAGGAAGGAGAGCAGTCACAGAAACAAATCCCAGAAACATCTCCCAGATGGAGCAACACGAGCAGCTCCTGCACCTTTGGCCTCTGGAGTTTTATCTGCAGCGATGCCCTTGCCCCACTTTCCTGCCCTGGGCAGCTGCTGGAGGTTGTGACCCCAGTGTCTGTCAGCAGGATGAAATCACACCTGCAGCCCTGTCTGTGCTCTCACAGTCCCAAATATCCACTTAAACCTTCACTAAAAAGGTATTTGAACCAAGACCAGGAGTGCTGCCCCAGAGGAGGGGGTGTAGGTTTATGTCCCTTTCACCAGCAATAATTTCAGAGGAGCTGGGGACATTGCTCAGGAATGATCAATCACAGAGCACTGTTTTGTGTATCAGAACCCCCAGATTATCAGCCATGAGTTAAATCAGCCTGCAAATACCAAAGCTGTTTGAACTGGATCCAAAAAATGCTAGAGTATCATGCTTTTATTTTATTTTTTTTTTAATTCCATCTAAAGGATGGAATTTACTCTTTCCAAGGAGGGAAAGAGTAAATCAGCCCCGCTAGAGGGGCTGATATGTAAACTTTCTTCAAGTAGTAGAAGTCATCTTGGGCTGAAAGTCATTTCACCATCCCCAGAAATGTTCAACAAACACGTGGATGTGGCACTTGAGGACATGGTTTAGTCATGCCCATAATGCTGGGTTGATGGTTGAACTCAAAAGGTCTTTTCCAAGCTGAATGATTCCATGATTCTGCAGGGATCAGGGTTAAATGCTGGAACAGGTTGTCCAGAGGGGCTGTGGAATCTCCATCCTTGGAGGTTTTCAAAACTCAACTGCACCAGACTGTAACCAATCTTCCCAACCTTCCCTAACTTCTGATTTATCCCCTCTTGGATGGGAGCCCTGATCCACAGACCTCTAAAATCTCCTTTCCACCTAAATTCTTCTGTGATTCCACAATATGATCCTTCCCAACATAAGTTTTATAAATCAGTTGCATCTTTTGAGGTTGCTGTGTAGTAAAGCCATCTGTGCTTTAAATCAGCTTCAGACTGGCTTAGAATGTGAAATTGTAACAGTTTCTCCTGTGCAGCAGAAGTCTGGGACAATCATTCCTTCAAACACAAATTTCAGTTGCACATTTGGCAAAAAGTGAGAGTATGTAATACAAATTGTTAATTCTTTAATGGGAACTGATAGAAACAAGTAGGTAAGACTTAGGTCGGAAACTGCAAGGCAGAAGGGCTAAACCCCTTGATGAGCACAATTTTTGTTGCATTTTATTGATTTTTTAGATATAAACCATATAAGGAAATCCCCCAAAGTTGTCAGAAAGCACCAAGAACCCCAGTTCTGAAGATCAGGGCCCTGATGAAGGTCATCAAAATGATTATTTAGGTGTGTGTGGTCAGGATGACCTGTGAGGAGGCTGGATTAGAGTTTGTGCAGAAATAAGGATCCCTTTCTTGATTTTGAGGTGAAAAGTGACATTTCACTCTTCAGTGTGCTTTTGACCCAACACAACCAGCAGTGGTGAAAATAAATCCTGCACACCCTTCGAGGCTCAGGCCAGACCAGGAACAACTCCCTAGAGACAGCTTGGATGCAACCCCTTGTTCTGGAGGAGTTTGATGCTGTGGGAGCAGCCAGAAAAAGCTGTGAAATATCAGCACCTGGATGGGACCCTGTAATTCCTATTTTGATACTCGAACTAAGAACAATAGCAATCCATCTGTGAATCCTTATCACTGGCATGTGACATTACAACAAATAAAACACCTAATGAATCTTGATATTGAGCACGTTAATGGCGATGGCAACTGTAAGTTTGAGTCTGATTTTTTTAATAGACAGCATTTCACTTTCCTACTCCCCTGTTGCTCCAGCGCTGCGTCTCCTATTCCTTTTACATCAGTTAGAATGAAAATAATTCATTAAAATTAAAAAAGCGGGCCAAAGCCACAGCTGGTGTAAATTGCCAGAGCCCTGTGGGTGCCAGCTCGCTCCAGCTGAGATCTGCCCTCACGTAACCTCATTGTAAGGGGGTGTTCAGGCAGCCTCTGCTCCCAGCAGTTACTCGTGGCCTGGTTTCCTCCCCTCCAAGGAGAGGGATTTTAATCTGGGAACATCCTCCAGTGCACAAGGCCCCTTGCACAGAATTCCAGAAAAATCCCAAGAAAATCCTGGGAAAATCCTGAGAAAATCCTCCAAAAATCCCAATCTAATCGCAAAAACCCCAATCCAATTCCAATTTGATCCCAAAAAAACCCAAATGGACCCAGGGAGAACCAGCATCAATGTGAAGGGGACGAGGGGCTGAGGGCCCTGCCAGAGTCATCACTGAGGGAAAAAACACCTAAATCCCAGGAAAATTATGGTRAAATCTCAAGAAAATCCTGAGGAAATCCTAATCTAATCCCAAAAATGCAATTTAATGGAAATCTAATCTCAAAACCAACAGGGCACAGGCAGGATCAGCAAGGAGCCGTCACGCAGCMCGAAGGGGATGAGGGACTGAAGGCCATGCTGGGGTCATCACTGAGGGGAAAAACACTGAATTCCAGGAAAATCTTGGGAAAAATCCTGAGGGAATCCCCAAAAAATCCCAATCCAATCCAAGAAACCTCAATTCAATGAAAATCTAATCCCAAAAACCCCAATAGGGCCCAGGAAGGATCAGCAGGGAGCTGTCACTCAGTATGAAGCGGTACGAGGGGCTGAAGGCCGTGCCCCGTGTCATCACTGGGGAAAAACACACAGAATTCCAGGGAAAAATATGGGAAATCTCCAGAAAATCCCGAGAAAATCTGAGAAAAATCCTGGGAAAATCCTAAAAATCATGATRGGGCAAAGGGAAAGTCAGCATGGAGCCGGCTCTCAGCATGAAGGGGACGACGGGCTGAGGGCTGTGCTGGGGTCATCACTGAGGGGAAAAACCCTGAATTCCAAGGAAATCCTGGGAAAACACTGAGAAAATAAAAAAAAATCCTGATGGACAGATGAGGTGGCAGGAGGGTGAGCCCTCAGCTGAAGGACACCCCTCCATTCCCATCCTCTTCCTCCAGGAGGTTGGYGCCATGGGATGGTGCCCATCCGTGTGATGTGTGTTGCTGCCACATCACCAAGGTCACAATCACGCTCCTGTAGTGCCACAGGACATTTCTGAACAGTAGAGTGACAGGTGGCCAAGAAGCCCAAGGGGTTCCTCGATGAAATATCCAGGAACAGTGTGGCCAGCAAGGCCAGGACAGTGACTGTCCACTGTTCTGGCACTGCAGGGACAGCTCCAGTGTGTRGGAAATSGATTTGTAGAGATTGTGATRGCGTGAATTATAACACCTGTACTGTCTCACCCATCACATGAGACTGAAAATGGAATAAAAGSTTTTAAAACTCTTCTCAGTTGCCCCATCTCTGTGCCAGAAAAGGGCTTAATCCAACACCAGTGCTGGGGACAGCCCTGGGACCCTCATGATAAGAGGGACATTGAGGGGCTGGAGCGTGTCCAGGGATGGCAATGGAGCTGGGGAAGGGGCTGGAGCACCAGGAGGGSCTGAGGGAGCTGGGAAAGGGGCTCAGCCTGGAGAAAAGGAGGCTCAGGGGGGACCTTGTGGCTCTGCACARCTCCTGACAGGAGGGGACAGCCRGGGGGGTCGGGCTCTGCTCCCAGGGAAYAGGGACAGGAGGAGAGGGAACGGCCTCAAGCTGTGCCACATTGTGGCATCACCATCACATTGTGGAACCACCATCCCTGGAAGTGTTCAAGAAGTGAGGATATGGCATTTGTGGACATGGGTCAGCGTTGAACATGACGGGGCTGGCGTGCTGGTTGGACTTGATCTCAGAGATATTTTCCAGCCTCAGAGATTGTGTGATTCTCTGGCTGGGTCTGGCTGAGATGGAGTTTGTTTTCCCCACAACAGCCCCCACACTGCTGTGCTTTGCATTTGGAGCTGGGAAGGTGTTGGTAACACCCCAATGTTTTGGCTACCACAGCATCAGAGCTGTCTCTCCAGCATTCCACCCCAACAGAGGGCTGGGCACGAGTAAAATCCATTTTCCATGTACCTGTACTGATAAACCAGGTATTTCAAGACCTGTTCATGGACACTGCAACTACAGGGCCAGGGGYTGGAGTCAATGATCCTTGTGGGTCCCTCYCARCTYAGGATATTCTGTGATTCCATGCCAAAATCTGAATATAATCATTAGAATGGTCCAGGCGTATTCGGACTCTCCCAAGTCATCACAGCCTGTGCAGGTTTCAGCAATCTACAAGGGCCAGAAATCATTCCCAGTGCTGAATATGGGAGAAGTTTCCTGGTTTTGGAGGATGAGACAGCTCATTTCTTGCATCTTGGCCTGTTGGCCTCAGAAAAAGTGATCAGACTCTTAGATCCTGAGATTCCTGCCTTTGGTCAGCTTGTGGCTGTGTGGGAGAGGCCACCAGGACTCTCCTGSCCCCAAAGCCCAGCCCAGGGCCTGTCCTGAGGTGCCTCTCTGGGCTCCCAAAAGGGCTCTGACCCTTTTACACATCCTCATCTCTCAGAATCTTTTTRTACTAAAAAYTACGTGTACATTATTTACAATAACTTCCCAATACCTATCACCTATGTTAGRCAGYGAGCTTCTACTCTAAACCAATCCAAAAGTGCCACCATCACAGCAGAAGATGGAGGCCAAGAAGAAAAAGGAAAAAGACTGGACATGCTCAGATTCCTCCATCTTGCCTCYTGAACCCCATTCTAAAAACCCCMAAAAAATCTATTTTTCACCCTGTGATAAATTCACTATCATTCTASTTAAACTTTTGTGGCTTGTAAATCCTCATGTAAGGTTGGTAATTTTTTCCATGGGTCAAGATCAAAGGCACAGGGGTCTTGGGCTCTGTGCCAAGGTCTCTGAGCCCCTGGACAAGAATTTCCTGGGAATTTCCTGGAAATTTTCCCCCCAGAGGAATTCTCTGGGTTCTGACACTCATCCTCCTCCTCCCCTCAACCAGCCCACTGCCATCCTCCTACATTTCCTGGTGACACTGGGAGCCACCTCAGCAAATCCAACCCTGCCAAGGCCCAGGCACGACCCTGCAATAGTTCACCCTGTAAAATTATCAACACAACCCCTGGAAATTTTGGCCAGGGCCAGTTAGATGGATGTAGCCAWGCAGAGTTGAGCCTTGCCAGCTGGCCAGGGACTGCTTTATTTCATGATAAAAAACCAGACCCTCCAGAATCCACCCCCAGTCATCCCCAGGGAGCAGCTTTTTCCACAGAGCTCAGGTTTCTACAGCAGGATCATCCTCTTCTCCCTCCTGGCGGGCTCCTGCAGCTCTTTCCAAAGGTTATTTGACCACATTTGGTGGATTTGGCTCCTTAAAAAGGCACTTTGGAGCAGGGACAGCAGTGACTTTGACCCCAGCCGTTCGTGTGCTGCTGTGACATGTGTAGTAAATAAGAGTGAGGGTAATTATACCAACAGGAATTCTGGGAGCCCTGCCAGGAGGGAGGGGACAGCCAATCCTTTGTGCAMTAAAAAAAATTAAAAGAAAAAATCACCCCAGTCCCCCTCCCAATCCCAAATTAGTTCTATCTCTTGAAGCTGTGATAAGACTTAGAACTAAAAATACACACAAATACACACACTCTTGTATAAAAATAGCCCGTGTTCAAAAAAAGAAAAAAAMCAACCCAAAGTTAGGCTCCTGTATCCAAAATTAAGCTCTTAAATAAATAAATTAGCCTGATTTTCAAAAGCATGGAACAGTGAATGGTTTTCACTGACATAAGAGGAAGCATCATGTTGCTAAAGATTGAAGATCAGGCCTGAATATGGATTTTAAAGTCTAATTATAGAAGCCTGTTTGCCACCAGCTTGACCGGGAACCATGAATTTCAGGTGAAATGACATTGATTTTTTTTTTTTTTCATAATTCTTCTGAAGTTGTCTACACTTAACCAATGTTAGGAAAGRTTTGAAAGACCCTCAAGAAGTAAATAAAATAACACAAGGAAACAGATGATCTGGAATAAAACTGTTTACACCAGTTCTGTACATTGGTGTTTGGAAATAGGGTTAAGAATTATCAGTGTTGGAGCTGGGTGAAATTTTATGTTGATTAATTAAGTAGAAATGAAGTAGGTATTTATTACATGCTGAAAGCCTACAAGGTGGAAATATTACTTTATTACCTTTATCACAATCCACTGGTATCAAGAAGGAATGGGATATTGATAATTCCTTTCCTCTCTTTGCCAGATTTGGGGCTGAAGGATGCTGAAGACAGAGCATCACATTTTTTCATGGACTGAAGAGAAAGAAAAATGAAGTTAATTTACTTTTAGCTGCAATTAGTCCTTGGAGCTGCTTTGCTCACGCTGCCCAACATTTGCCAAGGGGTTCCTGAGGTCACAGTCCCATGGGGTGGGGACAGATTTGTCCTTTAGGGTCAGATTGGGCAGGGCTGGGATTTATGCTGTGAGGGAATTATGTCCACCCTGGATGGAGGAGCATCAGCTGGCAGGGCTGTGCTCCTTTCATGTGGTGTTTAGAGGCAGGGGACAGCACTAAAAGATCTGAGGTTTGATGCCAAAAAAACTCTGAGAGCATCTTTTTGGTGCTCTCTGGCTCAGTTTCCCCATCCATGGAAGAGGCACAATGCAGGTGACCTTTGCCAAAGGCTGTGGGCTCAGCAGTCAGGGAGAGCTTGGTGTTTGTGCCACTGCCACTGATGGAGACAGGATCAGGACACTGTGTCAATCCCATGAATTTGAATATTTTTCCATGCATTCTGACTCCATGGATTGGTGTCATGTCCTCTTTCTGTGGCCAGTAAGAGAAACCTGTGCCTAAACTGTGGATGGTGGTGAATCCCTAGAGATTCACCCTAACCCCAGGGATCCAGGAGAAATCATTGCAGGACATTGTGTCCCTTCTGATAATTTCTTCCTGATCTTTTTGAGCGGCCCAGTGCCATTGTTGCAGCTTGGTTCAGCCAACCTGGGGGGCTGGGAAAAGTAAAGATGGTCCTAAAAATAACCCAAAACTGGAGACAGCTGTTGGGAACAGCAGTGTGGAAGAGTAGAGGTGTAGGAAATGTGAACTGTGAGAAGACAGTTAAATAATTTTTTTCTGGAGAAAAGGRGGCTCGGGGGGACTTTCTTGCCCTCTTGACAGGGGGCAGCTGGGGGGGGTCAGGCTCTGCTTCCAGGGAACAATGGACAGGATGAGAGGAAACARCCTCAAGTTGCACCAGGGAAGGTTCAGGTTGGACATCAGGAAGATTTCCTTCAGAAAAAGGGTTATCGGGCACTGGAAGTGACTGGACAGGGAGGTGGTGGAGTCATCATCTCTGGAGGGACTTAAAAGCCATGTGGATGTGGCACCTGGGGACATGGGTTAGTGGTGGCCTTGGGCAGTGCTGGGGGAATGGTTGAACTCGATGGTCTTAGAGGTATTTTCAAACCTTAATAATTCTATGATTCTATGGAACTGTGGTTTTGGTTTTTTTTAATCTGGATAAATGAAAGGTTTACATGGCAACTATGTGCAAACAGGTAAAAGACTGCTGCAGGGGGAAAACCAACAAATTCTTCTTGTCTGTGGCTGAGGTGATGAGAAATGAGTGGTTTAACCTTCTGAAAAGGAGTTTAGGTTTTGTGTACCGGCAGGGATGGGAGCTTCTGGGGAGGGGGAGACCATCCAGGACTCCAGGACAGGTTTGGTGGAATTTGGCAGAGGTGATGGGGCTTTTGCCAGTGGGCAGCACATTATGGGCACCASCACTTGGCTTTTGCTGTCCCTGTGACACTGACAGTACAAAAACCATTGCATTGTCCTTTTCTCTGCTTTCTCTTTGAGCCACAACACTCTCCCTGATTTTGCCTTTCCAGCTAGCCTGCACTTATTTAATTCCTGGCTGAAGGGAAGGCRGGATGCCTGTGTCATGCTGCAGCTCCTGGGGTTGGGGTCTTTCCATGGAAATTCCAAGTGCAAGTGGTGGATTTGGCCGTTTTGGGAGAGCAGGTGCCCCACGGACATCTCCGTCCCACTCGGGCTCCGCTGTGGATGTCACACCAGTGTCACCAGTGTCGTGTGACTGGCGCAGCATTTTCTCGAGTGTCGAGCTCCATCTGGTGGCTTTCCTGCGTCATTTTTTTGGTGTCCTTGCGGTCCCTCTTTCGGGATTTTTTCCGCCTCCTGCGCCGGTCAGGAAGGACAAGATGCTGGACGAAGGACAGGGGTTCGCAGAGCTGCCTCTGCTTCTCTCCCAGCTCCCCGTCCCTGCGTGTAATTCGCAGATCCGSAGGCTCTCCAGGCTCTCGTCCTTCCCTCCTGCTCTGCCCGGCTGTGCAGTCTCGCCCGAGTGGCAGGGGATGATCTAATCGTTTTGGCCAAACCCCAAAGCTTGTGCCGGGAGCCCCTCCCAGTGCCTCCAGAAGGCGTTTCATCCCTCTGCCGTGCTGGCAGCCGAGCTGGGACGGATGAACAGTCCCGGGAGGGGACATTTCCGACCATTGACTGGCTCACATGAGCKRCTTTAGGGTCGGCATCAGGTGAAATGGTTCCCGTCCCAAACGGGGTTACAGCCACTGCTTGGCATGAGAAGGAAGATCCAAYGTTGGATTGTCARTCCCTGGAAGTGTCCAAGGCTGGGCTGGACAGGGCTTGGAGCAACCTGGGATAGGGGAAGGTGTCCCTTCCCATGGCAGGGGGTTGGAACAAGATGAGTTTTAAGGTCCCTTCCAGCCCAAACCATTCTGGGATTCTGTGATATCAGYAGGCATTAGAAAGGACTCTGTTAAGGGTTTTTTCTYAAATGCCACAAGTCCTGAGACAGAGGCAGTGTAGAGYTGTGCCTGTCCATGCATGAGACACCTCCCTGTACTCCAACATTGCCCAAAGTCTCAAAGCTGACCAGTGACAAACTGTGGCCTTTCCCATCTGTGGGTCACACACATGCTGCAGGTGAAGGTGGTGTCTTGTTGCTCCACCTATGATGAAACAGGGTCAAATCATAGAATCACAGAATATCCTGAGCTGRGAGAGACCCACAAGGATTGTCAGATTSCAATTCCTGRACAACTTCAAGAATCCTACAATGAGCCTGAGAGTGTGGTGCAAACACTTCTTAAGCTCTGGGGCCTGTGAGAGAAGCTCCTTACCAGAGTGCTGAGGAGGTTTAGATGGTCTGTCAAGTCACTTCCAAGTGGTATGACCAGTATTTTTCACGTGGGTTCTCTTCTTGTGATGAAAATTAGGTGAGGAGTTTTTTTTCCTGTGTTTCAAAAGCATTTCCTACTCCTAGGCTTCACGTYTGGGTGGTACCAGTTAAAGTTTTCCCACCCTTGCAGCACCAAATGCACTCCTTCATATGGCCTTGTTCTCAGGCTGGCATCCAGTTTAAGGCTGGGCTTGATGATCTTGGAGGTCTTTTCTAGTCAGATTCTAAAAGTCCTCCTCAGATCTGRCAGGAGGGAGCATGTGGTATTTGCTGGGTCCCCAGGACAAAGGAGGAATTGATGAATCTGACTCCATGTTCTTAGAAGGCAAATTTATTATTTTATGGTACGATATTATATAAAAGAATGCTATACTAGGACTATGCCAAAGAATAGAGAAAGGGTACTTACAGAAGGCTTAACAAGATACAAATTAAAACTCGTGACTGCTTCCAGAGTCCCAACACAGCCTGTGATTGGTCATTAAATAAAAACAAGTCMCATATTGGATAAACAATCTCCAAACCACATTCCAAACACAGGAGAAGCAAATGAGATAATATTATTTTTCTTTTTCTCTGAGGTTTCTCAGCTTCCCGGGAGAAGAATCCTGGGCAAGGGGAATTTTCGGAAAATATGACAGTGACAGGAGCGGAAGAACCGCGCAAACCCCAACGTCTCCCCAGAACCCCACAAACAGATTTTGCTGCAACTCCAGCATCTCACCCCCACCTTTTCCCTCCTGTTCCCTGCAGGTATATCCGAACAATGTACCTGGGGATCCAGAGCCAGAGGAGGAAGGAACACCAGCGGCGTTTCTACTGGGCTATGATGTAYGAATATGCAGACGTGAACATGCTGCGCCTCCTGGAAACGTTCCTCGAGAGCGCCCCTCAACTGGTGCTACAGCTCTGCATAATGATCCAAAAGAACCGTGCAGAAACATTACCATGTAAGTGGTCCCTCTCTTCCTCACCTTTCCAGCCTCTCCCCTCTGCTCCCAGTGCCCAGCAGCTGATGGATTGTGCTGCTCGCTTCCCACCCTGGCTGGGGGCTGATGCTTTGGGACAAATCTCTGCTGAGTTCGCTGGGTAAAATTTCTGCTCGTTCCTCTGAGGAGAAAAAAAAGTCAGTGTCAAGGAAAAGATGGGATTCAGCTCTTCCACACCCAGTCCAGGCTAAAGGAATGATGGTGGTGTCAGGAGRAGRAAAGCAGGCTCTGCTGCTGTGGCACCACTCGTTTGTCRCTTGGCACTGGGCAAACACAACCACTCCCTGCCTCAGTTTCCCTCCTTACATAAGCAGGGTGATCAAACTGGCTAGATTTGAGTTTGTGTTGTGAGGAAAAATGGTTCAATGCCTATGCAATGCTCTGATGGTGTTAAGTGTAAAAAAAGGGGGATTTTAACAGCTAAATGYTGTAGGGCCTTTTCTGATGAGTGCCCAGGAGTTAAAGGTCTTATCACTGGTACCATGGTTCTCACCAAGCCCAGGAAAAGAGAAGGGAAAGGCAGTGGAGRGGATTGTGTAGGGACAGGGATGTAGTGGAGGTTTAATTGGAAAGGCAATTAAATTATGAGACGAGGCTTGGAAGCCACCAAAGGGAATATTTTGCCAATTCTGGTGTCCGCCACTGTGATGAGCTGAGCATGGGGAATCTGTCCCAGCAGAGAGGGACATGGCCCTGTCCCAGTCCTGCCATGACCAGCCTGAGGTACAGCCATCCTTTCCAAGGACCAACAGTGGAGCTGCTTGGTTCTTCAGCCCCTGTTCAGTTTGTGCATCATGGGGTGACACTCAGCTTCCCAAAGACAGCCTGGTTGGGGCCTGTCATTTCTGAGGAGTTTTTGGAGCTGCGGTGGGAACTGAAATTGGAATTTGCTTTGGGGTTAAATTTTGCTGGTTTTGCCAAGGTCACCACTATCTACAGCATCAAGGAAGGCCAGCCACTCTCCCTTTTCTCTGTATTGCCAGCATGTCCATCACAGTTGTTTATAGAAGCTTCCCTCCTCCTATTTATGCAGTCTTTTCTTGAAACCTCTCATCACGAGCTCTCCAGGCCTCCAAAGTGCTGACATGATGAATATGCCTTTCTACAACTCCTGCTAGAATGGCTCACATTTGCCAGCCCCCTTCTTCCTGCTGCTTCCAACGTTATTAACCCGAGTGAAAATGCAGAAATCACAGCCCAGGAGGTTTGCCAGGGCATTCTGCAGATTGCTGGGCTCGCCGCAGAAAGYGCCGGGTGAAGTTTGTTGGCCTCTGTTGTGCCACGAGTCAGACAATGTGGGAGAATAATCCCTCCAGGCTTTCAAATCCGCGGCTCTTCCACTTTGCCACTTCCAGGCACGGCTGCCTAATCCACTGAACGAGCTGCATCATTTTTTTTCCAGCATCCCCCTCCCCTCCCTCTCTGGGCTTTGCAGTTCCTCCGCTCCTCCATCCAGCGCGCCGAGCCGGCTGCGCTCTCTCTTCCAAGGCAGCGCTCTCTTCCAAGGCAGTGCACGTCCCCGCCTGCCTCCCYGAGCCCTGGAGGGCTCTTTGCTCGCCACGCTCCAGCAGCCGAGCTCACCAGGTCCCCAGTGCCTCCTCTCCCTGCCTCCCTCCCCGCCCGTGCCAGGGATGCGGGCGCTGATGGATGAGAGCAGCGGAGCTTGCTCAGCGCTCCTTGACTCCTCCGGTGCAAGGTTTCCTAGAGCTCCTCCATGCCCGTTCAGTTCTTCTCTCTTCCTCCTCCTCCTCCTTCTCCTCCTCCTCCTCCTCCTCCTCCTCCTTCTCCTTCTCATTCTCCTTCTCCTTCTCCTCCTCGCAGCCGGTCCATAATTAAATAAAAGCAAATTAAATGCTGAGAGATGCCATTGTAAAAGGGAGCGTCGAAGATTTTCACTTCCAGCAGAGGAAAAGCAAAGGGAGATTAATACTGTTAGGAAGGCAGTGTGTTTAAAAATCAAATCGAGTCCCTTCTGGCTCATCGAGTCTGTGGGAGCGTGGCTCGTCGCAGGAAGGGGCCTGTTCTGCCTTTAAACAGGGACAGCATCAGCTGCATCCCTGAGGAATGAAAAAAGAGCCCAAGGAAGGGCTTAAAAGCCCAGGTACAGCCCCTGCTGATGTTTCCAGACTCCAGCTGTTTCCATACATCCCCCACAGACTCCTATGGATTTATTTAGTGGCAGACAAGGTCAGTTCACCATTTCCTGTGGCATGCATCCCTCCTCCAAGTCCTAGCCCTCCCTGCTCTTTGGATTGCAATGCCAAGCCCAGGCTTCACTTCTCCCCARACAACTTCTATTTAAGGAGCTTTAGAAAGGGAGTCATTGGAATGGCCATCAGGAGGTTTTGCTTTTGTCTCCCATTCCTGTGTTAAGAGAGCTGTTGAGGAAAGAAGAGTGAACACATTGGGGATCTTTACTCAGACCCAGAGCATCTCCTCCAAAGCATTTCTGCCACACAGCATGGTGGTAGAAAGGGCTGATCTTGGAAGGATGAGTAGGAAGTGATACAACCAGGATAATGCTTAATTTCCTGGGTTTCAACCTATTGGGTGGATGAAAGAAAGAAAAACCTCATCATGCCTTGCAAGAACTATTTGACCATGAGAGGTACCTGTGTGAGAGGGTCGGGTGGGACCTGTGTCTGTTGTTCCTTCAGCACTCAAAGAACGGAGGAGCTTCACCCAAAAGTGAGAATGTCCAGCAGCAAAAGTGCTGGGGCTGGAATTTGATGTCAAGACCCAGCCTCAGTCAAGCTTGGGACAAGACTCAAGCTGGGATTTCATGAGAGTCAGGGTTCATTCCTTCATCGTATCCCCAGCACAAGGCAGAGCAGATCCCAGCTTAGCTGCCCTTTTCTAAGGAACAACAGAAAAGAGCACAGAGAGAAAAGAGGTGAGAACTCTGTGAACTCCATCAGGTGGGCAGTGGAAGGYGAATGTTGAGAGCCTGAGCTGGAATTCTTTGGTTGGTGGAGCAAATGGAACAACATCAGCTCCTGAATATCCATGTGGAAGGAGCTGGTGTTGGTAGGCAGCCCCTCTGTGGAGGAYTTATCTGCTAAAACCACAGCTGGGTGGGCCCAAAACAGAGTCAAGAGAAGGTGAGGGAATAAGGATGGATCCAACACATGGAACAGCTCATGACCAAAGCAGCTGAAGGAGGTGGGATGAGATGCTCAACCAGCAGCAGCCCCTTTCTCCAGGGAATCTGATGCATTTATACCCATCACTGGGGTCAGGCTGAAGGAGGGGAAGGGATGCTGGAGAGGATGCAGCATTGTCCCCCAGTCACCCTAACTGTGTCTGAGGTTTAGGGGGGGATAAAACAGTGTCCATCCCTCAGACTCCTGGGCAACAATGGCCAGAGGACTTCCCATGATTTAAATCACCTATTTGCAGGGGAAAACGTAGGATTAAAAAYAGAAAAAGCTCAGCAATCCAGATCCTCATTCCATAATCACTCCCAGCAGATAATCCACCTCACTCCTTGCAGAACAAACCATCCTTAACCCCCTTCACCCCACAGAGGTGCCTCTTCCTCCGCGTCAAGTGGGAAGGAGCAGATCAAACCAGCTTAAAGGAGACACTCAACCTCCAGGCAGACAGGGAGGTGAGAGGGATTCCAGTTTTTCTGGCATAAATCTCCTCTTAAAGAGGTTTGCTTCCACTTAATTTTTAATTTTTTTTTTTAACGTGGCTTCTTTAAAGCTTAATGAGATTTAGCTGAAGCACCAATGTCCTTCCACTCATATCATGAGTTCTTTACACAAAGATTTCTGCCTGTATGAAGCTGCAGTTTTCAGCACAGGATCTCTCCCTCCAAAAACCCCACATCTCTCCACAGATGCTGTGTCCATCTCTTCGATAACCCTACAGTTGATCTGAGAGAGATTAGCAGCATAAGCCTTCCATTTGCAAAGTCCTGCTGGAGTCTCTGGAATTTTGGGAGGTGTTTGCACTCTCCACAGCCCTCAAAAGCAGGCTGAAGCTGCTCATGAATTTAAGGAAAAGCAACATTAACTTATGAGGTTTGGGGGAGACATTTTGTTTAAGCAGAGTGATACAAATTAGGCGTTAAA
Source organism: Cardinalis cardinalis (assembly GCA_014549065.1). Lineage (NCBI taxonomy): Eukaryota > Metazoa > Chordata > Aves > Passeriformes > Cardinalidae > Cardinalis > Cardinalis cardinalis. The sequence continues at coordinate 1,125,975 of JACDOX010000154.1, read as the reverse complement.
ATGGATTTCAGACATCTGAGCTACGGATGTGTGCTGGCTGCAGAGTTATCCTGGTGGAGTTTGCAAATCGTCTTGTCCCTCCCAAAGTGAAGTCCTATTTTTTTTATCATGTTCTCCCTCAACTGTGCTATGTCTGGGGGCCATTTATAACCATTTATAATTCCTTTTTGCAGGGGCAAACTAAAGATCATTTTTCCTGTCACTTAGTTTAGAAGACTCAGCTGGTCAGCTGAGTTAGAAAGGGACCTTCAGCCTGTAGGTGTTCAAAAATGTGAGTTTCAAGTGACATCAACACTGGCCTGAATGTAACTGAGGAGACTAAAATCCACAGGGCTCCAGTGAAAGTGAAAAAAAGACTCATGAGATTTGATATTTCATCCTTTTCACCACTTCAAGGAGCACTCAAARTTAGTGCAAGACCCTTCATGCTGGCCTGGGCCAAACAGGTGTGTCCAAAAATGTTCAAACAGGAATTTTGGATTCCCCCAAGCCCAGTCTCTGTGACCTCACAACAAAAAAATTGTCCCCATTTATGCAGAGTCCCATAACCTCATAAATAAACCAGGGTTTGTTCTATACAGGCACCAGATCCTGTGGGGATCAATGCAAATTTCAATATGGCATCTGCAGATTCTGTGAGGGAAAATCCTATTTCTGARAAACAGAAATCCTCTTCCTGACTGGTGCATTTTTCCTGAGATCCACCAAGAGAACTTCACTGTATTTATAAAGAAGTCTTTACCATATAAAGTCCTCAGTAACAGGAGATGGAGCGGGGACAAGATCTACCAGAGCCACACTCTGGGCTTTGGCTCAGGTTCTGAGACAGATCATGAGGAAGAAGATGCTACAACTTTGCCCAAAGGCAGATTTTCTTTTTTCCTTTTTTCTCATGTCATTCCTTGGGGATTAAAAGAAGTGGAAGACGTCCATCACCCAGGCCTGGTTTCCTGTGACAGAAGAAGCACAAGGAGAAAAGCAGTTGCTCATTGCCATGTGGGAAAGGGATGTGCTTGCTGGGCTTGGAGGATCTGGGATGATCTGCCCTGAAAATTTGTCCTGACTCCACCACAGTTTCCCTTTAAATGTTCACCAGCAGCCCAAGGAGGCCCAGATAGCTCTGAACTCATAGCAGCTTGCCTGGGAGGCCACTCATATGACTCCAGTGCTCTGCCAGACTGGGGCATATGGCTCTGTTCCTGCCTTCCCCTCCTTCCCACCAAAGCCGGATGACAGGGAGYAATTTGGTGCCCTACTGGAAAGGAGCCTCTGGTGCCTGGCCAATTCCCAGCAGCATCMAAAAGCCATCTCCACAGTTGGCAGTGGCACTGAGGACGCCTTGCTCTGGCATGCTGAGAGCAGGCCAAGCCTGAGGCTCGCTGGCATGGGACAGCTTGTCCCATCATCAGCCGKATTGTCCCGGTGCGGTGGGATCCAGGAGCCTTCAGAGCCAGGGACAGCTATTTTTTCYTTTTCCAGCAGGATTTGGAGCCAGCCCAAAGAAAGACATCATCCCTTCACCCATCCCCACCTGCAGCTTCCGTGTCCACCACCTTGCCATGTCTCTGGCTCTTATTTTTGGAGCGGTGATAAAACCCCGTCTGTTCCGTACCACGTGTCGCCGTCACACACAGGACACGGCACAGCCAGGAAAGATGAGTCACCATTCACGGGACAGAGCTGGCAGGGGGCCAGTGCTGCCAATTTTAGGCTTTGTCAGACTGTGGTAATCACTGGGAAGGGGTTACATCATCAGAGCACTACAACAGCATTAGCTCATGCTGTTCCCGGGAGCTGGGGGCCAGCCAGGAAACTGAGGCATGGAGAGAAGTTTGGGTTCTTGTCAAGCAGATTCCAGGCAGGAAATTCAGACTTTTTTTAGGTGACTCCATGCTGCAGGCTTTCTGGGAGGTTTGGGATAAGAGCATAGAAAAAGCTGCTGTTGGTTAGTGAAATACAATTCTTTTTAGCTTCACGTTGCCCTAGTGCGGGATTCCTGTCAGGCGTCTCAGAGAGCACGGATAAACAGGGAGCACAAAGGCTCTGGGATGTGCAGGAAAACATGGAAAAGATGCCCTGGTAGTCAGGGACTACTCTGTGCTTCTAGCCCAAATGGAAGTGGAGCAGTTCAGGTTGATGCAACTCACAATTGTTGAGTTTTAAAGGAAAGAATTGTCTCACTTCAGAAACCATTAATTGTTTTTTAATGATTAGCTTGGGGTGACAGTTCTGAGTCTGGGCATGCAGCAAAATTACTGAGTCAGTAGAAATCTCCTTAAATTACTTTTGTCCCAACTGGCATTTGACCAACCTCCTGCTCTCAGTGCCCTCAGAACATCCATGTCATCACACAGAGGGTCACTGAGGGGGGTCAGCCACCAGGCACAGGATCCCTTGTCTGATATACATCAAGGTCCCAAAAATGTTTGCAGAAGGCAAAAAGACCCAGGAGATAAGCCAGGATGAGCATGACTTAATGTGTGGAGGAGCAGAGACAGGTCCCACCATCCCAGGCTGCTCCAAGTCCCATCCAGCCTGGCCTTGGACACTTCCAGGGACCCAGGGRCATCCAAAACTTCTCTGGACCAYCTATGCCAGGGCCTCCCCACCCTCACAATAAGGATTCATTCCCAAAATCCAGTCTAAACCTTCTCTCTCTCCATCTGARGCCGTTCCCCCTTGTCCTGTCACTCCAGGCCCTTGGGGAGCTAGGGACACCAAGTTGTGACCTGCTACCTGTCTCATAGGTCTTTGCAGAGTGTACAAAACATGGGAAGCAGAGGGAGAAAGAGTTTCCTGCTGTTTTCCTTGGAAATCAGTGTCCCTGGCGCCTTCAGTACCCCACTGTGAGACAGCACCAGCTGCACCACATCCATTTTTGCCACTTTTGTCACTCCCCCTCACAGGAACACTCTGCCAGACTTGCCTCATTGATGTCAGCCCTGTGTACTCTCCAGGAATGTTGAGAGGCTCCTTCTTTTCCAGAGACCAGTCCCCTCAGCTGGGATTATGCTGAGACATTTCCACCAAAGGCCCCCTGCACAATATCAGAGGTTTACAAACCATAAAGTTACAAAGTGCGYGCTGCTGACACGCCTCTGGATGGGTCCCTCTTTCTTTGGCCACTGAATGTGATCCCAACTGGGTTCCTTCCTCTTACCCATCAGGCCAAAATCATTCCCAGAGCTGGGATGAAGTTATTTCCCTAATTGCCTGCAGGTATTCTGCATCCAGGCCCAGCCACCTACCAGAGGAGGTTTGCAGGATCCCTGTTTGGTGCTGTCACAGRCCCTTTGGAGCATTGCCTTGATATTGTCTCATCTCCAAGGAACAGCCTGTGGGAACTGTTTTCAGCAGGAAGCTCCCTCACRAAACCCTGGCAGGAAATGTTGCTTTCCCAATCCTGGGACAAGTCTGTTGGGTTTCGTCCCTGCTGATAAACCAAAACACATCAGAACATGAGCACARCCACCAGATCTTGCTCATCCTCTGCTTCAATTATCAGCCCTTGGCACATTTTTAGCTCCCGGCAGCCAACACCAACCCAAACAATTCCCATGCTTGGCTCAGGTGATGGCAAGAACAATTCCCACCAAGCACTCTGGGCCACCCTGTTTCAAAGGCTGGGACAGAATTTAGCAGTCAACAGAATTAGGCTTGGCTTAGTTGCTGATTTCTGGGTGTAGGGTCCAAACCTGCCCCAGATCTGTGCTAAGGAAAAAGGGATTCTCATGGTYGCTTTCCAAAGCAGACAGTGGCACTCTTTGGGCTTTCCTTTCCAGCACTGAGGTGCTGCTCCTCTCTTTTTCAGACTATTTTAGCCCYCACTTCCATCATCCTTTCAACTTGTGGTAGGCAGGTTTTCATCCTTCCCAATGTCTGCTGTCCTCATCCAAATTAAAACAGAAATTTAAAAAAAGGAGAGACATGATAGGGGTGTTGTAACAGATGTCAGATTGCAGTGTTGAAATGCACATATATTGTACATGTTTTTCGGGTCCTGCTGTTTCATGCCAACCATTMCTATTCATAGAAATGGCTGAGAAAAGATTTTATGCTAAATGGAGACATGTGTTGGTTTTTTTAGCAAAACAGTTTGTTTGGTTGGTTTTTTTTCACCATTTCAGTGCATGCCAGTGGTTCCTTTAGGTGYGTTTCTCTTCTAAGGGTTCCTAACAGTAGAGTTCAAATATAATTAGGTCAGAAAAATCTCAGTGTAGGAGGCTCCTTCTGATATTTTCAGGATTCAGACTGGAAGCAGCTCTGCTGGATTTGGTACACTCAAAAAGCTTAGTAAACAATTGGCCACTAGAAGTTGTAACTAAAGTGTCGTTCACAAAGCAGCAGCAGTTGAATGTGAAATGTGATTTTTTCCTCCAAGAATAACCCCTCTTGGATTTTGCCATCTTATTCTTACCAGTTGAAGTTACCATGTTTGTGGTGGGGGTTTTGTGCCTGTTGTTCTAGAAAGGCAATTTTAATTAGCAAAGGGACGAAAATTAAGTTCTCAACAGGAAGTAGCAATGGAAGTTTCTAGAGATGGTTGTGCTCCTGTCAGGTTGAGCCAGGTTTGTGTGACTCCCCTGCCTTCTAACTCTGCCTACAAAGAGGGACTTTGCTCAGTTTGCACAGAGTTAAGTCCTGTCCTTGCTGGAGGTGTTGTCAGAACATCCTGGTGGAGCATTTCCAGTGAAACCTCTTGGGGTCTCTTGAGGAGCTTCGCATCCTCTCATCTGTGGCTGTTCACTTTTAGGGGCTCAGGTGGGGTTCTTTGTCAGTGTCATTCTGAGACAGCACTTAAAAGCTTCAGATTAACGTGGATTTAACTCAGAAGTCTTTATAATTACAGTGATGGCTGTTCAGAGGGCACCTCRGCCTGAAAAGAGTGGCAATCCATGCAGCTTTTGACAAAAATAGACACGAAGAGCAGTTCTCATGCTCTATTTCCAAACAAGCTAATCTGTGCCCGGGAAATCCTGGCTGCTGCTTTCCCAGCACATCTCTAATGCAGAATTAACCCAGGTGATTGGTGCCTGGAGGGATTTAGACCAAGCTCAGGGCAGACCATCTCTCCTTCGTGTCTGTGGCTCATTAGAAGACAGAGATGCACATGGCCGTTGGTTTTGAGTTTCTCTATCAGCTGCAGTGCCATCCCTGCCCACTTGAGATTCAGGGATTTGTAGGATTCATGATCTCTGGAGGATGCACTGGGAAAAGGTGAACTTGGGCATGGTGGGAAGATCCTTAAGAGATTTTGGCACTTGAGTTCTTGCTGCTGCAATGTGGGTTACTGGTCCACATGAACCCAAATCTATGTGACAACAGCAACTCTTCTAATTGGAAGCACCATCCATGCAGCCCCACACTGACATTGAAAACACCATCACTAGGATWAGTCAGAGCTCTGATTCCAAAAATCACAAAGGAAAGAACTGTTCTTCACCCTCAAAGTAGCATCTGCTGAAATGGGGATTCTTTCAGTAAGAAAAAAAAAATTGCTTTTGCTGAAAGGAAAACAGTAAATCTTTTCCATTTTATTTTCTTTCTTCATTTTCTTAGGAGAAGCTTCAAAATGGAGGAGCCATTTCAAACTAAACAGTGTTGTGTTATAAATACTTTTATATCATTTATGACACACCAACAGGAACTCCAAAAGTAAGACTGTGTGTGKCTTCTCTGCTCCCTGATTGCCTCCAGCTTCTTTAGAGCTGAGCCAAATCACCAAACTCACTCCAAATTCCTGAATGGATTTCTTAGACATCTGCCATGCATTGTTCCCCCTAAAAAGTGAGTTTGTGTGTTGTCATTTCCTTGAACTCTACCATTAGAGTCCCATCAGAGGCTCTGGTGGAGCTGTTGCAGAAGAGGCTGCTCTGCAGAAGGCAGCATTGTTGCTAGCAATGGACTCACACTGACATTTTCCTCAGGCATAATTTTGGGAACATAGCTGACACCAGATTCCTGGAAGGATTACCCTATCCTGCTAAAATAACATTTTTTCTGGCAGAAAGCTGTCCCCACATCTGTATTACACTTTACCTAAGCTCTACCTGCCATGCCTGGGCTCCCCAGAGCTGTCCAGACACAGCAGCCACCTGGACTAATTTACTCTGCCCAGCCTGGAAAATCKGATAATATGAGAAGCTTTATCTCCAGGCATTGAAGAGTTGAGCCAAAGGTCTTCCACATTATTTTTAACATGATGAAAAGGATTATATGACCATGGTTGTGATAAACAGAGGACTGTGATCAGATTTTCTCTGTACCTGTAACACAAACAGTGTTGGGGCCCAAGCACTGGCACTCAGGTGTTTGTGTTAAGTTGGTCTCTGGTAGAGTTTTGCCTGCCAGCCCTTTCCCAAAGCTTTCCCAGGCATGAGAAAACAAATTCACATAGTCCAGGAACCATTCCCATTGGATACARCTCCTGAGGGATTTTAACAGGATGGGCATGGCAGATTCTGCCAGCTGGGCTCAGGGTCTACAAATAATCCTGTTTCTCATTTGGGGTTCAGRTACCACCACCAGGTTCTCTTTCCATGTGTCCTTCTCCTCTCTGCTGGTTTTTATGAGCCAGCCTGTGGTGACAATTCACCACACAGGATCAAAGACCCCAAGTTAGCCGAGTGAGTTGAGTCTTGTTTGTGGACCTCTGCTTATACRGGGACTGAGATTTGCCCCAGTTTCTGGCAGAAATGTTCCAGCTCTGGAACAGGTGTCAGCAGCTTCTTTCCCTACATAAATAGGCAAAACCTGAGATACTTGCAGTCAGCATCTTGGGAAAGGGGCAAGGCTGTCACAGAAAGCAAAAGGTGAATTTTCATGCTGATGAGGGCTGCATACACACAGGCCCGTTGGAGACCAGCCTTCTTCTCAGTGATGTAACAGAGGGATGTTGTCTTTCTCCTACCCCTTGAGGATGTTGGTAACTCTGTCTGGCTGTTCTAGGATGTCCTCTGGCTGACCATGGCACTCTTCTCACATCAGGAGGATGTTGGGGGCTGGTTTTGCCTGCTTGGCCTTCAGTGGTGTAAATTCATTGTGCTGTGTCACTTGAATATGCCCAGATCATGTTGGGTCTGTCAGCTTCTGCTCTGCAGGAGCCACTGTGGGCTTCTGCTCGTCCGGGAGCCAGGAACAGGCCTCAGAAATCCTCCTTTCTCCTCCCTTCACCTCACTGAGACTCAGTGTTCCCCCATGAGCTCTTGTGGGGAGCTGGTGGATGTCAAACCTCTGTTATCTACTATCCRTCTTACCATGTTCTTCTTTGGTCATTTCAGTTTGAACCCCATCCCTGGAAGTGTTCAGGGCCAGGTTGAGCCACCTGGGAGAGTGAAAGGTGTCTGTACCATGGTGGGGGGTTGGAATGAGATGAGATTTAAGGACCCTTCCCTCTCAAACCATTCCATGATTCACCAGGAAGAGTCAATGGAGAGACAGAGGCATTTCCAGACAGCTCATCTCATGTCTCAGACAGCATTCCTGGGGTGAAATAAACACTGAGGCACTTGATGGACAGGGCATCTTCCTACAGAAGGTTTTAGAACAGTGGGGGAGCTTTGCCAATCCTGATGTGGTGGGCCAACATTTTGAACAGGAGGCTGACACTTCACTGAGGTTATTCGAGGACAATCCCAAACAGAGGGTGGATTATCCCATCTCTGCTTGGCCTGGGGTGCTCGTGCCTCCCACWGCAGGATCAGTCTCTGGCTTGCATCCAGGAGGAGATCCAAGACTCGATGGCTGCAGGGTTGGAGCTGGTTTGGAGTGCCCGAGTTCACAGAGGACGTGAATAGGAGGAGACACGACAGAAGCAGCCGAGATAATGAGAGCCCACATCAGATGAGTGTGGCTGGTCACCCCTTCCTGCAGCAGGGAAAAGGGGCACTGGGGACAGCTGAGAGGCAGCAGGATGAAAGGGCAGGAAAGCAAGGCCTTTGGAAACACAATCCCTCGTGACCCCATGGATGCTTCCTCAAGGCAGTGCTGAGGCATGGGCTGGGGGAGGAACTAAGGAGGGATTCAGCTTTTCTGGGGTCACCAAGGACATCTTAATTTAGCAAAAGGGAGAGGGTTTAGGAAGCAGAATTTCAGGACATGAGCCGGACTTTAACTGTTGAAGGGCAGGAGGGTAATTCTCCATGTGAGTGAGCTTTTGTGGAGTTGCCTTGGCATGGATTTTCTCACAGAGAAAGGTTTGGGAACATGGATGTGCCTCTGGTGTAATGTGGAAGAGCTCTCCTTGTGCCAGCTTGGACATGGGCTATCCTGTACAGAARCTGAGCACAAGCCTTGTGTGGGATTCCAGTGGGATTTGGTGGTAGGAGACTTTCTTGTTATCCTGACCAACTTGAAAATCTGTCCCTGAAAGGAGTTCCCTTTGTTTCCTGCCTTTGCCAGTCATCAGCAGTTTTCTATTTCTCATGGAATGGTGATGCTGAGCCCAGGTGAGCTGGATCCTGGAGAATGGGGATGTGATACCCCTTGGAGGAAGGTCCCAGAGGATCTCYCTAGCAAGGGAGCAGGTGCTGAGGATGTGAAAGTTACCCCTCACCTGATGAAACCAAAATATTTTCTGTGAGAAAAGAGCAAAGGGCAGGACGCTGGTGTGATATCTCTCCCCAGTCTCCCCAGTGTAAAGATCTGGGTTTACATCTCTGGTAATTCCAGCTCTTAGTAGAGCACAGRGGTGTCACATAAATGGGAGGAGGCCATTCCTGGGTCAGACTTTTGCATCATGTTCACAATAGGTGGAATAGATCCCATCTGCCCAACTGGACTGGAGGCACACTGGAGGAACTGTTTAAGGAAGTGTCCTGAAATCCAGTGAGGAAAATGAAAGGCAAAATGGTCTGTGCAGACCTTTATTATTTATATATTAGTAATGTTCCACGTTTTTCCATGTTTAAGGAGAMAAATAAARAGGGAAAATAATGGGGAAAAGACAAAAGTCATTCCCTCCTCRGATGGGAAAGAATTAAGAAAGATCAAACATCAAAATCCATCAGGAAACAATGAAAATCAGACCTGGGGTCTGATTCTGACCCCTTTTACTCTGTCGCAAACAAACTAAATCAGATTAAAAAATGAGGGAGAGTGACTTTCAGGCCCTGTTGTTATAAAAGCAGGATCTGCCTTGATCTCTTTTGTGTATAAATGCATTTTCACTCTGTGTGCATCAAAATGAAAGCCTGTTCCTCGTCTCCTACAGAGCTTCAGGGAGGAACGTGCCACCCAAAGGGGAAAACAGGATAACAGGGTTCATAGCACAGGGGTCTGAGCAGCCAGGGAGGGATGGGGATGAACTGAAATGTGGCACTTGGCATTAAGCARGAGCTGCCTCTGCACAGGGGCTGAGGGAAGGTTTCGTGTCACGCTCAATATTTGCCATCCCGCTCACCCCGGAGAAATGTTGGTATCTTCCCATTTTGTTTTAGTGGAGTCTTAAGGAGAATTAATGTCAAAAAAGAAATAGAGCACTGTTCAGGCATCATTTTCAACGTTAAAGGGGCAGGCACCACAGGAAATGCTCAGGGAAGGTGCTACAGCAACTGCATCCAAATTATGGGCAGCCAACGACCTGCAGCTGGATTTGTGATGAAAACTGTACCTACCTCTAGTGAAAATCCTCTCTCCTCAGCTGGACAGCACTGAGTGAGGCCAGAATGGGTGTATTGTTCATTTTAAATATTCATTTGTGTGTGTGTGTGTGTGTGTGTGTGTGTGTGATTTTTTTCCATTAGAGTGGTTGTAAAACCCTGCATAGCAGGAATAGGCCAGATAGACAGGGATGGCTTTCCCTGCACTGTTTTTGTTCCCAGGCTTTAAAASCAGAAATGGCAATTTCAGGGGAGTCATTGCTTTGATTCTTTCATGTGGATGGGGTTTTTTTTCCCAAAGAGCCTTTTTACAAATCTGAGATGACTTTTTGTTTTTCTGGACTATGGGTAGGAACCAGAGGAGGAAAACCAAACCAGGATGAAATTCAGGGTGTTCCTGTGAGCTTTTGCAGTTTCCCTTGAACTCAGAGGGGTTCAGGCTCCTCTCCTCTGGTAGCAGATCACTGTCTCAAGTCCACTCAGGTTTTCATGATCCAAAGCAACAGCTCTTGTTTCCCTTTCTCAGGGAATCYATTCCTTGGCCTGACATTCTCAGAAGTTTAACTTTTATACACCTGCCTTATTTCCCGCTGCTTTCTCATCTCTCTGTGCCATTTCCTGTTGCACAGTCTCTGTGCTACATGTGTTTATTATTGAAGAGGGATCCTGAGCTCCCCTGAGAAAGKCAGAATTTTTTTGAGTCTCAGCTGGTGTCATCTGAAATGCCCTGAGTGCCTTCCTTCACCCCAGCTCCCAGTTCAGAAATGTTCTTGTCCTCTGCATGCAAATTTGTCACATCTGCCAGCTCCACATGGTGGTCTGGAATATCCTAAAACATCTCAAATATTGCTGGATTCCCACCTGTGATGGTTTCACTAAGCTTTGATCCTCCTTTGAGCAAACAGACATCATTTAACCAAGGACACCCTGGGGTGAGTCTCTACAGTAGGAGCTGAATCCTGTCTGAAATGTCTTGTCAAGCTCACTGTGATGTGAAAGAGAACTGCTCCCTGCTTTAGCTTGGATTTTATATGAGATCTTGGGTAAATCCTTCAAATCTTGGTGCTTCATCTGTCAAATGGGACATTATAGTGCTCTGCCTCCTCATGCTGAATGGAGGTGAGCAGATGTCTCACTGCCAGGACTTCAGGGTTCGTCCCTAAAGGAATCTGGGGGATTATTTCTTGTGCTGTGTCATTCAAGACCCAGGGACTTGACTCCTTGATAGTGCTGATTTTGCCCTGTGTGTCACTCATGGCTTCCTAGGGCAGAGAGTTTTGGAGAGAACCCCAGTCTGTGCCAGTCTGGCTCATTGTGGGCAGGTGGGACACAGATCCCAGAGCTGCAGCCACAAGGTTTCCAGCCCCACAGGAGCTGATTTGCTCCTGGCTCGAGAATGCCTGCAGAGATGTGGTTGTGCATGGTGGGGATGTTCCACTCCCCAGTCTGGGAACAGAGTGGGAAGAGTGGGAGTGAGCTTTTCTCAAAGTGACTTCAGTGTTTACCCAACCTCATCCCTTTGATAAATAAACATTGGAAGGGAGTTGAAACCTACTCATGCTCCGCAAAGGTGCATCAGTTACCACGTGCAAGAGTCAGAATCAAAATAAAAAATGATTGCTCATGTGATCCAACTTTTCAGGACTGTTTGTTTTAGTTATAATTGAAGTGATCTCTAAAGTTTCTTAGAAATAAGGTCTGGAGAAGTTGAGAGGAAAAAACAGGGATTGTTTATCCCACATTCCATGAGAATTGTAAATTGTGTGAAAATGTCACAGGCTAGAAGTCACAGGGAAAGTTGGGAATGGGAAACTTGTGGTCAAGATGACAAAAGTGCTGTGTCATTTAGGTGTGTATGAAAGATGTAGGGAATAGTTTCTGTGGTAGTAAGTAAGAGTGATGTAAAAGTCTTTACATTACTCCACAGTTCCTGCTGACATCCACCTACAGATCTCCCCCCTCACACCCAGGTCCAGATCCTGCTCATCACCAGGGGTGCCAAAATTCACATTCAACACAAGGCTTGTGAACTTTTAAACAACAGCAAAAAAATGTCAAACTGCCCAAAGATCCTTCATTGCCTCCCTCAGATCTCGGTGCAGATGAAGAGACAATGAGCTGTTCTGTACGGAGGGGACTCATCCCGCCTGACTGCTGGTGCTCGCATGTCCCCTGGCAAGGGATGGAGTCAGACACCTTGGGAGCATGAGTCAACCCCTCCCTGTCCCACACACCGATGTCAGGACAGGCTGAATCACTTTCTGGGGGTGTCTGCCTCTCTCTGCTGGCTGGAGGAGACATTCAGATGACTGTCAGCAGCCCGGGTGCCRTGCGAGTGACTCAACGCACGCACTCTGAGCAATTTACAGCAAAGGCTGTGATTAGTGGAGGGTTCTGCCCTGAAAACATTAGGTAAAGCCTTTATGTGCAAACTGGGGGATTGTTTTGGGTGTATTTTATTCCTCTCTCTTTTCTAGAATAAATGAGCCCAATAGAAACATTTTTAATCCAGGCTGACACATCTGTCTCCTGTGGGTTGGTGATGCTTGAGTTTCTCTGTACAGGTACAGCTAATGCTGTACAAGTTTCTAGTAAAATAAGGCAATAAGTGACATATTTTTTCCTGGCTAATCATGGAAAGTTTTTAAACTGAATAACCAAGAGATAGTGCAACAAACAGTACTTATACACATAACAAAACTTTGTGGCATGATTCATCCTTCCAAAACTGTTAATAAAGTCTACCAATAATGTAACTCATCTTGTAGGTTCAAAATGAATCTAATCTACATCTGCTTGAGTATGAAGCTGTTCATATTTAGGAGTTTCCATCCATTATGGGGAGAGACTGAGGGAGCAGGGCCTGTTCAGTCTGGAGAAGGCAGAGAGGGGATCTCAACAATCCATATAAATACCTTCAAGGGGTGTCAGAGGATGGTGCCAGACTCTCTGCAGAGGTGCCCAGTGACAGGATGAGGAGCAGTGGCCATAAAATAACCCACAAGAAGTTCCACCTCAACATGAGAAAGAACTTCTTTACATTGAGGGTGGCAGAGTACTGAACAGCTGCCTAGGGAGAGCATGGAGTTCCCTCTCTGGAGACATTCCAAACCCACCTGGATGTGTTCCTGTGCCWCCTGCTCCAGGTGATCYTACCTTGGCAGAGTGATTGGATGATCTCCAGGGCTTCATTCCAACTCCAACCATTCTGTGAGTCTGTGGCTKGAATCCCCAAGTCCTATGTACAAGTGTTTCTTAGGGAGGACTTACAACTCCGGGGAAATAGTGATTTTCTTAAAGCTTCCCTCTTGGATAAGGCCACTGCTCTCACTGCTTTGTTGTTTGCTGTTTTTTAAATTTCAGTCTGAAATTCAAGTGTCCATTTGAGCCCAAARACAAAGGATTCAGAGGGAAACCTGAGAGCTGATTAAAAGGTGTAGTTTTGGTGGACTTTGCAGGCTGTGAGAATTCCAAAGAGGGCAGAGTTGGAGTCTGCCATCCTTCCTGGCCTTCTTCTCCATCATCTCTCCTCCAGACACATATAGATTGGAAGGAGGGAAATCTAACCCTGCTACATGGTGGGGTGCRCTCCTCAAAACCAAGAAAAATTCTACAGAGTGAGGTCTGAGGAGTCAGTGGACCTTATTTGCATTCCCATGGAAGCCAAGCCCCTGTGAGCAGAGAGAAAAGGAAACAGGAGATGAAGAAATTTAGGTTTTTCAGGCATTTTGCCTTTTTAACTCTGAGCAGCTGCAGCAAGATGTTCCTTGCATTTTCTTAAAGAAGTAAAAGCCAAGTAAGATCTGGACCTATCACCCAGTTACACATCAGAGATGGAGGGGCATTTCTCACTGTTTTGCTTGGAACCATTGGCAGTTTTTCGTTTGGACTTGAAAGGTGATGTTCCCAGATAAATCTTTGGCTAAGGCCCAATCCAACCATAGCTACCAAATTATTGAGCTTCCCAAATATGGATTTTGGTCCATCATCTGTTTCTTCACCTGCAGAACAGTTGTTYAGTGAGGAGCAGTGTGGGCAAAGGRATAAGATGCCAGCAGCTCTTTCTTTTCCCARGAATCTCTCAATTAATTTTTTAATGTGATGTTTTGCTCCACGAGTTATTCAATCTACCCTTGTGATAATCAATGGAATTATGTTTTTTAAAGCCTCTCAAGTGTGGTGGGGCCACTACTTTATCTTCTGGAGGAAATAAATTGCTTAAATGTTGATTGGGGTGCAGAATAAGACCAGGTCCCTTTGGAATATCATGGGGTATTCTGCCCCATGTCAGGGTGCAGCAGGATGTGTTGGGAGCTGAAGGTGACCCTAGTGCAGGTTGTGTCCTCCCTGACAGGACTGTGACTTGGATTTGTACTTCAGCCAGGAGACCAGACTGGAGAAGAGCTACCTCCAGTAGAGGTCTTGGGTCCACCCCAGAAACAAGKCAGGGATTTGCTGGAGAGATCAGATCCTTTGTTTTGGGACTCTTGCAAGGGTATTGATGAGTCTTGATGCTCCCTGGATTTACGTRTTTATCTGCATGGGACAAAAAACCTTGTTTTTCCAAAAGGCAAATGCAAATGGGGATTCCTGAATAAGGCAGAATCAATGGGAATGTTGCTTAAAAAAAAAGTATTTTAGAATAAAAAAGAATCCAAGCAGCTGCAGGGAATACAGGTGTCCTTCTCTTCCCGTGGCGCATTCCAAGAGAGATTCTGCTCTCCAAGAACGTAACTTTCACACTTGGGCTTCAGCATTTAGATGGTATCTGGATTTCAAACTCTCAAATGTGGATCCAGTCAGGATGAGCACAGAGGCTGTTCCCTACTGGAACTACCAGGGTGGGGTGGCTTGGCTGATCCAGTGGCTCAGGAGGATAAGGACAAGGAGTCAGAGAACTCCTGGATACCATTACCAATTCCCACACTGATATCTCTGTATTTCTCTCCTCCAGACTGTAAGGACAACCTGACGTGAGTTGAACCTTCAGGCTCCAGAGCCTGCCCCAGATGCAATAATTTAGTGAGCAGATGATGTTTTCCACCAAAGCTCCTGTCTAACTCAGTGGATCTGTGTGTCTTCCGGCAGGTGTGTCCTCTGTGGCCTCCCTGATGTCCCTGGCTTGGGTGCTAGCCTCCTATCACAAGCTTCTTCGGGACTCTAGGGACGACAAGAAGAGTATGAGCTACAGAGGGGCCCTCATCCATCTCTTCTGGCGCCTCTTCACCATCTCATCCCGAGTTATTTCTTTTGCTCTCTTTGCTTCCATCTTCCAGCTCTACTTTGGGATCTTTGTAGTGGTCCATTGGTGTGCCATGGCTTTCTGGATCATCCATGGTGGGACAGATTTCTGCATGTCTAAGTGGGAGGAGATCCTCTTCAACATGGTGGTAGGGATTGTGTACATTTTCTGCTGGTTTAATGTCAAGGAAGGGCGGACTCGATACCGAATGTTTGCGTATTACACGGTGGTCCTGACGGAGAACGCTGCCTTGACGCTCCTTTGGTATTTTTACAGAGATCCTGACACCACTGACTCCTATGCCGTGCCAGCACTGTGTTGTGTCTTTCTTAGCTTTGCTGCTGGGATAGCTTTGATGCTGTTATATTATGGTGTGCTGCATCCCATGGGGCCAAGAGCTAAGATCTTTGCCAGCTCCTGTTGCGCCGAGCTGCTCTGGGGCATTCCTTTGCCCCCCGATGTTGAGCCCATGGCGCCCCAAACCCCTGGGTACCGGGGGGCCCAGGCTACGCCCACCAGAGCGGTCACGGAGCAACAGGAGGAACTCACAGCTGACACTTGCTTGCCCGTTTTCCAGGTGAGAGCAATGGTACCATCTACTCCATCTGGGCGACCCTACCCCCCCGAGGGGCCTCTCATTAAGATTGACATCCCAAGAAAAAGATATCCTGCCTGGGATGCTCATTTTGTAGACAGGAGGTTAAGAAGAACTATCAACATCCTCCAATATGTCACCCCCACAGCTGTAGGTATTAGGTATAGAGATGGACCTCTCTTATATGAGTTGCTACAATATGAATCTTCACTTTAAAGCTCCTTAAAGCAAAAGTTAAAGAGGGGACCTTATTTTTGTTTACGGTAAACACAGATCATGAAACAAACACAAACCTTCAGATAAGCTTTCTTTCTGGTTGCTGTATGTATAAAAAAAAAGATATTCTCTATGTTTTGTAAGTAAAAACAAAAAGAAAAACTTTTCTTTTGTTTTTTACACACAAGAAACAGTATTTCAACTTCCACACCTAGGATTCACAGGTGGAGAAGGAGGCATCTCCACATCAGTTTTATACCGTACACCAAGTGTAGAACATTATTTATGGGATTGGTGCTGATTGAAAAATAAAAAAAAAAACAAACAAACAAACCTACAACTGCCTTATGCCCTTAGGTGCTGAGTTTCATTAAGTACTGTCACCTTTCTCATGCAAAACTCTTTGATGATTATATGCCAGGAAAAAAAAAACAAAAGAAAATCCAACCATCCAACTGAAATGCAAACCTTAAAATTAAAAAAAGAAAAAAAAAWTTTACAACAACAAAAAGAGAGAAATGTATAAAAAAAAAAAGTCCTGTTGCTCATATTGAATTTAGCAGAAAAAAACCCTCCAAATGTCTAAAGATAAGAAAGAAAAGATAAGAAAGCAAAGCCAAGACAACCCCAATGGAGTTTGATTTTTCCAACAGCTGAAAGACAAAATCAGGTCTGTAAGATAATTTGGCAAGGAATTTATAACACCATTGGGCCAAGCCTTGACCGAGTGGTGTTATAAAGGTGACCCCACCCTGGGACCGTTTTCCTCGTGGAAATGGACCCTGTACAAAGGTGGGATTGTACCAGATCAGTGTGAAAATACAGGATCTGATCTTGTTCCCAACAACTGCTTGTGCTAAAGCCCCACTGTCTCCAGTGGAGCAAATACCAACAGTCTGAGCCCACAATAAGGCCTGCCACCTTGATTTCTGGAAAATGTGAAATTATCAAAATTATAAAGCAAAAACATGATCTGAATATACATTTCCACATATCTAATAATTATTTCAGTAATAATAAAACTCAGCATGGTAGCAAAAAGCGAGTCAATTTAAAGGCACAATACTTGATCAGTGACTGGCAAAATAATTTGACCTACTGTATCATTTTAAGGCTGTGAAAGGCATACATGTATTATTTGTAATCTCGTGTAAGACCTGTCATGTCTCATTCAGTGCGAGCCTTAAAGTGATTGTAAAGCATCCTTTGTTCCATTTTGGGGATTTTTGGGTTTTGATTTTCTGTTTTGTTTCTGTTTTGTTTTTAAGGAAAACAAAACATGAAAAGTCGGGATTAAAAAAAAACACAAAAAAACACAAAAAACAAACAACAACAAAACAACCAACAAAACTTCTTCAAACGGTAATAACCTGTAAAACTGACTCACGTCTCGAGATGAATTTGGTGCTTTGTTATTTCTGTTGATGTTGTTGTTGTGATTTAGCTGAGAAAAATTCTTCGACTCGGTTACGTGTGGGGAACTGCTGATAAAAACTGTCTCGTGTCACCCTCTACTGTAAGTACATGGCGAGAAACAACAACCAGAGGAAACTCAAGAGCGTAGCGAGAGCGCCGTGGTTTAGCTTAGCCTTCCACCGCCAGGAGATGCTGCCACCTCCGATGCTGGCAAAGCTGTGGGGTTGTCTTGACATTTCCAAATTACCCGCTCAGTGTCCGAACATTCTCATCTCTCTCGGATTCTGTTTCTGTGCTGGAATATCTTGGGTTTTTTTCTTTTTTCGAGTTAAATCACCAGGTTTACGTCTATCCGACGCCCTTTTTCTGTTTTGAGAGTATTGCTCCTTTAAAGGAATATTCCCGTTTCAGGGCATCTTTTCAATCCCACCATCCCTCTACTTGGGAGGGGAAAACAACAACAACAAAATGAGATATTTTTAAGTGAATGCTGTAGTATTTTCTGTGTGTAATTGCAATTTTTTATTCCAGAAATACTGTAACTGTCTAGGGTGCAAAACTCCCATGCTGACCTATTCTGAAGAGAAGATCAGCATGGAGGGATATTTTTTAATTATGATTATTATTTCTTTTTTAATTTCAGGAATCAGTTGGTTTTTTTAATTATGATAGTATTTAAAGAAACTAGTACCAATTTTATATAACAGTTTAAAGAAGCTGAATGCTTTCTTCGCCTGAATATACCTGAAGAGAAACATTTTTTTCAATCAGTGATCCTTTGCAGTGTTCTGAGAAAACATTGGGGTTTCTTCAGTTGTTTCATTTTGTTTTGTAAAGGAAACTTTCAACTGGTGTCTGTCCCCTTCAAGGAGGGCAGGACTCCTTCACGCCAAACTATAGACACACGGCAAAGTTTATACAAAGCCAAATTGTCAGTGGTACTGTAATTCCCAGTCAAACTCCATTTCAGGCAGATGTTTCTGGGCTCTGATTACAACCAATGTGATGGTCACATTTTCATGCAAAGGGAGGGATTTGGTCTTGTCATCCCCTGTCTAACTCCCCAGTCCCTTGTTTGCTGTGCACATAAAGAYATATATGTATATATATATACATGAACTGATAYATATTTGTGAAARGCTTTCATTTCCCTTCTCCATTGTCTGTGCASCACAGCCAGTTCCTTCTCAAGTGTTCTACTAACATTTCACCCTGTTTCTCCCCTGATCAGTGTGCTGTCTCCACAAAAAGAGGTAATTTGTGAAGTGAACTCTCAGTCCCCACCTGCTGAGTCCTTAAAACACAGAGGTGCCCATCCTCCAGCTACAGGCCTGCATTTCTCCTTCCAGAACTTTCTTTTGACTTGCCTTTAATGTTAGTGTAGACTTATCTTGATCTAATTCCCCATGTAAAGGCTCCCCTTTGTCCTTGCATGAAGAGCTCTCCTCCTCACATCTGCATTTCCATGGCAAAAGCATGAGAAAGGAATGGATGGCAAACAGCCCTGCTGTTCCTCAGGGACCATTTTTCCAGGAGGTGGCATTCTTGTTTTCAAAAGCACCCTAAGAAAGTCCTGCTCCCCAAACTCATCAACCTTGAGGTCTGGAAATGTGGTGCTGATCACTAACCCCGTTGAACMGCCAGACCCTTCCCACCAGGACAGTGACAACGAGCCACGGCACAGTCACCAGGTGCCAGGAGGAGGAGACCCTTCAGTGTTGCCTCTCATGAGCAACTCCAGCCTGCCTTCCCTCAGGAACGGGATCTTACTCCACACCACCACACCAACAGCCGTCGCCTCCGCCCCGTGCCAGGAGTGGAGGGGCAAAACACTCTGGAAGTGTCCTTACTTCTCAATGCAGTGCTAACTTCTCACAACCAAACCAGCTTAACCAAGGGCTTGACACATCCCTGTTCCAAAGTCCTCCTCCTTCATGGTTCGTAGTGTGGATAACATCAAAGGCAGGTGCCTCCACTGCGAGTTGAGACTGTTTCACTACTTGCATAAACTTTCTGCCTCTGCTTCTCCTTTCTTTGAATGATAACCATCAGCATCCTCATTTAGTAAAGGATTTCCAGGGAGAGCCTGTGTCCTCCCTGAAGAGCTATTTCTTTTTCCAGGACTTCATTACAGCCTTAACRTAAAGCACGTGCTCTGCCACTGCTCCCAACATGTTCCTGGTGGACAATTTTGGGGGGGTGACCATTTCCTTTTGGGATTACCTGTGATCTTGTTGCCAAACAGCGCCTTTTGCCAAGTCAAAAGCTCAGGGTGGAAAACTACCCTAGCCCTTTATTGGTACTAATCCCAGTGCTAAGAGTCTCGTCCTCTCCTCCTGTTTTATTTTTTTTTTTTGCCCTTTGATTTTTTGGTGTGCACTTTTGCAGGATGGTCAGCAACTTATTTTGGTTTCACTTTGATTTTAACTCCTCAGCTTTTTCCTGGTACCTTTTTTATACCATATCCCACCTTCTGGCCAGAAGATACTGCATGAGGAGCTTCTCAAACTGCCATGGAGAGGGTTGAGCCTGTATCTATTCACAAGATTGGTGGCCAAGTTCTCTGGCACGTTTGTGGTGCTGGATTCACCCTGGGATCATCTAAACCAGCCAACTGTGCCATGCCAGGGCAATGCCGAGGCACGAGGGCTCCACCATCCCGACTGTTATTGCTCAGACCTTCCCTGGCATGGTTTTGATCCACTCCAAGGAGTTCTGGGCTCAGGCACAGCTTGCCCAGGCTTTAGCACTGGCCRGAGACCATCCCCAGTCTGCAGTTTGGATGCAGCTGCTCCATATCAGGGGTGGAAGATTTTCGGAATCAGGATGGGGCCAGCACTACTCAGTTGACTTCATAGCCAGAGTGGATCCTGGAAGCGTTTAATTTCCTAACAAAGATGTAACTCCATGCCACAGACCAGGATGCAAGAGGTGGTGGAGAACGTCAGCTCTGATCTGGCATTTTTCCATTTTCTGCCTGATTCAATGGACAAGTTATTTTTCAGTTCACTTTGTTCCCTTTGCTGTGGTTGTTTTGCAAACTGCATCAGTTTTACGGCTCAGATGTCAACCCATCCATCCCAACATCCGTGTCAGATGGATGGCATGTTTACTGTGATAGTGTTACACATCCATAGGCAGCTAATTCAGAGACAGGAATCATTCAGACCAGAGCAAATCAACAGTGGAAACACAGGACTTACAAGGTCCCTGCCCATGCCCTTGTCATGCTTTGCCACCCACACGAGGCATTTTTCATCTGCAGCTAATCCAACCTGAACTGTAGAAGAGGAGCCAATGGTGAATATTTACCAGTCCAAAGTGCAAGTCATACACCCATTTCAAGTGTAAATATATATATTTTCAGTGGAGCTACTTCTCTGCTTCACCTTGTCCTTTTGTGCCTCTGCCAAAAGTCAGCAGTCATTTGCATGTATTTTTATTTCAAGCTGACTGGATGAAATGGCAAAATTAATTCCAAGCTTTAGTGAATTGTCTGCTAAAACCAGGCTCACGTGAGGTGCATCACTATTGACTTTCAGAGGGCAATCACCCTGTGCTCTACAGATATATTTTTGTACACACAAGATTCACTTCACAATTTATCCCACTCCTGGTCCTGCATGTCACACCTGTCACCCACACACCTGCAGCATGACTAAACCTCCCGAAGAAAATGTGGTCTGAGGTTAGTCCAGCATGATTTCATTGAAGCTCAGAGGTGCTTTGAAAAGGAAAACTTACTACTGTGCATTTGCAAAACCTTTTAGTGCCTGCTTGCTGGGCAGCTTGGGCAGGAGACAATTTGGAAGCTGCCGGAGTCGGTGGAAATTTGTGGAGACAGGCTTTCCTAGGATTTTTCCTTCTTTTACTGGGTTTGCTTTTCTCTGGGTTCTGCTCAGATCCAATGTGATCCTGCAAAAGAAAACCCACCAGAAAAAAAAAACCCAAATAACCATGACAAAATAAGGTCTATGCCAATCCCCACAGAAGCTGAGGTGGCTGATGTAGGATGGTAGGGATGATGTGAACTCCGTTGTGGACCCTTTGCTTGCTGGAGCTTGCATGCTGTTCTTTTGGCAGTTGTCTCAAGCCCTGGGGGCTTTGGGAATGGTGCTTTCCCAGGGTTATGATTGCTGGTTTTATTTTTCCTTGGAGCTCAGGTGTATTCTGGTGCAGAGGATCTCAGCCTGGTTTGAACGAGGAGATTTGAGGCTATCCCAAATAGACGTGGGCAAACCTTTCACTGTGCGCAGAACGCATTTCCAGACCTTTGGGTACCGCTAGAGATTGTTGCAATCTGCTTAATTCTCCATGAGCACGTTCAGAATCGCTTCATTGTTCTGTTGTGTTTGAACTTGGGAATAACGGTGTGGTGACTCTTTCCTGTCGGGGTGTGATGTGAAGAAAGGGAGGAGCTTTCCTGCTGTGCTGGGTATTGCCTGTGTTCAACCCTTGTTCCTTACTTGAAGCTCAGACAGTGGGATAATGAGAAAAATGGGAAAATGAGGTGACAGATCGCTGCATATGTTCCATTGGCTCTTCGCTGATGAGGAGGGAGGCAACTGGTGACTATTAAAATAAATCTGCATAAACCATCTGGACCTCAATGTATACTCAGACATGCACAGAACCCAATTGGAAAATGATGTTGTTGATAAAACAATGTGGATACCTTTTCCTGTCCTATATTAAAAACCAAACCAAACCAAAACCAAGCCCTGCAAATGGAAAAAAACATTATTTGAGAGCAGAAACCTTCCTGTGCCCTCCCCATTCCTTTGGGACACATGCAGCAAGGCAACTGTTTGAAAGCCAGGCACTTTGTAATCCACGGAGTTAATTGGATTTGTGCAATGCTGTGTTTGTCAGATGGTCTCTTACAGAGAGCGTAGAAAGTGGCCACGGTCTAAAAGTCATTGCAGATTTTTGGGTGACAGTACTCCTGGGTTTCGACCCCAGCTCTGCCACGAAGTTGCTGTGTAACCTTGGGCAAGTGATTTAACCTTTCTGTGCCTACAGTTTACCCATCTGTACATGGGTATAATAATATTTACCTACCTCACAGGGGTGTTGTGAGGCTTAAGTTAACGCGTGTGAGAGGTGCTGGAAGCGCACCGTGAAAATTTCATTCTTGCTGGGTTTGTGCTGTTGCTGGGGATGAGCAGTGAAGGGGTGGGTTACAACACGCAGAAGGAAAACCTGCTGGTGCATGTCTTGAGAAAGTGATTTGAAGTCTTTTCTCTCCCCAAAAGCAAGGAATGGAGAAAATTGTTGTGCGCCAACTGAACAGCCTTGCTTTCCTGGTCAAATGTAACAGCACTATTTGCAATATTATTTTCTTACACAACAGGTGACCTTTCCCTTTTCCTTGCTGTTTCTGAAAACTTGAAACTAAAGATGACAAAAGTATTTCTGAACCGAACAGATTACTGATGAATACTTGAATTTCTTTAAAAGTTGCTCTCATCAGCCACGGTTAAATGTGCACTAATCTTTCAGTCATCAGCTTCCATCTGAATACAGTGAAAAATTTGCTCACGCTGTTTTGGAATAGCCTGGACCTTCTTTGGGAGGCTGGTATTGCTGAGGACTCTTGTAGGCATGGGAAAACTAGTGTCTCAACTGATAAACACGTGAAAAAATATCTTTTTTCTTTCTGTTTTTTGCCTTTTAAGTTCCTTGACTGCCTAAGACAGCACAATAATTGCAGTTTAATTGGTTGTACGGTAGCTTTGTTTTTGGGGTTTTTTTGGGGTTTTGAACTGTTTTCTTACGCAAAGGGTGAAGGTGGGATGTGAAAGGATAAAATAGACCCAACGCTGCTCCCGTGCAACTCTTCCCGAAGTCCCTGCTTTCCTGGAGAAAAAACCTGTGCCACACCTAGAGAGACCAGACCAGGCTGCCTTCACCGTCCTCCCGCAGGCAAAACTTCCCTTGCCACCTGTGGGAGTTTTGGCTGCTGGTTCCGTGTCCATCGAGGTGGATTCGTCCCTGGTTGAGCCCCAGGCACCGTGGGTGAAAACCAAGATAACTTTCTTTAGAATGAGGGAAGGAATCCAGTTCATTGCTCCAAATGTCACCACTGGTCAGATGATTCAGAAGGGAAAAACATGTGTTAGAGAGCCTGTGGTTTAGGGKTTTTTTGTCTTTTTATTGTCAAAGTGTCCTGACCATTGTATGATGTCTCTTGTGGGAATGCAATGCCAGGCAGGACTCCCTGCTCCTTTTTGGAGAAGCTTTGTGAAGTCTGCTCACGCACTCCTTACTCAGGCAAAATTGCTGGGTTTTGTTGTTGGGTCTCCTTTTCTGTCCTGAGTAAGGACTGTGGAATCTGGTCTGTTTGGGATCACTGGGAGGGGTTTCAAGTGGCTGTTGTCTTCTCTAGCCCAAGACTTGCCTTGCAAGAAGCAAGAAGGAAGCTCTGGCTCAGTCTGCCACGTACCTTYCCTGTCCCTTCCCTGTATCCACCATGGGGAGGGAGTTCAAAATCTTCTGGCTACAGAGGCCAGGCTCTTCCACCTRAATCTCCAGGCAGCTGCACATCTTCCTGTTGAGGCAGAGAAAGTTTAGACGCCCCACTCCTGCAGATGGGCCATCGCTCATCCGCATTGGCTTTGGGTCTGCTTCTTCCCCGTCCTTCTCCCCAGCTGTTTCTTTGCCCTGTTTTAGCACTCAGTTTGGTGCATCTGGGTTCTTTTTACTTCTTCTGTTCCAAAAAAAAAAAAAAAAATATTGATGTTGGGAAAAAAAAAAAGCAATGTAACTCCTTCGGTGCTATGCTAACTGCTTTGTTTGACCCAACCAAATGCTGGCCAACAAATGAATATTCCCTCTTTGTCCTAAAAAGCACCACACATCTGTGTCTTGAACAGGGATGGACTGAGAGGGCTGAGAGAGGGCAAGTGTGGTTTTGAAAGCAATTAAAGTCTCCTGTGTATCTGGTAGAGCAAAAAGATGTAGGTGCAGACTGCTTTCAAAGCTCATTGTCGCCCACCTCGTGGAATTAAATAGGATATAGCCTATTAGGTATTGAGGGCATTATAATATATATATATATATTTTTTAAAAAAGACAAGAAGTTCACATTATTGATAAATCACCCTTTAATTCTCCTGAAATTGATCTGTTTACCAGGGAAACCACCAGGCTGTGCTTGCACCCTGTTTTTTGGTATGACCCACTTTGGCAGTGAGAGTAAAACAGCAGGAAGAGAGAGAATTCTTCCTACTATATATTAAGTCTGAAGTGAAGTGGGTGCCTATGAATTTTCAGGATTAAAGGGATTAATCAACATGTATGTCTGAGTCTATATCCCCAGTCCCGTGGAAATATAGGTGAGCATACATGCCATGTTACTGCAGCAGTATATATGTTTAAATATATATTAACATATTGTGGATTCCAAAGGGCTTTTTCGAGATGAGGAAGGTCATTCCTGGTGAGAGGTGCTAGCAATTTGGGATTTGCAAGCAGGGTTGAAATAAACATTCCTTGGAGATTTTTATTTTTTTTTAATTAAAAGACCATCAGAAGCCTAAGGTCCTGARGAAATGCTGTCCCACCTATCTTCCATTTCTTCAGAAATTTGGAAGCCAAATTTGACAAAACATGAGGGCCAAACACAGCATCAGGATAAATCAGTAGAGCTCCACTGATGGCCAGGTGCCTCCTTACACTATCTATGCTAAAAACACTAATTTCTACTGGTATGGGGAGCCAAACAGGGCCCTATTGGTCTTTTCCTTCAACTGTGACAATAGATTTCATGCTTGAGCTTGTAGAGTTTGTCAAAACGCGGGCAAAACTTGGGCAAAAGCAGGAGTATCTTTCCAAGAGGAGCCATCTGAGTCTAGCCTACCCCTGATCTCTATGGGGGCTTTGTAGTCCCTGGCTTTATCTGAGGGAGAGATGGTTTCTCCTTTTACCAGTATCAGCACTGCAATGAGAACAGCCCTGTCAACACACGCAGCAAAACAGGGCCCTCCTTTGCAGGGAGTAAACCCTCCAAACCTGATTTCAAGCCCTTAAAATTCAAATGCCAAATGCCACTCAAAGGCAATGATTATTGTTTTGCCTCCAGATGTCAATCCCATTCATCAGTCACAAGGACAAGCAGCTCATATTTTCCTTTCTTGCTGTATTTACCAATAAAACTTGCTGCCAGTGCCAGAACCTCCTCCCCTCAGCCCCAGCTGAACGCCACCTGCACGCCGCCCCCGCCTTTCCTCTCCTTCTTCCACTCTAAAACCAAACACTGTTCCTTCCTAACTAGGGAAAATCCAGGACAAATGCCAGCTGATTACACCTGCAATCTGTTCTCTTGAGGGGTTGATTTCAGTTTCTGAGGGYGCACGAGTGCACACAGGAACACACACCCGCAGGAATTTCAGCAGCTTAAAGATGAAACCTCTTTACTTCAACCAGGTGATTCTTGAGGTTGTCCCATGCAGGAGTTGGACTTCCATAATCCTTGTGGGTCTMTTCCAGCTCAGGATGTTCTGTGATTCTGTGAGCTGACACTGTGGGAGAAACTACAAAGTGCTCCCCAAGGAACCCCCTCAAATTATTTCATTTTCAAATCATACCCCTATAYCCTGATTTTTTCCAGTAATTATTGAAGGCTCGGTATCAGCCAACAAATTCATGATTGATAAGTAGTAGGGAAAGTGGACTGGTTTGCACTTATCCATAGACTTCCCAGAACTACTCGAGCAATTAAACAAGCCTTAAATTGGATGTAATTGCAGTCATTTGGAGKAGAGCTGTGATGTGTGTTTTCTGAAGGAGGGCCTAAATAGGTATCACAGCCAAATCCCTTTGTCTCCCATCTTTTCTTTGTAGGGAGAGTGACAGGGAAGAGATCTTACCTTAAATATCAAAGTTTTCCATTAGCTACAAAATAYGTCCCTTCCCAAAATGGTTCTAAAACTTGAGGAGGTTTTCATGGAAAACATTTTCCTATCAGAAAAAAACAATGGTTCTGGCTACTGTTTCTGCCCTGCAAACTTTTACCATTCCAGCCTTTTGTCCCAGTGAGGAATGGGAATTCATTTTAAAAGTGTTTTGTTTACTCAGGGAAGGACTATTTCACATCTCATTTTGGTGACTCCTGTCACTGGGCCAAGTTTGGACYATTCCACGAAATCTGATGTGGCCACCCATTATGAAAAGAGCATGAGATAACAGATGGGGTGACRTTCTTGCCTGGTTTTCTGTGTGTTCCTTCTTCCAGACTAATAGGAACAAGGAATCTGTCTTTGGGAATCTGACAGCATGCTCCATGGTGGAGCTGTTCCCCTAAAACCAGGGTTATCACAGGAAGGCCCTCTATTCTGGAGGTTTGAATGACTTTCTGATTGCAAGGAAATGCCCTTCCTGTGGTGTGAATATTTTTGGATTTATTTTGAAARTCATGGTGCCTGAAGATGCATGTTCTCTCTCCATCTCTGCCATGGGCTGTTGGTTGGGAAAGRAAAGAGGATTTTAGGGTTGTGTCTGCTGGCAGGTGTAAGATGTTCCCTGGTGCCCTTGGCCTGCTTTCCAGGGCATGTGATATGGGAATGGTCAGTCTGATGCCACCTCCATCCCTGTATCTCTGCCACGTTTACCCCAGGTGTTGCAATGTGCATTTAAAGATCTTTGTCAATCTTACGTCTTGCAAAGCTCTTCTGATTGAAAGGAATTCTAAAAGTCTACAGAAACCTCTCAAATGAGCTGTCATCCTATGAGAATTTTTGATTAGTGAATTTTGATAGTACTGGAAAATTGGCACAGCCACAGAGAATAGCACAATTTAAATACTTCTATTGCAGAAGTGCCACTTTTCCCATAAACATTGAAATTCAACTAATCACTACTGGAACCCGTTAACACTCAAAACCTGGAAAACAGTCTTGCACTTGATTCCTCACATAAATCTTATTCTAGGAGAACAAATTCCACAACCAGTACAAAGTGGGAAAAACAAGTTTTTAGAGTTACAGGGTTAACCTGGGGGTTTTGGGGTTTTTTTGCTCCATGTTTCACCTGAAAACTGGAAGGGATAAAGGTTCCCTCACAAGGGTGATGAGAGGAGTATTTAGACAATGTTGGTGATACGTTTCCAGACCTTAATATCAAAAGTGTTGTGGGACCACAGTGGTGGGGACAAATSCATCACATAACCTTCCTTTTGTGCCCATTTGGCTCAGCAGACACAAACAGGCAGATTGTTCTGAAGCATCCCAATAAGATTTTGGGAGGCGTTTTTCTCCATCCTCTGAAATGCCCCTCTCTCCCCRTGGAAAGCATCCAGGGAAGTCAACTGAGAAACCAAGGATTTAGAACAGTCGTGTTGGGCCATAGGGYTGTTGACAGCACAGGTGGAGAAAGCACATGGGTCCTGGGTCCTCAGGTGCATTCCCAAGATTTCATGCCACAGGCATCCCYGTGTCTTATTCTCCCACCCTAAATCCTCCCTGGCTGAAAAAATTCCAAAGAAGACTTCTGTTCATCCCAGACCCCCTCGATCAGGTGCATCAGTCAGGAATAATGGCCTAAGCTTTCCTAGTAAAAAGTACATTTTTTGTTTACTAAGCTTGAAACTTGGTCATGCCCATGCCTTGAATTTGCCTTATAAAAAAACTCAGCCCATTCTGAACCCAGGTCCTTCATCTGAAGTTGTCCTTCCAGTGCCATTCTGACCCAGCATGGCTTGCAGGTGAAGATGCCCATCCATCCAAGTTAGGATCAAGGATTTTCAGTTCATCTGGGTGAGGCTGGCTTCTTCCTAGGTCATTTCTGCACCTGAGCCAGCCTTTCTGGGATTCTAGAAAGACTGGGATCCAAATCAGATGCCCAAAAGTTGACCTCAACGAACAAGAAAAACCACGTCATGTCCTGCCGCAGGCAACTCCATTAGTCCCCTACAGTGGTGTCCCAACACCATTCTTGGCTTCTGCCACCAAGCCACACACACAGTGCTTGGTTCACACGGGGTTGCCTCCAATCCTTGCTCTGAGCTGGCCAGAAGTGGCCGGGGACAGTCCTGGGGACAGTCCTGCCCCTCCTCTCTGTCCAGCGAGCGAATTTCCGCCAAGCTCGTTGGCGCTGTCCTTGCCTCGGCGCGATGCCGCTGACAGCGGGGGCAGGCTGCTTGTCAGCAGCTGTCGGGAGAGCTCGGGATTTTCAGATGGGATGGGCTGACAGGTGTCAACACGATGCAAAACCTGTGCTCTTAACTTGGCATCGAGTGCCTGCGAGTCTCTTCTTTTCCTTTTCCGATCACCAAGCAATGACCTTATGCACAGGGAGCCCGTTGGGGATGGGCAGTGTCTGCAGCAACTTCTCGTTTTGCAGGAGGGCTCTGAGGATGTGCTCTGGTTTATTCCCAGCTCTTCCTCTGTTTTCTGCATCTTGGRGGGCAATGTGCTTGAGTGTGAGTTTATGAGCAGAAGAAATAGAGCAAGGGCCAACACAAAAAGTTTAGCACAGCAGAAATGTTGTTTGAGTAAGGAGGGAATGAGAAGCACGGGCTAAGACTTYGGAAAACCAGACAGGTGCAGGTTTCATCTCTGCCTCAGCCTGGCAGGACTTCTGTCAACCCATCAAAATTGCTTGTGTCCAGGACAATTTATTCTCTGGGCTCCTGGGGTGTGATGGATTGAGATATTCAGGACAGGGCTATGCAGAGAGATGAGATCTGACTCACTGAGCGCCTCCRACTTCCCCTGGTTTAGTGGGAGCTGAAGGCATCCAGCCCATCCCAGGAGGCAGCCCACGGCAGGCTGGGCCCTCTTTGTGTTAGATTATTCCCTGAGTGCTCAAAGTTCCATCCTGCTTTTCTTCCATCGGTGCAGGCATGTTGAACATGGCACAAAGAGGCTGTCTGAATTTAGGAAGGCTGATAAAAAGCATCCAAAGTGCTACATAAGAGCTCGCAAAATCAACGTGCCCCTTAAAAGACCAAACTCTGGTCTCAATTTCACCATCAGCCACCCTGTGCAAACCCCAGTATTTTTTTCTGGGAAAACTCTGTTTTTTCTGTCATCAGCAAGGCCAGGATTCAGCCTGGCCCCACCTGCCCTCATGAACTCCACCAAGCTCTTTATTTTTGTTGATGATGGCTATGTTAGGGCAGCAGCATTTCAACTCTCAAAGCCTCGTGGTGCCTTTCCTTGTGGTGCTCACCCTTCACAGGACTTCAGTCAAGGCAACCACTTGCATCCAGCAGCAACGCCAGTACTTTTCCTCTGTATTAGGTGCCAGTGCAGTAACAGACTTTAATGTATACTTATATAAATAAAAATAGATAGGTAGATAGATAGATAGATTGCTATAGTTATAATTATATATATATATAATTGAGGTTCTGATGCCGCTGTCAGGGGAATGGATCATTCCTCTGCAGGATTAACACTGCTCGAGTGAAACCAACAAACGTCCTGTAAAACATTACAACCTTGGCAAGGAGCTTCTCTTTCCTATGGTTTGTTTTTTACTTTTCTAGCTTCCTTCTMCCCTCCCAACTCCCAGAAACGCTCTCAGTGAAAGATGCTGTTTCACATCATRGAAATTTCTAAAAATTTCTCCAAATCTCCCCAGCGGATGCTGCCAGGCCACATCTTCCTCCTCACGYGGGATGGGGAGGTCTCCCCTTGCCRTGGAAGGAGAATGATGGSRTTGGTGGGGCAGCAWCCCAGGGGAGCATCCCAGGGCAGCAKCCTCTGCACCCTGTGGCAAGCAGTGTTATTGCCTCCACCCCGAGCAAAACCATCTGCTGTCGAGCCTCTCCATCTCAGCTGCCCCAGCAACTTGGTGTGGTTTTTTTTCCTCTTTGGATGCTCGGCTTTCCRTGCTGCTCAGAGCAAACTGCTGCCCCAGCCCTCGCTGGCAGGCAGGAGGGAAGCTGGCTAAGGCTTTGCTCACATGAGCAGTTCTGCCTGACTTCAGGGGGGAGAGGTTTTTTTGTCAAAGGACTGCTGGTTTGGGTCAATCATCCCCTTATTGTTACCTTTGAAGTATTGCTGAARCTAGAGAGAGATGATAAAACAGATGTGGAGTGAAGGTATTTTTTTTCCTAAAGGGAACAACACCAATAATACTGTAAAAGGTGCTAGAATCAAACCTCATTTTATATACTTTGGTTCTTAGAGATTAAAAAAATAAACCACACAGTATTCTTCCTGTGCAGCCTTACTGTAGATTGTTATAACCAACTCATTATCCAAAAGACAAAAAAAAAAGTGAAAATGTTTAAAAAGGACAAAAATGAAGTGATCCTCTGTAAAGTGTAACAAATATGACTTTCCTAGATAAATGTAAATGATCAGACATAAATTAAAATGCACTTGAGACAGGCAGCAAGCATGAAAAGCTTTTGAAGTATCTTTTTTAATGTACAACACCTGTCTTTTTTCATTTGGCTGGTGAGAGAGGGAATGTGCCAAGTTGCTTTTATTTCCTTTTCATTTCATTTGTGATTTTTTGGAAAAGGACAGAGGGTTGAAAGAGGGTGGGAGGTTTAGCTGGGACAGAAACCTGGAACACTCATCTCAATTTTATTTGTTTTGTTTTGTTTCAATGTTAGTTTACAATGTTGGTGGCAGTGTTTGGCCTCACACCTCATCTCTCAAAAGCTTTTGAAAGCTTTGCTGCTTGCCCCAGGTTCTGAACATAACTGTTACCTCAAGAAAACTTAAAAAAAAAAAGAAAAAGTCAATTGTTTTTTCCCATCTCTGGAAAATTAATGTAAACAAATGACAACAACAAAGAGAACAACAAAGAGAAAAAAAAAATTAAAAAGCAAACAACCAGCAGTGATGAAGGATTGAAAATTAAAAGAGAAAGAAGTCAAAGCAGAGGTTTGGTGATCAAGCCGAGCCATTTCGGTGCTTTTCTCCTTTTTGTGTTGCTAATGATCACAATTACATGAGATGGGCTTAGACAAGTCTGTGGTCTTAGGATGTAGCAAAAAATGTATTTAAAAAGAATACAAATTTGCATGGAACAAACTCTGATGGAACCTTTAAAGAATGGCTGTTTCAGTGTCAGACGTTTAATGTTAGCATGTGTGTGTGCTGTAAATACCTTTTCATGTGTGACATGTACAGTTGACTGAGGAAAAAAAAAAGTATGGAACCGAACAAAAAAGAATAATAATCAAATGCTATTTTATCAGATGATGCACTTTTTCACCTTGATGAGAAGCCACTGTTCACAACTATGCAATCTTCCAGTTTCTCTCTCTATCTCCTCTCTCCAACCTCAAATTTCCCAACTATTTTCCATAACCTAAACCGTTTTTTCTTTTGTACAAAGAAACACAAAAAGTTCCAAACTCTGGTTCAAGGTGAGAGTGCTACTGTGACTTTTCTCAAACAATAAGAGCTAACAAACAGACAAACAAAAGGGGTTTGGTTTTGTTTTTAAGAAAAAGGAGGTTCGGACATGACCCTCTTTATGTTCTCTAAGTGAATCAATGTTTTCTACATGTGCCAGGCTTCTGTTGACTGTTTTTTGGGTTTGGTTTCCTTTCTTGATTCATTTCTCTCTCTTGGGTTTTAGAAATTTTTTCTTTGTTTGGTTCCTTATGTTCTTTTGTTCGCTTTGTTTGTTTTTTCTTTTGAATTCTGGTTTTGTATTGTAGGTATTGGGGATGTGAAGATGAAGGTGAAATTTGGCTTAACTCCAAGTGTTTTAGTACATGTGTGTGCTATATGTACATAGTTTTCTACATAGAAAATTTTACGCGCTTTTTAACGCACTTTACGACTTGTATGT
The DNA here is from genome assembly GCA_014549065.1 of Cardinalis cardinalis. NCBI lineage: Eukaryota > Metazoa > Chordata > Aves > Passeriformes > Cardinalidae > Cardinalis > Cardinalis cardinalis. Next base: position 1,094,144 of record JACDOX010000154.1, on the reverse strand, counting down.
ACAAAGTTGTCTATATAGAAAATGTAGTGAGTGTCCCCCTCAAAGACGAGCCTTTTGATTCCATGACTTAAGAGGAGTTCAGGTGTTTGAGTATCTCACGTGCGTGTGCGTGTGTGTGTGTGTATTATATACTATATTATATATTATAGAAATATATAATAGCCTATGTCCACATGAGGGTGTGTATAATATAGACACACATCCAAACCCAGGATCTTACCCACCTACACCATCCAAACAGAGGTTTTGTGGTTCTTTCAGCTGTAATAAATAGCCTGGCTCTACTGGGTAAAATTCCCCCTGTCCTTAGGTGAAAGGCAGAAAATCGACCCGTTATCCACAGTGAATATTCCTGGAGGGGGGGAATTCAGTGATTCAGTCTTGATAACTTTTCTTCCCCCACCCCAGCTCACCACGGAGAGACCGTTGGTGAGGAAACAGGGTCGTCCAGCGATGAGCTCAGGAAACCACACGGCCCCCAGAGGCGGCTGCCCTGTCCCCCCACGCCCACCACCAGCTCCCCTGCGGCTTCGAGCGCGTCGCTCCCACCTCTCTGTGCCTGTCACACGGGGGTTGCCAATGCTGACCAAGCCTTTAAGCACTTTGCACTCCTGGTCCTCCTGGGCACGCCCCACGGGGTCCCTCTCCGTGCCGGAGGGAGGAGATTCGGGCCAGTTTATGGTGAGTTCTTCACCAACCTGCCCCTTGTCCTCCAGTTCTCTTCTGTTCACAAAGCTCACTGCTGCTTCCCTCATCACCTCATCTTTATCTTCTGGCTGTGCTTCTTCTTCCTTCCACTCAAGGCCTCCCCATCCTTGGGAGCCATGGCCCACCACGGTGGCACTCTTCAAATCCCTTTATTGGATTCTCTTCATCCACAGCTTGGCCAAGGGCAAAATCCTGGACTGCTGCTGTCAATTGCTCTTATCCCATACCCTGCACACAGACCCCATGGTCTGGATCCTCATGGACGCCTTCCAACTTGAGATATTCTGTGGTTCAGTGATTCGGTGACCTTGAATTTCTTGGGGTGGGACAGATGAAATCCCATTTCCAACCCATTGGATACCTAACTTAGTGAAGTTCTTCCATGTGACCAAGGAACAGCTGTAGATACAGAAAGGGCCCTTTCTGAAGTGGGGAGGATGAAGCAAATGGATTTGTGGCACCTCTTCCAGGTGTCAGTGGGAACACAAGTGTCCACATCATTCTGTGGTATCAAAGGTGCCTCTTCAACCAATCTTCTTGCATTTGGATCCTCACCAAGAACTTGATGTGAGTCTTCCTGCCCAAGTTACAGCCACATTTACCTGAGAACAACCGTAGTGGAAAAGCTGGATGCCAGCATCTGCAGTCTGTGTTAATGAGTATTAATGATTAATTTCATGATTAATCAGTATTTTTCAAAGAGAGTACTTCCCCCCTTGCCCCAGCTCACTTTAAGTTAGAATTTCCATTCCTGAAAATGCAGTGCTGAGAGGCCAAGTGGAGTCATCTTCTGCCCCAGTTTCTTCTAAAGTTTTAAGGAAAAAATTTAGGATACTTTCCTAATGGCTAAATTCAGTGAGCAGAGGAACCTGGAAGGTAGGTTTGACTCAATCTGTAATCCTGCAGCTATAATATTTTAAGTTTATACTTAAGAACACTCCAGTTCTTAAAGGAAGTAACTTGCAAAAGCTGCTTGTTCCATGACTCACCAAGAAAATCTGTTAGGAAAAAGAAATGCATGGAAGATGCTTGGCAATACTTTTTTCCTTTCTGTGTTATCCAGCCTCTTGAAAGCAAAGCAAGGCACCCTTTAGACTATCAATAAAAGCACACCCATGTTTCAGTTCCAAGTAGCTTTTTTTTGGTGACATGAAAGCCCAAGTCTTTATCAGTGTCTTTGGGAAAGAACAGGAGAAATTCACTTTGTGGACAAGTATAAAGCCACTTTGGGCTTCCAGAGCTCAAGACTAGGGTGCATTTTTTGACAGATTCCCTCAGATAAGGAGGTGTGTCCAAAGTTCCTTGGCTTTATGTGAAGGGGATCCAATCCACTAATTCAGCCAGAAGATCTGGGTATCAAGAGTCATCAAGATCCATTCCATACTCAAGGGAGACTGCCAGGTAGGGATTCATCCCAGCTGATTTCAGATCTGTTGTGTGGCCTTTATTTGGTTATGTTTAGGTGAGCTGAATCCCATCCAAACTGGACAGGATTTGCCATGCTTCCAAGACACTCTCCACCATCACTTCTCATGAGAATTTTGTACTCTGCTAATGAGCATTCAAATTATCTCCTTCAACACAGCTCTGGAGTCAGGAATTTGGCTCTGCAGCCCCTGCCAAAGTGGTACATCCACATCAGGCATTTCCCTGACAGGACTAAAGGTATGGGGGAATTAAAGAAATGGGGGAATTTTACTTTCTTAAGTGCTACACACTTTCTGTGACCATCTTCTGGTCACTGTAGGGATTCCCAAAAAGTCTCTTGGAAATGAATGTGCAAGCAATAACCTTCTGTGTGTTTTCCTAAAGGATAAGGTCATTCTCTGACAGTGACTTGTTCAATTCACAGAGAGAGCTGGTAACAGCCACGCTGGCTTCTCCTCTTGCTCATTTGCAATTTGTTCTGGTCAATCTTCCTCATTTTCTTTAATCCAGCCATGACATTGTAAATGATAGAAGAATCAAGCTCTCATTGTCACTGTTTGCAGGAGAGCTGGGGAATCGTGCTTCTTCCAGGCTTTTACTTCCTCCCTTTGCAAGAAGATTAGGAGATGTTTGAGCAGCAGCAAAGGGTCTCCCTAGTCCAGAAAATCCAACTTGCTTTTGTCTGTGTTGCATATAGAGCACTGAGAGCTCCTTACACCACTGATAATTCATGGCTCCTGAATATGAGGGTGCCATATCTATATTCTGCTGCACATGCCACCCCATGGATGAAGGTGGTCCAATGGCCTAAAGAACTTTTACCAAACATCCCTGTGCTGAAAACACATTGGAAATCTTTTCCTGGATCCAGCCTGGTTCCCCCTGGCTAACATTAAACCCACAGCTTCTCATATCTGTCTTTCCACTCATGGCAGGAAGCACCAGGTACATGTTGTCCTGGGTTGACAGACTAAATTTAAAAGCCCAAGGCTGTCCCAAATCCATTCTGGGATATTGTGCTGAGAAATACCTATAGAGCCCCAGTCATCCAGGTGCCTTAACAAGTCTCCTTGTGGGAATGCAGAGCAAGCAGCCAGACCCCACCAGGTGCCAGCACCGGTCCCACCAGTGCCGGTCACTTCAGTGGCACCAATTTTCTTGCCACGTACCTGCTGCTGCCTGAAAAGAGCAGCAGGATCCATCCAGGGGCTGCCCTTCTTCTGAAGCCTTGTTTGGTTGGCCGTCATCAACAAGTCCAAGCCGATATTCCCAAGCAGACTTTTGTGGATGCAGCCTCCAGCATTCCTGGGTGTGCTGTTTCCTCTCAGCCACCTGAAAGGAAGGGAGAATGATTTATTTTGCTTTTGATTATGTTCAACCCCAGTAGATTCCCCTGCTGGAGAGTCCTCCCTCAGGCACTACCAGTACCCCTAGATCACAGGCTATTTCTCAGAGCTGTTTTATCAACATTAAAAGTCACGAAAAATCAATGGAAAATTTTCCCTCGGAGACAACTGGTTTGTAGGAAACGCTTCTGATTTATTTTCCTCCCCATTCCCCAAATGGCATCATTCCTAAATGGGCTCTAATATCAGTATCAATGTTAGTAGGATCCATTGATCAAGCTGTGAATCAAAGCTCACTGCTGTGGTGGATATACAGATGTTAATGACAGTTGCGTTAAGCCAAATTTAGCAGCTGGATTCTTCACCATCCCTTTGTTTTGTATCTACCTCACTATGATTTCTTTGATTTCTTGTGATTTAGTGTTGTATACAATGTCAGAGGTGATATGTAGATAAAAATATATATATATATATACAAATATATATTTTTTGCTTTGCAATAAAGCTCAAAGCTATAACACGAATATTCATAAAATGTCATAATCTTTATTGTAATGTTTCCTTCTTAGTTGTAAAATCCTGTCTGGATCCTATTTTCCTGTACACTGGAATTGATATTGTGTTCATGAGTGAATGGTTATTATTTCTGTTCCTTTTCCATTGAAGTGATGTTTTTGAGATGTGAGATAGACACCAGAATTGTCAAACATGAATTTACTTTTTTTCTTTTCCCCAAATACAGACTGTTTGTAACTGGAATCAAACAGCAAAATTGAAAGAAAATTATTTGCAGTCCTGATCTTTCAATTTTGGTTTGTCTGATCTGAAGACTGAATTCGGCAGGAGACAGAGAGGAAGCTGACAAAGAGGRGCTTTTAGGGCTGATGGAGGAAAAATATGTTCATCTCTTTCCATTTGGGTGAAGAGGGGGTCCATTATATGAAATAATTGGAATGTGGCACTTTCCTGAGCCATGGGACCACAATCATTAAGGATTTGTCCATCTAATGGCAGCCACTGACCCAGAGTCACTAATTCAGGTCCTTTCTGTGGGAGTGGAGAGAGACAAAGAGTTCCCCGGGACAAATCACCACTTGGCTAAGGCACGTGGGCTGCACCTCCTTCACCATGGCTGGAATTGAGGATTTGAGGCTCACCTTGGATATCTCACCCTGATGGGCTGAAGCCAAATTCCCATGGCCAGAGCACAAATACCCTGGGAAGTGAAAAACCCTCGTTTTTTGGTCATGTGCATCATTCTGAGCCACACAGTTCCTCATGCTCCAGCAATGGAAGGGGTGAGGAATATGGGAGCTCCTGGTAAAGTGAGGAAGACTTTGCCCTGTGCTTATCTGGTGGAAAATGTCCTTGGACCCTGGAGCCAGGAACACCACAATGACCAACATCTGGCACTGAAATTCTGGCTGAGTCCTGCAGTGTGGGGAGGAGCATTAGAGAAGGCTGTTGAGGTAGATGGGACCTCTCAATTGTTTATTCCCAGGAAAGCCTTTCTAGGACCCTCACAGCTTGATCCTCCAGCCAGAAATGTGAGGAAACAACTGTCCAGAGCAATCCTTTTCAATGCCCCCAACGCTCCCACAGGCTGGAATTAGAAAATGAAAAAAAGCACCAAGCCCCAAATACTGGGATTCTTAGTTTGGTTAGGAAATATTTACAGGTAACTCACTTTACTGGAAGTGAAATGAGGGAATCCTCTCAGTTTTCTTCCCACCAGACTGTGGGGAAAGTCACATTTTTTTCCCCACTGCTTTGTCAAAGAAAACAAATAATTAGTGACCAGAAAGAATTGGACACAAATGGAATATGGCATATTTTTTTTAAGAGCAAGGAGAAGAATTATTACTGAATATAAATCCAACTGTTCCATTAGGAAATAAAAATATTTTACAAAATTAAAAAATTTAGAAAGGAAAAAGTAAATAAAGAAAGAAGCAGGAAATGAAACCCAAAGGTGAATAAATCTCAGTTGAGAAAATGCTGTTGGGTTTCACTTAAAGCACAAGACAGGACTGCAAAGCACAGATTTAGACTGGGTTTCAGGAGACGCCTTCTGTATAGTCCTCTCTCTAAAACTGGCACAATTGCTCAGTACAAACAGCATTTTTTTCCTCATTCTGATCTGGTGTCTGTACAAATCTGGCTTGTTCTTTGGTTTAGTTTGATTATTTTTGTTGCCTGTTTCCACCTATTTCTATTTTTATGGTGTAGTATTTTGTCTATCTGGAATGAAATACAGATGTGTTCATGAAGTTGTATAGCAGATGGAATTACAGGTTGGAGTTGAATTGGAAAAAGAATTAATCTAACAATGAGAAAAATACCTATATGAAAAGTATGCTTCCAATGTGTGTGTTTGAATTTGGGCATTTTGTCATTCTACTGAGCTTTTTGAAAGGTTTATTTTGAGATAATGAGACTTCCTGAAGTTTGAGAAGAGCTTGAGATACCAAAAAGCACAATTTATTGTTAAACTGCTATAATTTGATTGAGGGTCCATTATGGTAGTTCAATCTTTGCCTATTATAATCCCCAAATTTTGACATAAAATACACAATCCTTTCAATCTGTTCATTAATCATCTTGCATTAGGCAGAAGGGAGAGATGCAGCTGTTTCATTTCTGCTCAGAAATCACATGGAATTCCTGGCCTTATTTGTTCTTTATTTGCTTCAGAAATAGGGTTGGATTTTGTGCTTTGTGGTTATTGCCTTCAATCCCTGCTGTGAAGTCAAAAAGGTCCCCTTTTAGTTGAGTGGCAAAGAGTCTGTCCAGTAAATGGAGGGGACARCCTGGCTTTTCTCTCATCTGCAGTGAAATGTGCTCTGGGCAGGACCAGGTCATGGAATCACTGGTGGATCTGATTGGGTCACACTAATTAATGTTAATGAGGTTCCTGGTGGATCCTCTCTGCCCTCCAGAGCTGCAGGTGCTGGATGAACCTCATGTCTGAAGCAGCATTAACAATGTCCTCAGGCGTTCAGAGGGCTGGTGGTGGTTTGATGAACTGGGGAACTCTTCAGCATTCCTTCTCATTCATCTCTTTGGAGGGAGCTCAGGTTTTCTTCCCTTATTTCCACAATTRTTTCCACTGGTGCTGATGGGATGCCTTTGGTTTTGGTCATGGAAGCATTTCCTTCTCCCAGCTGGTTGGCATGTTACTGTGGTCATATTGTAATGATTTCCTAATGGCAGCTTTGAGTTTTTAGGTCCCTCTGGAGCATCAGCTTTGCTTTTTTGAGAATCTTCCYGTGTCTCTTCCATCTCTGTGGAAGAGCTTCATGCTCACTGCTGGGCTATCTGCTCCTTTCCATGTTTCAGGACTGTTCATTTCTCTAAAGATCCCTTTGTTTTGGAAGCTGGCTCCTGAGCAAAATTTTCCTCTTATTCCAGCCCTTGCTAAATGTGGGAAAGCTTCAGTGGAGCTGACCCAGCTTTTGTCCTGGCCTAGGAGGCCATCAGTGAGCAGGGTGTGCTGTTYGAGCAGGAATTGCCTCTGTGTTGCCTGCTGCATGACAGATGGGATATAACAAGTGGMTATAACAACACTGGGAATGTCTTCTGCCGTCTCACCTACTAAAGAGAAGGTTTGGGTAAAATGTTGAGCAGGTTCTGACCGTGGAGCTCTTACAGAAACCAAGATTCATTTGATTTGGATCAAGGTTTTTCCTGAGATCCTTTAGGCAGCAGAGCAGTGAGAGGCTGCAGGACTCAGTTCTGTTTCCTCTCTGCTACTCCTGAGGTTTGGAGGCACAAGGCCCTGCACAGAGTCAGATTTGGCTGACTCACTCCTCAGCTCAAGTCAAGAAACAGAATTTTGTCCAAGACATGAGAGTAAAACCRTGGTTTGAGGGTCCCTTCATGGCTGTAGGGTTGGGCATCAGGACATGCCCAGGCTCTCATGAGGAAGGACAGATCACTGCACCATCAGAAGATCCTACAAAAGATACCAGAGCTTAAAATATATAGAAAAAATGCTGCAATTTTTGCCCAGTGAAACTCTCCTCTGAAATACAGACTCAGCAAAGGAGGCTGAGGACAAAATGCCTGATGGGGCAACTGTGAATTATGTTCATTCTCCTGTCAGGAAAAGCTAATTGTTCAAAAARGTGATGGATCATCTTGAAGCTGAGGAGAACGAGCCTGCACTCACCAAAGCAGTCACACCATCAACACACAGTCCTGCCTGGCCTGGACTAGGTATGCCAGGGGGAGGTGTCAGGCTGGTTGAAGCTCAAAGGATGATCTTCCTCCTCCTCAGGGAGCCTGCCCATCTCCGAGGCTGGCTCCAGTCTTGAACATGCCCCCTGAGTGACTTTTGTGAGGTGTTAATGGCATTGGCTGTGAGGACACTCAGCTCTTGGTGCCAGTCCCTCTTTGGATCATTAGCTCAGCCCCGCTGACATCACTTGGCAGGGAATTTGGTACAGCTCTTCCTGAGCACCAGATGAGACTTTCACTGCCCAGCCAAGCTCAGTCTTCAAGATGAGCAACCAAACTCCTTCCCTGATGGAATTGTTTAGGGTCTCTTCATCAYCATCCCTGAGATGCAAGATGAAGGGCTGAGTAACATTTTGGATGTGCTTTGAAGTGGCAAAAACTCTACACTAAATAAGACACCCAGATTATTCTCCCATTCCTATTGCATTCCTTGTCTCCACTCACACTAATGAACTACACAGAGCAGGATCTGGCACTCAGTCATCAAAAGTTTTTCAGTYCTTGGCACAGTTTTGGCTGCAGTCAGTGAATATTGACCCAGAGATTCCCCCACGTGAGGATTTAGCAGCAGGTCTGGAGACAATTTTGGTTGTGGGCACCCTTGTGTGGGGGCTCAGGGACACTGTCACAGGGAGAAAGAACCACTGTCGCAGTGATTTTTAACATTTATTATGGATAAAGTCACCACAAACCCTATCAGCTTTTGGTTCAATGTCATGACAAGCAACAGTGCAAAAGTCAAGAGGAGGTGGTATCAGACTGAACCTGAAAACAAGTTCCTGCTTAATAAGAGAGAGCCAAGGTTTGGGGAAGAGGTCGTATCTTTTACAAGAAATATATATTTTATTATTAAAATACCTCCCCCTTCAAACCATGCCTCTTGTATCACCTCAGACTATGCCAGATCCCAAAACGTGACTGGAAAGTGCTCAGAAATGTCTAAAAATGGATTTTATCCCAGTGTTGTCATTCTATTGTTAACAAACTTTTGTGACCCATTTCATCCTTCTGACTTGCACCCTGTTCTTATCCCACACCAAAGCAAGAGGCTTCAACTTTGCAAGGTGCCAAAGGTTTCTTATTAAGTCCCAAAATACCATCCCTGCTTTCTGTGGGAGCTGAGGGGATCAGAATGTTCCAAGAAGAGCCCAGAATTTTTTTGGTCCATGCCTTCCCTTTGTTATGCTGCCAGCAGAGCCTCAAGGACAGCATATGGCCTTGTTACATTTGCTTTTTTAAAAAAATAACGACTCCACAGTGCTGCCTGAGTTTTAATAGTGCTGTGCTTATGTTCATTTCCCTTTAATAAGYGAGATATTTCTACAGAATTCAGCACCTTCAGAGCTGGCTGCATTTTCCAGTAATAATTCCTCATTTTTCAGGCTAGGGGGAGTTTTAYTGGCTATTTTTTTCTGTCTTTCCCACAGTCCAAAACTGACTTAAAATATAATTCTTCATTTTCTTCCCCAAATCTGATGGGGGATCTGATTCCCCAGCGCTGATGCTCACTCTAAGAACTTAGCCTTGGGCTTTCTTAAAACACAGCCTTGAGCACTGAAACAATTTGCATCAAGTGAGGACTGGGGAGGTGTTTGCAACTTCAGATTGGGTTAAAAGTCCACAAATTTGGTAAATCAGATTTGGCTGCACAACTCTCTGGATCCCTTCTGTGCTGGCTCCATCAGGTCTTGTCTTGAGTGCATCAGATGCTTTTGCAATATTAGGGTTTTCTATAAAAATGTCACATTTTATCAGAAAAAACAAATGTATTTGAATTTTCTTATGACAAGAGCAACCTCCATCCACATCAGCCAGATTTTGGTAATTCAAACAGCAGGAAACCACCTGTAACCCTTTATTTGAGCAGCTCAGTTCCTTTCCCAGGAAAAGAAGAACCTGGTTTGTATGAAGTAAAAAAGTTGGAATCAATCTGGTATGAAAAACTATACCAGGTATTTAAAGAAACTATTCTGTGCTCATTTCTCATTTGGTATAGTCTGGAAATATTTAAACAATGATTGAAATCTGGTTGTTTTCACATACCATGGCTACATTTATAATTTATTTAGCTACATGAGGAGTTCCAGAAGATAAATCCCTTAAACCTGCAGGCTTTGGGATCTTTAGCAGCCAGACGTCCYTCCCCAGGTGTGTCCAGGCCTGGTTATCACGATAGGATTTTAGGATCATTGTRGAACACTGGGAGAATACCCAGCTGTTTGAAAATTTCTCTTAGCAGCAGCAACAGAAGTTTTTAGCATATGGTTTGTTTTCTGTTCATTATTAGGATATCTTTCATCTACATTCCCATGACTATTTGTCACCCCTGTACACCTTAGATGGGTGTGTGAGGCAAGATAATAATTCCCTGCATTCTTCCAGGGCAATTTTATTTCTTCCCCTTGCTCCTTATCCAGAAAAGGTCTCCCATAGAGCTGCAGTAGGAATCTCTCAAGTTTTAAGGTTTCTGACTGTCCCCCTAGAAATAGGATTGGTCCTCGAGATTTGTGTTTGCTCCATGACATCCTGGCTGCTCTGGGAGGCAAAAAAAAAAAAAAAAAGTGAAAATGAATAACTTTGCAATGAAGGTGAAATTTGACTCACCCAATTTTAGACATTTACAGCGTGGTTGTCCCACTTGTGTAGATTAATGAATGGATGCCACATTTAGGAAGGAATGTGCCTTTCTTGGATGCAATTCCTGTCATTGTAAAGCAGCTGCCTGCACTTTGTCAGGTGAATCATGACCTAAAAATGTCTGCATCTGTCTTGACTTTAGAAGGAGTCCGAGATACCAACTCAAACACAGGCATCGATCTCTGTTTGTTCAGATAATGAGGCTCCCAGTGTCCCAAGATCAAATCAATTTTTAAAKTGTGCCCTGCAGACTGCTCACCTGTCAAGGTGATCTCCTGTTTCCTCCAATCTTTATGGGAGGAAAAGAACTTCTCACTTTTAACACTGTGGCTCAAGTTGATAATATTTAAAAGTTTGATTTCTGTAAAAGATCTCATTGGAACCTTAATGGCCACTTAACACCGTAATTATACAGCAGCACCTCCAAACAATCTCATTTTCATCCCAAACAACTTCATTTTCATCTTCTTCCCCAGTTCAAGGTATCAGTAGAGAAGTATCACCTGCTGAAAATCTCAAGCTRCTTTCAGTCTTGGTCTTCTGTCCAGACTTGGCCACAGCCAATTTTGCTCATTTTGGGAATTCAGATAAACTTGAACAAGATCAGCTTGCCAAGCCCCTCCGAAGGGACACTGCAAGGTCCTGCAGCTCCACTTAATTTTAACATGTAAAAACAATTCAGAGGCTTGAACTGCCATGTCTGGTACCTTAGTTTTGAAGAAGGAATCCTTCTGTGTACCCACATSTCTTGCACAAAGCTGACATCTTTTCTCTGGCAGAACAAGTGGCATCATTTTTTTCCACCTTCCAAAGAGATTTTAGAGGATTAATGTCAGTGAGCTGAGACATTTCCCATGTTCCATAAAGCACAGATCCTGCTGATTTCTTTGTGAACATCTCTCTGGAATCTGGACTCTGTGGGATGCTCCAGCAACCATTGCATGACTCAAAGAACAAGGGGTGTTGAGTTCCCAAAGCCASTGGCCAGGGCTGCAGATGGGAGACCCAAGTGGGGAAACAATTACAGGTGCAGTGGGATGAGAGGAACTGTGCTGACAACACTGGGGAAAAGCAGCTCTGTTGCCCTGGCATGAAATGAAGGAACTTAAGATGAAATGAACAAACTTAAGATGGCTGTTGCTCCAATGTGGATGAATAAATTCAGGATGGAATAATGTGTCGGTACTTTAAAAAATCCAAACCTCCACAAATGTTTAAGACTGAATATTGCTGGTAAAATTCACTTTATCTGACTTAGATAACTAAAAGTTAACTCCCCAAACTCTAACTAGTGCTGCTCAACTTTGTCTTTGATTCTTGGAGAAGAACACTCACCCCTCTTAGCAGAGATATCTAAAGCAGGAGAGATCAATCAAGCTCTGGAAATGCCAATTTCCTTCCAGTGACTACACAAGGAGACAGGGGTGATCCTCTAACACAATGTAGAGATCACAGGCCATTTTCACTACTCCTGCAGCAAATTCCTTTGTGTAGGAATGAGGCAACATTCCTGCTGTCCTTCTTCCATCTGCAATTCATCAGAGGAGTTCAGACATTAACACCAAGGGGCAAAATCACTGTAAAAAGTAGAGATCTTCATTTTCCTGGAATAATCAAAGCCTACCCCTCTCAAAAAGCTTCACAGCCTCAGATCCTAAACCTTGACATAGTTTGATAGAAGCAACTTGGCTTATCTAATTTCCACCACTCTTCCAGCTTGAAAGCTTGGGCTTTAATTGTCCAAGTATTTTCTGGGCAGGCCATGAAGTTTTCATGGAATTCCTGACTTTACAGCCTTTTGTAGTTAGGCTTCTGCTTCACTGCCTTGTTGCTCAGAGTTTGGGAGGAGTGGTGYTTTTCCTTTGACAAGGTTGCAGGTTTTTTTGTTGAATTAGTTTGTTAAAGGGATTTCTGCTTTAGAAAGATGATCATAAAGAAATCCCTTCTGCTGTGGGGCACCACGCAACACCACGGGCCTCCATGCTTGGATTCTTGGCTTACCACAGGCCTCCATGCTTGGATTGTTCTTCCAGGGGCCCATCAAGCTTCCAGAGGAATGTCTTGTTAATTAAAGACTAGGGTAGAGAAGGTTCTGTGATGAGAACTTTCCTATTTAAAGAGATGAATTCTTCCTGACCAGGGATTTTGTCAAACTTTTTACTTTTCCATGAGCTGTACTGCTACGGGCTCCCCCAGTGCTGGGTAGATCCCACCAGCAGAGCCAGGCTCTCCTCAAAAAGCAGGTAGTGTTTAAAAGTTGTGAAACCCAGGTGCAGGTTTTCCATGGGGAAAAGCTCCTCAGGACAAGGTGAAGGTGTGCTGTGGGAAAGGAGGGAATCCTACATGGAATTCCTACAGAACTGGCAAGGAGGAGCTGAGGGGCAGTGGTGGAGCTGACTGCAGAAATCTGCTGGGAGGATGTAGCGTCTGACAGAACTAAAACACAGTGACTGAAACAACCAAGGGCATCCCACTCTTGTGTTAGACTCCTGCTGCTACTAAAAGTCCCTCAAACGTCCAGAGTAAAATCTAAAGGGAGGCAGAGATGGAAGAACTCTGATAAAACATTTCGCCTTGTCTCCTTTGAGCTCGCAATGTTCATCAAACCTCCTCCAACCTCTGGCGGGGACTGCATTTTGTTAAGGATTGCAGATGCAATTTTCAAAATATGCTTGGTGGTTTTTGTATAAGACATTCCTTTTAAGAAGTTCTGCAGCCTTTCCCACCTGAGTACTGCATATTTACTTACCACCCATTTGGAGTGGGGAGAGAAGTCAAAAGAGGGATTAATCCCACTTAACTTTCTCTCCCTCAAAGAGTCTGGTCTGGGTTCTTTGCATGTGCTTCCTCTACCAACAGTGGAAGGAGATGTGCAGCTTTGGAAAGGAATTCCAACATCACTTTTCTGGGTCTTTCAATAWTTGGAACTCAGATGAAAAACATATTATTTACCTGAGTAAGGACAACTTGAGAAGGTAGAAATTGTAAAATCATGCAATAAATAAATTCCTGATGAGGGACACTGATGAGGGACAGGAACATTTCTGTTGGAAGCCTGTGTTTTTGGTGGTTATGATGTCAGCTGGATCCCTCTTCTTGGAGCYGGGATTTAAACTGCAGCATCAGATTTTCCTGGCTATTTTCTGATTACTGTTTTCTCGCTTTCAGACAAGTCAGGTTGGTTGTGAAGKAAAATCAATGYRTTTGACTAAATCAGYRAGTTAYCATGATGCCTCAGGCACAGGGTGGGATTYTTGGAACTGTCCTGTGCAGGGCCAGGAGCTGGACTTTGATGATCCTTGTGGGTCCCTCCCAACTCAGGATATTTTGATTCTATGATTCTAAAGCTTCTTTAACTCAGAAAAGTCAAAGCTGGGTCCAGTGAGACCGGGGTGGATGTGGCACTTGAGGACATGGTTTAGTGGTGAACATGGTGCTGGGTTGATSATTGTAGATGTCTTTTCCAACCAGTTTCCAAGGATTATTGCAGGGCTGCAGTCATTTGCATCTCATCCTGATCATTCCAAAAAAAGAGCCCCCTCCAAATGAACCTGTGGCCTGGAGTCAAAGACCCTCTGTGGATGATCCTTCTTTTTGAGAACTCATCCACCCAAAAAATAGATTGTTGATAATGCTAAATACACAAACTCAAATCCCAGCTGTGGGAAGCTGAACACCATTTTGCCTGGCCAAAAAAAAGCTGGTGGGTGAGCAAGAAGCAGCAGTTTGGACAGCACAGACTCATCCAGGAGCTGGGGTGGCAGAAAGCCGTGACTCAAACACACACTCATGTCCCTCATTGAATGGTTTTTACATTTCTTTAAAYGTCGGGGTTTCAACCAAGTTTTCATGCTTTTTATTAAGGCAAAAGTCCGTGCTTGTGAAATTGTGAACTTGATGTGTTATTTTGTATCTGTTTAAAAAAAAGAAAAATGTATTTAAAGCTTAAGAGCCGTTATTGTGCGGGGTTTTCTCTCAAACTGGTGCATACACTTTACATCAGGGACCTACTATACATAACAAAAATCAGTGCTACAGTTACTGTAAAACCAGATACACACCTTTTACTGTAATAATAACTTTTAAAACCTTGCACTGTAATGGTTGCTATTAAAAAAAAAAAAAAACCTACAAAAAAAAACCTCTTGTCAGAACTGATTTTGTATCTTTGATTATATCTGAAATTTTAGCATTTTTGTATACTTGCCATGTCAACCACAGCATCCTCCACGGTTGATTTCCAGGTTCCGTTTCCTTTCCGTCTAATCCAACACATGCATTGCTCYGTGAGGATGGGCAGGGTATGGCCGTGGGGGAGCCATGTGGGTCCCCACCCCGCTCTTGTTCAGAGCCGAGCAGAAGGAAAAGCAAAGACYCCCCCCAAACCATTGGGATGGTTTCAGATCCCGTTCCAAGTTCCAGCTGCCCCAACAGAACCCAGCGAGCGATTCCCGAGTCATTCCTTGTTATCCTGGCGTTGCTCCAGCCGCCGTGGCCATCCAGCTCCATCCCACGGCAATGCATCGCGAGTAGGTAGGAAATCCAAACCAACCAGATAACTTTGCAATCACTCAGTTTATGGATTGATTTTTTATTATTTATTTTTTTTAAACCTTCCCCTTTTGAACATTTTTTCGAAGTAAGATGTATTTGGAATCACAGCATGGTGTTGCAATTCTTTCTATTTTTAAATACTGATACATTCTGTGTGTAAAGTCTTGTTTCTTAGCTAAGAGAATCTTAAATGTGGAGCTGAGTTCGAACCATTTTTTTCCTTGTTGTACTGTGATTTGGGAATTCTTTTGATATATCCTTTAATTTGGTAGAAGATTTCCCATGCCTTCTCCCTCCTTCCTATCACCATTTCATATTTTTTACAAAACAGAAAAAAACAAACAAACAAAGGAACAAATAATCTTTTTTTCTCTATTTAGGCTGTGTAATGTTGTGTTGTCCAGATTCTGTATAAAAATATGTATATGATGTATCTGATATTTGGCAGTGAACGGCTGCAACTTTAACCAATATAATTAACAAAGAAATGCATAATGTTGGTGTTTTAAAAAGTAAAAAAAAAAAAAAAACCTAGTTAAGATGTTTGTGTAAACTTGCATGGTTTAAAATGTACTTAGTGCATTGAGAAATGTTGTTAGGGTCCTAAGTGAAAGGCTGGTTTACTTTTTGATTCTAATGGTGATTGGTTTGTTGATCAGAATATCCCCTATACTGTATGTCTTAGTTTATTTAGCATATTGGTTTCTTTTCTTTCCTCCAGACCTAGCATAGTGTATCTATTTCTGTGTGATACTGTTCCTTAAAACCAGGTTGTGGAAACTGCGTTCCGTCCWGCCAAAACGATCTTTCGCATCACGCTCGTGGTTCAGTTGCGTTCCATTTGATTTGCTGTGAAGTCCAGGTTTGACTTTCCCTTGGGATCTGACGGCAGGGAGATGCTCCAGGCCGCTCTGCAGGTGCCACTGGGACCAGGAGGATCCGAGGGTGTGGCTCCAGTGGGACACCAGCACCAGGCCCGGTGGTCTCTAAGCACGGAGGGGTTTGAGGGCAGGATTTGGTCCATCCTTAACCAACAAAGGCTGGGTTTTTCCTCTCGGCAGCACGGGTTTTRTCAGGATCTCAGCAGGCATGCCCTGGGATTTCTCCCAGCTCTCTAATGGATGAATTTGGCTTTTGTGGCAGGGTTCCACACTGCTGAAATCACAGGGTACCGGCAGCAGCGGAGTGTGGACAACCAGCCCTTGCCATCATGAGAAACACAACGAGCTTTCGGCACCTGCAATAAGCTCCATGTTCCCTTCCAGAAGCACAARTTCCATGTTCCAGAGGAGCTGGCTCTGCATCCTGCAGAGCTGATGGACATCGTGACAGTTAGGACCAAACGTCCAAGAGGCGACCACGTGGGCAAAGGTCATGGTTCGTTTTCACATCTCCTTCCCCCACCACACCTCTTCCCACTTCTCTCCAAGCTTTGCTACTGCTGAACCAYCAGAATGGGGACATTTCCAAGCCTCCAGCAGGAAACAACAAAATTTTCTATTGACCATTAATGGCTGGTGTGACTGCCCTCCCTGTGCTGGGCAATGCTGACACACGTCTTCTTGTCTCTCAATGCCTGAAAAATCTCCAGTGGCCTTTCTCAAAACCAAGACAGAGCTAGACTTGAATATATAGAGCTATCCAACCTCTTCAAGTCCTTCATCCTTGAGGGTCTCCAAGGGCTTTTCCAGCRTAACACGATCTTACTCGTGCAGCCTGTAAAGTGGCAGAACACTGTTAGCGACCTGCAGCCACCACTGGGGTGACCCCGCCAGCTCATGGCCACTCTATGCAACAGTCTGGTGCAAGAGGTGTGGATCACACCCTTGGGGGGACTTGGCAAAGGTATAACATGCACAAATCCCAGCTAAACCCATGCTGAGACCCAAGAGGAGAGATAAATGCATTTAGTTTTCCTTTTCTGGGCAGTCCCCTTCTTCTTTTCTGTCCTCACACCACAAGCGGTCCAAGTAACCTAAACTTTTCCAATTTGCTTTCATCAGCTTTTTCCTTCCTGAAAGCTTTTTAAATATTCTTTTCACACAGGAGGATAGGGAACAAATCTTTCTTTCTCAGCTCCAGAAATAGAACAACTCCATACCTCTCTCTTTGCTTACTTTCYTTCTAGTCATTGACCAATTAACATACAGTCTTCCCTGATCTCCACCACATCTTTTAAACGACAGCTGCACTCTGATTTTGCTGCTTGATGTTCTAATTGGTTTTAGTCCGGACAGAAATAAACAGCCTGACACTAGGCACTGGCAGGAATCCTTGCCTGGCATGCAGATATAGGCACTGTCCTGTGGCCAAATCCTACAGCTCGATGGATGCCGGCTTTTGGCCTTGCTGCTGACTGCAAATCCTGTGATTTGTTGCAGGATTGGCTGCATCTCTGAAAAGCTGCTCGTGGTGCTCATCTCCCCAGCTTGGTAAGCTTTGTTCTTCCTTTGTTCCAGGTCCAGAGTTACTGCAGTCAAACAGTGGAAATGCCTCAGCACTGGCTCTCTGGAGAAAGGAGGCAATCTCCTGGTTGATGTTTCAAGGTGTGGTGCTTGGTGGATCTTTCTCCCCAAAAGGAATTCAGTTGATCCCAAGTCCAAGGTCTTTATATAGAAAAGCAGGTGCTGGAATGAACCTTTGCTTTCAAAGGCTGTGAGCTCAGCTGCTCCAGACCCCTCAGGGTTGTGGAGCATTCTCAGATGGAGAACATCAGCACTCAATTCCTTACAAGAGCTTTTCCCATCCATTTTCTTTCTGCAGACCTGGCCTTCTGTATCTCCAGCACATCTGGGATACGATGTGCCCTGCTAGGAAAAGGTTTATTCCTTGAGAGATGCCATCTAGATTTATGGACCTGTAGTGTCCCCTTGCCCTTGGCYCATCTGCCTCTTTGTGATCCCACAGACATCAAGAGGAGTTGGCTTTTAGAGCAGCCTCCTGCAGAGTCAGTCTCCAACAGTCCATTCTCCTTCCCTGTCCCAAGGCCAGCATGAAAATCTTTCCATTTGATTAATTAACGATAGACCTAACATAAATTACCAGAATCCCACAGAAGTATCTCATGGCACAGCTCTCCACCAGCTGTTCATCTTCTAGTTGTCCACCAAGCTTTGGTTTTCTCAACAGGAACATGTTTTGGGATAAAATAAAAATCCTCTTAAAAATATTGACCTGGATTACAAGCTGAGCACATGCTTTGCTCACCCTCACTAGAAACATATCAGAAGAATCTCTCTGTATAGACAGAATTTCCCCTTCCTGCCCTCAGAAGAACAAATGCCATTACCAGCTCTAATTTCCTTCCTTGAAACCAAATTTAAAAGAAAAAAAAAACCAAAAACCCTCAAGTCCTAAACCCTGAAAATATTCAGCAAAGTCAAGGTGAGGTGGGGATTTTGCAGGCCATGGCTGTGGATTTATGCAGGACTTTCCATGACTGTTTTATTTCCAACGCAATAAAGAATAACCAACTTATTGTAGCAAACCTTGTGCCAGGTGCTATCTCCCAAACCTTCTGCATGGGACAGTCTCCCTGTTTTTTCTCTGCCTCACAGCACTTTGCAGAATTTTGGAAGGGAAAACACCCCCTTTGCAGATTGCAAATAAGGAAAACTATGTTTTTTCTTTCTTTTTCTTTCGCTTTACTTTTTTCTTCATTTTCTTTATCTTAATTCTTTTCTTTCTTTCTTTCTTTCTTTCTTTCTTTCTTTCTTTCTTTCTTTCTTTCTTTCTTTCTTTCTTTCTTTCTTTTTCTTTCTTTCTTTCTCCCTTTCTTTCTCCCTTTCTCTTTTTCTCTATCTTTCTCTTTCTCTTTCTTTCACATTTTCTCTTTCTTTTTCTCTTTCTTTCTCCTTCTTTCTTTTTTGTCATTCTCTTCCTCTGTCTTTTTCTCTCTCCTTTACCTCTATTTTTTCTCTATTTCTCTTTTCTTCTTTCTTTTGTTTTTCTTTGTCTTTCTTTTTTAAAAATATCTTCCCCAGTCTTGCTCTCTCAACCTCTTTCTTTACATTTCTTTCCTTCCTCCTCTTTCTTTCCTGTGAGATGAGGAGCTTCCACTGGCAGCCACTGGAATCTGTGGAAGCAAATCCCTTTGCCTTTTCCATCATAATTCCAAAGCTCACTTGAAGGTGTGCTTGTGAAGACCCCACAGATGTCCCTTTGGAGCAGCCTTTTGGAAATGCTTTTCTTCATGCCCCCACTCCATACCTGACTTCCCAAATCTTCTGAATTCTCTCTTTCACTGGTCTTATGCCCAGTGTACTTTTCTGACCTTTAACAAGCCAAAAACTGGACTTCAAACAGGAAAATGAGCATTGTCCCAAGGGCTCCTTTGGTGTCCCTCCCACCTTCCAGCAGACAAACACATGTATCCTTCTCCCTGGAGCAGCAGGCTGGCATCCAGGATCCCTGGGTCCTTGCTGTAGTTTTTCCTCACACTTTCTCCCTCCTCCTTCTCTGTGGGACTCCTTTTGCCCACCCAAGGTTCAATATCTATCTCACAGGGCTGCTGCGAGACCCTTGTCTGGGGTAGGAACACCCACCGTTCATGGATCGGCTCATCAGCATTCCCAAACTCTGTCTTGACACATCCTTGTTGGCAAAGACCAGGAGTTCTATTCATTCCTTTCATCTAATGCCAAAATTTGGGTCATTTCTATCGACATCCCACAGGCAAGGCTGGGTGTGAGATGTGGAGGAGACCAGATGTAGGAATCCCTGCTCTTATTCCTGAAATACATGAAATTTCCAACACAACCATGGACAAAGGGGTTTTGTCCCACTCTCCCAAGCCACCACCAACCACCTAATCATCTTTACCACCACAAACTCAGCCTTTGGATTGCAAAACTCACTGAAAAATGGTGCAAGTGCACATTTTGTCTGCATAAATGATGCCAGTGCTTTGTGTGCCACAGTCCAGGCTGTCCTACAGCACTGAGGAGAAGCTCAGGAAACRTTTGCTGGTTGCTGTTTGAAAGGATATACAGGGAAAAGTAATTTTAAAGTAATTTCTCAGCTTTGACAGGAGTTTAGCACCCTCAGCCAGCCTCTCCTTGAGTGTACACACTTCAGTCATTGGATTTGGGCTCCAGCAGACAAGATTTAGGACRTCAATCCCAGCAACTGGTACTGGAAAGAAAAACTTTTTTACCATCTTAGCCTCCCACATAGTAAAAAAATATGCTATTTTATCCCAAGTTTTTTCTTAATCAGAATGAATGGTTAGCAGAGTGAAAACCATTCTGTTCAAGTGCAGGAATTTCTGCTCAGAATTTCTGCTASCTCCTTCAAGAGTTCCACTGAGGTGGACTTTTGAAAGCAGTAAGAAAATTGGATTAGGGAACAAAATGATTTAAAAAAAAAAAGGAAAAAAAGAGCAAAATGCCCTCTCAGGGGTGGAAAAAGAGCCCACAAAAGACCCTTCTTGTGTACCATGTGAATTTGATTCAGGGAAAACAGTAGGCAAATGATCTCCTTCCAGCCACACTGGTATGTGGAAATTCTTGGAGCACCTTTGTGTGGATCCCTCCCACTAGAAAGCAGCACTCGGAGAACTTCTGCTTTGTTTGCTTTTGAAAACCAAGTCACAAATCAAAAAGTAGAGAAGGGGAGAGCTTTAGACAAAGTGAATCAAGTCTTCTGCACAGGGGAGCTGGACAGGAAAGAACTGTTCCATCCCTTAAGAATTTCTGTGAATTTATTTTTCTAACCCACATGGAAACCTCAAGGCTAACAGCAAAYATGAAACAAAATCATGCAAAACAATGCATATGCCAACAAAAACAGTTTGGCTATCATGGAGGGAGATTGTTTTGATCTTTCCCTGTTTGCATCCTTTTTTTTTAAATTTAATCTATAAATTATCCTGCATTTTGAAACAAAAGCTTTTCTAAAATGAAAAGTAAACAAACTGAAGGAAAATGTCAAAGAAGACCTCCAAGAGCTTCAAATCACGTCATTCCTTTCCCAACGGATGTGATATTTTCCAACAGGAAAAGGCCTGAAATTGGCATTTCCCAAGAAGTTTTAACTGTGACTCACTGGCTTCTTGTGGAGGGAGAGAAAACAATTTTYCTTCCCAAATCTTGACCATCTATCACATCTTTACAGGGTTCTTTTTACAACAGGATTCCCTTTGATATGGGAGCTTGCAGCAACATTCAGAGCACTGCAAACAGCTGGTGCCACAAGATCCTTCCTCACAGGATGGCAACAGCCAGGTTTCCAAGAGGATCCAATCCCCATCAGAATGTGGAGCACCAAGAACAGCACAGGCAGCACCTTCTCAAGTCCTGCCTGCCCTTCAACCCAGCCAGGATGGGGCTGTCCCTCCTTTCTGAGGWGGCAAAACCTTCTACTGCCTTCAAACCAAGCAAACAAAGAAAATCCACCCTCTCCTTTTTGTGGTTTCACTGGCTGGCAGCAAAACAACCCAAGCCTTGAGAAGGTTAATCCAGAGGCTGGCAGGAAGATTCTCTTTAATTCTGTTTTAACATAACCACGTTTCTTTTCCCCTTTTGAGTGAAACTTGAAGAGTTCCTGGCATGCTGAAATTGGGAAGAAGTCACCATTATCCATCMGGGGAGCCCATTCTCCCACACCCAGCCCCCAGCAGGACCCTGCCCATTGCCCAGAACGATAAGCACATGGTAGAGGTTAGAGGGACCACGACAGCCCCTGGCTGCAGTGACAAAGACAAAAAGCACACTTGAGATTAAAGCACACCTCCAAGCCTGCTCCACGATCCTGATAAAACCTGCTGCCCRGGAGGGAATTCCCCACTGCCTCTCCTCCAAGGTCCCAAGCCCACACTCACACTTCCCCCTCTGCCCCTCTCACTCTGTGATTTCTCATCTCAACGTCAGCCCCTCTCCCAGGCCAGGCTTGCTCCAGGATATTCCGCTGAGCTCGGCTCTTGCTTCACCACCAGCGAGGAAGGAGTCTGCAGAAGGTTCCTGTGTGCCAAGGGGGGATTTTCCTGGCATCATGAACACCCCTGGGAGCTGCAGTGGAGCCCAAAAATCATCAGGGCTGATCTTCAAGCCTGCACTCCYCTTTGGAGAAGAAGCTGTTTTGTTAGACCTGGCCTGGAGCTTTGCATCAGATCTGGGYTTGTGCACTTGCCTCTTCCTTGTCCCATTTGTAGGCTTGCTGGTTTTTTTTCCTTTTTTTGCACTGTCAGGAGTTTCTTTACCAGTGTTTAATTGTTGTCAGCTGCAAAAATGTTTGTTAAGCCTCTCCACCAAGCTCTTTAAGTGAACGTCAGTGGCTGTCTTCCCTTGGACAATAATGAATGTATATATCGTAAGTGCAGACTATACAGAAAAGTGGCTAAGTCAAGGATCAGAGGGTTTTGTAAAGCCTGTTTATTTTTTTAAATAAGTTTGAGCATTTATATTTTACCACCATTTACGTGGTTTTGGGGAACCCAGATTGTGTCAAGATCTCATGCCAAAACAAGCCAAAAGTTGTTTGATTTCAACCTTTTCTTCCATGAACCATATTTTAAATRATATTTTGTCATTTTAAATGTTTTATTGAAACATGTACTGATGAAAAAAAAAAGAAAAAAAAAGAAACAAAATGTCATCTTGACAAAAGATTTATACATGAATCAGAAAGTATTTATTTCAATTTTGTACCTTTCCATTTTAATACATTATAATGTATTGACTCAACCGAGATAATATAAACAGTTCATTTTAATAACATGTTTGCAGTGTGCTGTGTCTTCTTATTCTTTCCTTTCCACTCCACACTGAACAGAGAGATTATGAAACCAAAAGAAATATTTCAGATCCTGGCAATCCTGAGGTTTTTTTAGACCAGAGCACAAGTGTGTTTGAGCAGGATGCTCCAGGAGAACCAAACAGGCACTGGGTCAGACCATGGGATAAGGTCTCCTGAGAGAGAAGAGGACCTGGGCCTAAGAACAGTCCAGGGTTAGAGTAACCCACATGCAGCTGGAAATCCAATTGCCTGCTGCTGGCTCTGGGTGATGGGACACCCTGTGGAGTCCCCGGACRGGGAATGGCACCACCATCACCCCACATGTCCCACTTCCATCCTCTGGCAGTGGTGTGGKCCCTGCACGGGACCCCAGCTGAGCCACTCCCACAGGGACTGAGTGCCTGACACCTCTCCTGGCCCTCCTCATCCCCACTTGCTCAGTCCCTAAGGATTCACTCTATCCTCCACCAAATTCAGCTGTTCCTGATTTTCTTCATTCACCTCCTTTGTCCCCAGCTGCTCCTCCAGCCCCTGCCCAGGGAGGTGCATAAACCCCTCACCCACACGGGGGGACACATCTCTACTGCTCCCCGTGAGCTGTGCTTTGGCTTCTCTGCTTTGTCCTGGGGCAATCCCAGACATCAGTACACATTGGGAGAGGAACTCACTGAGGGCAGCCCTGGCAGAGGGGTTTGGGGGTGCTGGTGGGTGAGAGCTGGACATGACCCATCCCTGAAACCCCCCAAATCCTGGGGCAGCAGGGGAGGGAGGGATTCTGCATCTCTGCCCTGCTCAGGTGAGACCCCACCTGCAGAGCTGCCTCCAGATCCAGGATCCAACAGCAGGAGGATGTGGAGCTGCTGGAGAGAGTCCAGAGGAGGCCACAGAGATGCTTCAAGGGCTGGAGCCCCTCTGCTCTGGAGCCAGGCTGGGAGAGCTGGGGGTGCTCACCTGGAGAAGGATCCAGGTCAAGTCCACTGTAGTAATAAAAGGGAGCTTGTAAAAAAGATTAACAACTTATTACACAGACAGACAGTGATTGGACAAGTAGGAATGATTGTAAACTAAAAGAGGAGAGATTTAGGTTAGATGGAATTTTGGGAAGGAATTGTTCCCTGTGAGGGTGGTGAGGCCCTGGCACAGGTTGCCCAGAGAATTTGTGGCTGATCCCTGGAAGTGTCCAAGGCCAGGTTGGACAGGGCTTGGAGCAGCCKGGGATAGTGGAAGGTGTCCCTGCCCATGGTGGARCAAAATAATCTTCAGAGATCCTTCCAAAGCAAACTGTTCCTTGATTTTCTGCTCCAGTTTACCAGCCTCAGTTTGTGCCTCCTGTTGGGACCCTCTCCCAGCCCRCTCCTGAACCCAAATACACATTTGATGATAACTGACCCCTCAATCCATCACTCCAAAGGGAAAACCCATGCATTAAGCAGTCAAGCTGTCCTCCCTCACACCTGGGTCTGCCATGTCCTGCCAACTCTTGTCTATGGGCACCCAGGCCATGCTGCTTGTRAGGACAGGAACCTGCTGGTGAGGGCTCCATGTGGTGCTGGAGGTTGGTATCATGGGAAGAGCAAATCCTTCTGTGACCACGAGGGAAATGCAGATTCCATCCTGGAATCTGAAGCACCTCTGGCCAGGTCCATGCCCCCAAAACTCCAGAGGAGGGGAGGGGTCACATCCAAACCACCTTTTGGGAATGGTCTGTCCTRACTCCTGAGGCAAGTCCAAGGATTGTTTGGGACATTTCCAGGTGACCTGGTCCAAAGCTGCTCAGGAATGTGTTTAGAAACCAGCATTTGTGTAATTTTTTGCTATAGATACAAGTAGTGAGGACTAAAGCACACAAAAACAAGGCAGGGGGGACGTTCATTACAGAGCCCACTGGGTGCTGATTTCTAGTGGCAGTTTTTGGGTATTTTCAGGAAAAGCAGATCATATTATCCATCATTGAAGTACAAAGCTGTTCCTCTCAAGAAACTGCTGTCCTCTTCCCTTTGGTGGGAGTTTTCATGGCAGTGGAAATATGGACTTGAAATTGCTCCACSCCTATATTTCAAAGCAGAATGAATGCCTGGTACAGACTCCAGGAAATTTTCTCCTCAAATTTGCCATTTTGGTACCAGTTCCATTGCAAAATACCTGATCTTGGGAGGTGATTGGGAAAGAGGACTTCTGATACAGTGACGTCCCAAAATCTTGGTGATTTTCCCCAAAAGTTATCAATTTCATCTTCAAAAGCTCCCTAAAAGAACTTTTTGCACCACAACTCTCCCAGTTTGCTGCATTTCATTGCATATCAAAGAAYACAAAGTAGGAAAGGAGGTGTTTCACACACAACAAGAGCTCAAACCAAACACCTTTGCGCTTCCCAGATGCTCGGGGCAGGATCTGGATTTCAGGACACACCAAAGCTTGGTTGGAAGGCAGGGCTGGGAGATATTGAGTGGGAAAGGAAGAAGGGGCGAAAACTGTGCAGCCTCAATGTCACCTGAGAGCCATCAGAGAAGAGAGTTTTCTCCACCCCTATATTTCAAAGCAG
>JACDOX010000154.1:1057324-1068741 GCA_014549065.1 Cardinalis cardinalis | reverse complement strand
GAGAGTTTTCTCCACCCCTATATTTCAAAGCAGATTGAATGCCTGGTACAGGCTCCCAGAAAATTCCTCCTCAAATTTGCCAGTTTGGTGTCAGTTCCACTGTAAAATATCTGATCCTGGGAGGTGATTGGGAAAGAGGACTTCTGATACAGTGATGTCCCAAAATCTTGGTCATTTTCCCCAAAAGTTATCAATTTCATCTTCAAAAACTCCCTAAAAGAACTTTTTGCACCACAGCTCTCCCAGTTTGCTGCAGGCAGGACCCCACAGCTGTGAAGGTCCAGTATTTCATTGCATATCAAAGAATAGAGTAGGAAAGGAGGTGTTTCACACACAACAAGAGCTCAGACCAAACATCTTTGTGCTTCCCAGATGCTCTGGGCAGGATCTGGATTTCAGGACACACCAAAGCTTGGTTGGAAAGCAGGGCTGGGAGATACTGAGTGGGAAAGGAAGGAGGAAGGGGTGGGAGGCTGTGCAGCCTCAATGTCACACCTGAGAGCCATCAGAGAAGAGAGCTCATGGGTTATGGAGAAGCATCTGGAAGGAAACCAGGTGAGTGTGAGCACTCACTGCACACAGTGTCCTTTATTCTGACTCRAATTTCCCTCTCTGGGGATGTCACAACATCACAAACACTTGTCACAACAAACACAGACTGGGGCAGAGTGGTTGGAAAGCTGGAAAAGGCCCTGGAGGTGCTGCTGACATGAGCCAGGTGTGCCCAGGTGGGCAAGAGGCCAAGGGCACCTGGGCTGTGCCAGCTCTGGGGTGGCAGCAGGAGCAGGGCAGTGCTGTCCCCTGTGCTGGCACTGCTGGGGCACCTCCAGCCCTGGGGACAGCTCTGGGACCCTCMCAASAAGGAAAASAAGGGGCTGGAAGGGAATGGAATGGATCTGAGGAAGGATCTGGAGCACCAGGAGTGGCTGAGGGATCAGCCCTGAAATTAAAAATTCTTASCCCTCCATGCCCTTGACTCCCCAGGTGTGTCAGGAGTGGTGAGATTCCCACACTTTTCAACATAAAATGGCAACTCTGGGGCACAAACATATCCAAATGCTCTTGCAATGAGGTCTTTGAGGCTGGGATATGGAGGAAAAKGGAGAGAGGAGGAGTAGGACACAGGGATGAGGCTGAAGATGTCCTGGGACRGTGGGAGAAGCTGAGAAGGAACCTSAGGGAAGACAGAAACAGCCAGGARCTCCTTAAGGGTGGGAAGGGAGACAGAAATAAATGCCAAGGGAAGAATTCCAAGGGATTTCAACCAGCACCAGGACCAATGCAGAGCAGAAATCCCGGAAAAAACATCTTTCACTTATTTGAGAGGGGAAAAAAACAAGTGAAGAAATTACTTCACACAGCAATTACTTCTCTCCTGCTAACACCCATCCCAGGACAACCTTCTGACAAAACAGGCTCCCTGTTCCCTGTCCCATCAAKCTCCCAGCTTCCATTTTAGCACTTTTCCTAATAATTTTCCCTGTTTTGCTGCTAACAAACAACTCCTGGAGAGGACAACTGCAGCTCAGAGCACAACCTGGCTGGTTTTTGCGCCGTCCCTCACCTGCCTGAGGAGAGAGCTCCTGCCCTGTTACAGCACAAGGTAGGTAGCAGCTGCCTCCACCTAGACCAGATATTCAGTGGGAATTTCCTGGAAACTTTCCCAGTCTTTGGTTCTGTAGGAAAACTCATGGAGCGGGTCAGCATGGCCACACCCAAACTGCATGCTGGGACTAGAAAAGAAAGGAGTCAGGACAAAGAAACGGGTTGAAAAGGAGCAAGAAATGGGCTGAAAAGAATTGAAGAATTGTGGGGTGAGACAGCAGGAACAGCTTTCTCCTGGCTGGATAAAAGGGCACTGGGAAGGTTCTGCGGGTGGGAGCTGAGCATTCCCAAGTGGAGGTGAAGAAGGGGCTGGATATGATTCAGCAGGACTGGTGTGGGTGGCACTGTCCTGCCCTGTGGCAGCAGTAAAGGGGACACTGCTCCAGGGTTTGTTAGGGGCACTTCTCAATAGATTAAATTGATTTTTCCAACTCTCTGCCTACAACTTACAAAACCTCTGGCCTTACAAAACCTCTGACCACRCGTGCATGTGCATCTCACCTGTTTGTGAATCTCTCTCTCCCTAGAACAAGCCAGGACCTGAGTGCTGCAGTAAAGTGGAGATTTTCTTCCCAAGCTGAGCACTTTCCCAAGAGCTCCAGAGAACCCTAAACAAACAATGGTATTTMCAGGCACTGGTAGTGCTGCTGCTTCCTTTAGCTGTGGATTTGGAAGTGTCTGTGGGATAAGTGTGCCACAATAAATTCCCTGCCTCGTTGACTCCATGGTGGGTGAGCAAAGGGAAGCTCCAGCTCAGCTCCWGCTTTACAGGGACCAATTCCTTCCCAATGTCCCATCTATCCCTGCCCTCTGGCTGTGGGAAGGCATTYCCTGGGTCCTGTCCCTCCATCCTTTGTCCCAAGTCCCYCTCCAKCTTCTTGGAGTCCCTTTAGGCACTGGAAGGAGCTTTGAGGTCTCTCTGAAGGTTTCTCTTCCCCATTWTGAACAGTTCCAACTCTCTCAGCATCATTCCTTGGTGCTTGTGACGCTTCCATGGGCTTCATGAGGGAATCCTGTTCTTCCAATGTGTGGAAAAGGTAAGGACAGGGACATGGGCTGGCAGAGAATGACAGTGATGTCCCCAGACCTGGCATTCCCCAGTCACTGTCAATGAGGAGCCCACAGGACAAAGCGTAGATGAGAGACAAGAAAACCAACGTGTAATTAAAGAGCTAATGAGCCCATCTTGGCTATTTTTAGTGCTCTTTTATTTTCCAGTGGTTGCTCAAACAGCCCCAAAATGACAGTACTGGGTCAGCCTTGAAAGTGCAGCTCCACTTTGAAAAGTGAGCGATGTCCTTGTGGGTTTCCCTCTTTATTTCTGTTCAAAAGCCCTAAACCTAATTTGCTSTGTTTACAAAGCTGAGCCCTGCTGGGACTGTGAGCAGTGCTGGTTCAGAAACCTTCAGAAGGAACCTCCATCCTGCCRCAAGAACATCCCAGACAACCAGGGCTAATGAATAAAAGGGGCTGGAAATTGGCTGCATTAAAACCCTTTAAAACCCGTTGCAGGTCTATTTGCTTTCTTCACTGCTGACCTCTGTTTGCTGCTGCTGGATCCTGACAAGTCTTCAGCACATAATTCCTTATGAATAATATATCAAACACGCTCTGCTGGGCCTGGCATTTCCTCCTCCTTGTGGAAAGCAATGAACTTTCCTTGCAACTGTTTGCAAATAAAAAAAAAAAAGATAAAGATATCTGGGGCAGGGATGGTTTGTTTAATTTTACCAGTTTCTTCCTGCTATTTTTTGTGGGTCCTGTTGAAATGAGCCATTGGCATTGCTTTTGTGCTACTCAATATTCTTTTTTGTGCTTCATGACCAGAGGAGTGATTCCTGTCTCTACAAAAGTGCCATTTTCTTCTTATCTCACGTGTGTGTTAAATAACACTCAAACCCCTGGCAATAAATGTCTCGTGCAAATGAAATTTGCTGCCCAGTTGCTTCTCAGAAAAAGAACACAATGGTGGTGGAAAGGGATTAATTTTGAAATCTGAACCAGCATCTGCAGGAAATTCTTTTTTATTTTTCCCTTCCTTTGCCATCTCAGTTAGAGCAAAGCAAGTGAGTGCTTCATGGGATTAAATGGGACACTTTATTTTGCAGAGTGAGCTGCACTTTACAGAGGAGCAATTACCACAGGGTTGGTTTTGTGGTTAAGCCTTTGCATCAGGCCTGAGGGAAGATGCCTTCTCAGAGGGCTTCCTGAATTAACTCATAAAGTGATAAAATCTGGAGAACTGTAGGAGCTGGAGGAGCCTTTGGGCAGCCACTATCTCCCTTCCCCATTCTGTGCTCAGGTGAAACAGTCCATCCATGACAAATATGACCATCAAAAGCGACACTCCCAGCACCCCTGGCCATTCCCAGGTGTTCTGTGCCCTGCCTGTTCTCCAACATGCTCGGTTATGTTGGATCCTGCTTTTCCAGGTGCCAGTGCACAAGGAAACCAATCCAACCCTAGCAGCCTGCACTGCTGGAGCTCCTGCGTGTCTCGGGGCCTCTCGCTGCTCAGAGTGACCYCGAGAAAWGTTAGAAAGTCTCTTTTCCCWGCCYGGTGCTTGAAGAAGGAGTCAGAGCTCTTCAGTTCTCGGTCTCAAGGTTGTTTATTGTTCCTTATCTATAAAATATTTTCTCCTGTCCAGCTGAGGTCCATTCAGCAAGACAGTCCAGGCACTCTGCCTGCCCTCGGGGCGGTGTTATGTCTTTATACTAAAAATTACATATACATGTTTACAATTACTTCCCAATACCTATCATTTATGTTAGACAGTGAGCTTCTACTCTAAACCAATCTGAAAGTGCCAACATCACAGGAGAAGATGGAGGCCAAGAAGAAGAAGGAGAAAGGCTGGACATGCCCAGATCCCTCCATCTTGCCCCCCTGAGCCCCATTCTAAAAAAAACCCAAAATCTGCTTTTTCACTGCCTGATAAATTCACCATCATTCTACTTAATTTGTCACAGCTTGCAGATCCTTCATCTAAGATTGGTAATTTGCTCCACGAGTCATAATCAAACCACAGGTGCCTTGGGCTCTATGCCAGGGTCTCTGAGACCCCTGGCAGGGGTCTTGGCTGCTCAGGACAGCCAGAGGGATGTCCTGGGTTCCAACACCTGTGTGCTTTTCATTTCTTGACCAAAGAACCCCAGTTCATCCAAGCTCTTCCTCAGACCATCCTTTTCAATCATCYGCTTGTGTCCCTTCCTCTCCTGTCWGCTCCATCCTTGGCTCATCCCTGATTTCCTGAAGTGCAATGGCCAGATATGGGCATGTTGTTACAGCTCTGGGGCTTTTCCATCTCCAAGACTGGGAGCAATTACCCTTTTCCATCACAGGTAATGGGTCCAGAAAGAAATTCGTTCTTTTGAACCAATTTTTTACTAAAGGTTCTCATTTCACTTGTTGTTGTCTAGCTTTACTATTTCCTCCTTTTTATTTCCCCCCAGTGTTGCTGCCTTTTGGTCATTCCCATTTTCCCAAATCAGCTGGTGCCCACATGAAARGTTTTGCTSCCTTTTGACCCTCAGTCACCAAAACCAGCATCATGGTCAGAGACAAAAATTGGGTTGGTTTGTGGAGGGTTGTCCCCAGTGGATTATTCAGGTGTTTTTCCATCACTCTGCTGTCCTCCAGTGCAAAAATATGGAATCAGTTATGGAAGAACTTCTGTAGGGTTTTCCCAGGGATTGGAGGCAAAGTGGCTCTTCCATGATTCCCTGAACTCCACCACCCTTCCTCCCAGTGTCACCATTACTGATTCAAAGGCTGTTACACGACAATTCTCAAAATTTCCAGGCTGACCTTTCCCTGAGTCACAAACCTCCAAAGGGGATACATCAATTTCCTTCCTACTCGCAAACCCTCACCATTAAATTCACTCCAGATTTCACTGTAAAAACTGAAAACAAGAAACCTGCAAAGCCTTCAGTCTCCTGTCAGTGCTTCTTAAGGGCTTTTCACCTCCTCACCTGCATCAAGGTGAGACCAAGGCCAGGTTGGAGCAACCTGGGATGGTGGAAGGTGTCTCTGCCCATGGCAAGGGGTGGAACTGGATGAGCTTTAAGATCCCTTCCAATGCAAASCACCCCATGTTTCCATGATCCCAYAAAGCCCAGGCTGATGAAACAACAAGAGCAATAATAAGAATATAAACACACTGCACTCATGGAATAGAGAGAAAATCATAAAAATTCCTCTCTGCTGCCTCTTTTGCCACGCTCCCTCCAGCGTTCCCAGCCAGCCACAGCCCAGCACTGCCGAGCTCTGTGCTGGCAGCACTTCCAGGAACAGCACCCCCTCTCCCTGAGCCTGTTCGTGCTCCTCAGTGCCCCAGTAGCTGTTCCTTGAACCCCTCGTGTCTCCTGGCTGCGGGCACTCGTTGTGACATCCTTTGCTCCGTGGGTCACTCGTTGTTAATCTCCTGCTCCCTGCCTGGCGCTTGATGGGCGGCTTCTCCCACCAGAGCTCACCTCTAATCCGTGTGCTCCCTCGAATCAGTGTCCGAAATCAAAGCTGTCTTGTCGTTTTAAGGTCTCCAGGCAGTCCTTGTCCCTTGTGCTTCCATCACACCTCTCCCAGGACTCCCTCAATAAGCATTTCCAGCCTGGCCTCAGGCCACTTATCGCGCAACAGAGGCTGATTTGCCTCACAAAGGACTTGTTGCACAGCCGGGACTCACATCCTATTTCTTTCCTGGCTTTCCTTCTCCTTTCCCCCCCCCACTTTTCTTTTCCTGGTCGCCTCTCCCTCCTCACATCTCCCTGGTTTATGGGGTGTGGTGTTTGGAGGTCCCCGGGACGAGGGGAGAGATGAGGAATCTAAMTCCATGTTCTTCAGGAGGCTGATTTATTTTTATATACATATATATATATAATTATTATTATATATTTTTATATATTATTTATATATATATAATATTAAGAATGCTACACTAAAGAAATACTAAAGAAATATAGAAAAGGATATATCAGAAGGCTAGAAAAGAATGAATAATAAAAAAACTCCATGACTCCTCAGAGAGTCCGGCACAGCCAGCTATGATTGGTCATTAAGTTAAAACAATTCTCATGCTGAATAAACAATTCTCCAAAACACATTCCAAAGCAGTAAAACATGGAGAAGCTGAAGCTGCCCAACTTCTCAGTAGAAAAAATCCTGGCAAAGGGATTTTTCATAAAATATCATAGTAACAATGGGGYATTGGAATGGGGCCCTTCTGCAGGGCACAGAGCTCTGGGAAATGTAATTCTCTCCTCCCAAGGGTCTCCTCCAGGTGGAAAGGGCAAGGTGAGTATCAGGCTCAGAAGTGCTTCCAACACTCCTCGACTTTCCTGCTGTTTCAATTCCTGTGTTGCTGACTCTGTTCATCCCAGCTGGATCTTTCTCTGTGACCCCAGCTCCTCCTGGGAGCGGCACCAAAGGAATCCCCCAAAGCCTGAAGGGACTCTGGAGCTGACAGCAATGGGTAAGGAGGTGCTGGGAGGAAAATTCCCTGCTCAGACTCCGAGCCCTGGGTGATCCCTGCAGGGCTGGCTCTCGGGAAACAGCTCTTTCCAAGGAAGAACTGCAAATGGAATGCCCMCCAGGCATCTTTATCCTTTTATTTTCCAGAGCAGAGCTACATCTCAACCTCCCCAAGCACCCTGGAAACAGGATTTTAGGCTATTTTCTCAGAGGACTGGAATAACCCATAGCAGAAAATATATATTCAAACATTCCTATATTTTTATTTCCTGTGACATCAGCTTTTAGTCAAGAATGTAACTGGGAAACACACATTGCCCCCGGATGGAACCTTTTCTCTGCCTAATTTCACTGCCCCTATGCATATTCGTGGACTTAATTGTTTTATAAACTCCTAATTTGCAAGAGCCGTGTCAGATAATTTGGACCTTGACCCCAAGCTTCCCATTAAGCAAACACTAAATAATAATTAAATCAAGTATGACCTCCTTTGTGTTTGCAGTTGAGATTCTTCGCAGCCAGGAGTGAGAGCTCTGGAGGCAGGAGTGCTCTGATGCAGCTGAATATTAAGTTTCAAAACCAAACAAGAGAAAAAAATCTCAACCTCAAGGCATCCTTTAACAGAAATTACTTCACATTTTCCACCTCCAGTGATGTCTTTATACCACAACGAAGCTGTTCCAAACGTGGGGAATGCTGCTCCCTATTGGAGCGATCAAATACAGCACTCAGCTCTCAGCCAGGAGACTTAAACCTCTCCAAAACTAAAACCAGAGCAGAATTCGGCTGGTGTGAAATGGATCACACAAGTGACCATCCAAACACTCGACACAGTACAATTTCATTGATGCAAAAGAGATCTTAGAGATATAATTMATGGAAATGGCTGCTACTGCCAGGRAGGGCACTTGGATCAGGGAATACAGGTAGAAGGATAAGGGAGGGATAAATTCTTTTCTTTCAGATCCAGATGACAGCAAAGAGTGGCCACTACAGAGAATGCCTGGGGGGGTGGTGGAAGAGGAGGAGGAGACTTCCCACAACTCCCTCAATGGACAAGGAAATGGCCTCAAGTTGTGCCRGAGGAGGTTTAGATTGGATATGAGGGAAAATTTCTTCACCGAAAGGGTGGTGAAACATTGGAACAGGCTGGAGTCCTCACCCCTGGAAAGATTCAAAAAGCCACTAATTTTATGCCTTCTAAAGTAGCTAAGCTATCTTAAATGTGAAATAAATCTCCAAAAGCTTACAAAACGTAACTCAAAGAGACTCCTATTTCAGTTCAGGTTGGACATCAGGAGGAATTTCTTCATGGAAAGGGTGGTCAGGCATTGGAAGGGGCTGCCCAGGGAGGTTTGGAGTCCCCATCCCTGGAGGTGTCCAAGGAAGGTCTGGATGTGGCACTCAGTGCTCTGAACTGGTGACAAGGTGGGGATCAGTCCCAGGTTGGACTCAATGATCTTGGAGGCCTTTTCCAACTTCAATAATTCCATAATTCTGTGATCCTCTGTGACCCTATGAACACAGAAAAATGGCTCTTCTATGGCTGATTCTGATCTCCAAGGATTTCCTCCTGGAGAAAAAGTGTTAAGTGAAACTTTTGAACAGGAAAATATTTCTCTGCCACAAAGTGAAGGTCTGGGCAGTATTTACTTGTTTTCACATCAGTCAAGCCTAATAAATGTGACCTGAAAGTGCAGAGAACTGGCAATAAATTCTAGGGAGAACAACCCCTGTGAGGGYTCCTGGCAGTGGGATATGGCCTCAGAAAAGTATAAAAGGACCAGTTCAATACCCTCCTATAAAGGAGGAAGTGGGGCAGCCAAAGCAGCCAATTTAATRGGACCTGAATATGAACTATTAAAARTAAATCACCAAGCTAATTATAAATTTAGAGATTTGCCAGAATCAAGCTCCATCGTACCAATGTAACTTTGCTGACAGACAGAGGGGGTCTTAGAGAGGAACAGACACAGATATAATATTTGTTTGATTTGTCTACAAAAAAAGGACAAAAAACCTTGTAAAAAATGTCTTGCACTGTGCTCCCAAAGCAATCAGGGAACCGTACCATAAATCCAAAKGCACAGAGGCAAAGCAGTGGGAAAAGCTGAGCTGGGGAGCTGCAACCCAGCTGCCATCCAGATGRGAGTGTGGATGGAGAAAGAGCAGTGAGAAATCTGTCCTGGTCCTCTCTGTGAGGAAAGGCTGAGGGAATTTGGCTTGTTCAGCCTGAAGAGAAGCTTTGGGGTGACCTAATTGTGGCCTCCCAGTACCTGGAGGAGATCTTGAGAGGGGCTTTAAAAAAGGGATGGAGGGACAGGACACACAGGGAACGGCTGCACACTGCCAGAGGGCAGGGATGGAYGGGATATTGGGAAGGGATTCCTGGCCGTGAGRGTGGKGAGGCCCTGGCASAGGTTGCCCAGAGAAGCTGTGGCTGCCTCTGGATCCCTGGMAGTGTCCAAGGCCAGGCTGGAGCAACCTGGGATAGTGGGAGGTGTCCTTGACCAGCAGTGCCCAGAGGGCAAAGAAGGCCAAAGTGATCCAGGGGTGCACCAGGAAGAGCAATTCCATCAGGTCAGGGAGTGATCCTGCCCYTCTGCTCAGCCCTGTGAGGGACACGRAGCTCCTGGAGCAAGCCCAGAAACAAAGATGGTGGAGGGACTGGAGCATCTCCCTTGTGAAAAACACCAACCACTTGTTTTTAAAATTTTAAAATTTTAATAGTAATAAAATGGTTATAAAAATAGCAATGTAATTAGAGTAATAAAAATTTTGGACAGTTTGGATTAGGACAATATGAGACAAYGGAAACAAAGAGTCAATCATAAAATACGCATTTTTCACAGAGGCCYTCATCCCTGGGTGTCCCTGTGTGCAGGGAGGGCTCAGAGCAGGGCCCAGGCTCTGCTCCAGGGCCCAGCAATGGCACCAGAGGAACGGGCAGGGACTGATCCCAGCAAGTTCCACCTGGACAGGAGGCAGAACTTCCCTGTGCAATGACCAAGCACTGAACAGATTGTCCAGAGAGACTGCAGAGTCCTCACTGGGAGATTCCAGAACGATCTGGACACAATCCTGTGCTCTGGGATGGTCCTGCTGGAGCAGGGAGGTGGCACCAGAGAAGACCCTGTGGTCCTTTCCAACCTGACCCATCTTGGGATTCTGGGCTCAATCCTCCCATTATCAACCTCYCTCAAGGTATTGAGGACACCTGGAGCACTTGCAGGTGAGTCCAGCTGGGAAAGAGAAGGAGAAACACCAAATATCCACAATTCAGAAGAGCACAACAACGTGGAAAGAYGCAAATACTGATTCAGTAAAGGGTAAAAGGCAGAATTGTCACCAACACAGAATATAAAACCTCTATCCCTCTATAAAAGGGACATTAAAGAACAAAATATTGCGCTTAGAGGTAAAATTCAGGCAAGAGARTGTCCCCCTTGCTTTAGGCCTTTCTTTTTCTTCTAACAAAAGCTGWAATCACTTTAGTCCAGGAGSTTGCTCTCGTWTCTATTAAGGGGAGCCAGTGGAAGCTGCYTGAAGAACTCAGACATATTTTGGGTGCTGTTCTTCAAATAAAACAACTGAAGAGATGCWAAAAATCCCAGAAAATATGAAAGACCAAGGGCTCAAGAACGTAACTACAAAAAAAAAAGATTCCTGTATAAAAGCACTTTGATTCAGAACTCATCAGAGGGGCTGCTTCACTCCTCCAACACAATTTGTGGCAAAAAAAAGAAAAAATATTTCCCCGCCCCATTTCACAGAAAGGCAGGAAGGGGATGTTTCTCAAGATGCCTTTGTGTCTCCATTCCCAGTTTCCTCCCATGACAGCGAAATTTGGAGAGCTCCAGGGACATYCACACCTGAAATTCCCTGGAATATTCCCCCTGTCCATGCCCCTTATTTCCAACAGACATAGCAAGTGCTGCTCATCCCCTTCCCTTGGCTCGAAAATAACTGAGATGCGTTTTGAGATATTTATTATGTGAAAAACGCCAATCACTTGTTTTTAAAATTTTAACAGTTTAATAGTAATAAAATGGTTATAAAAATAGCAATATAATTAGAGTATTAATAACTTGGACAGTTTGGATTGGGACAATATGAGACAATAGAGAGAAAGAGTTACAGACATCTGGGTACCTTTTTCGGGGCAACATAAGCCTGAAAAAGGACACACATTAACAAAGGATTAACCCTAAAAAACTATAACCTATTGCAAATCCATACATCTCATACATGATGCATGAATTCCATTCAAACAAAGGATTCTGTCTGGTCAGTGTCAGCTTCTTCCTCTGAATCCTGAGGGTGTCTTCAGGGCTGAGCAAGGC
>JACDOX010000154.1:1019848-1045428 GCA_014549065.1 Cardinalis cardinalis | reverse complement strand
TTCCCACCCAAACCATTCTATAATTCTTGGCTTTTTTGCTGGGATCCTCAGTGATGGTGACTGTCTCTTTCCCATGGATAAAAAGTGGGAACAACACCCTGCAGTGCTTTGGCACATCCACCTGGATCACATTTGCTGCAGAAATGCTACTTTGGTTGCTTTAAAAAGCACATTAATACTCCTGCAGCTCTTGCTCAGTTTGTCAGAGGATTTTCCAGTCCCTGGAAGACACAGGGATGTATTCCCCTGCCCACTGCAAGTGCCAGCACGTTCTGTAGTGAAATTCCTCCCTGCAGGCACCAGGCGGTGCTGCTGCCCCTTTCCCTGTAGGAATAACGTGGAGGAGGAAGGCTCTGTGGAAACCTTTTGCTGTGTAATGCTCCTTTTGCTACCAGGAGATTGGAAACCAGGCTCAAAGTGCTGCATGGCTGTCAGGATATTTTAGTTGTGATCCTTGCTTTTCCCACAGACCCTTCTTATTGAGGATTTTTTTATTAAAAACTGGATTTGCTGGTCCTTTCTCTTCCCATTAGTGTGGGAGAGTGGATTTCAGCCTGCTGATCCTCAGCTCTCCCACTGCAGGYTGGGGATTTCAGTTTTAGCTCAGGGATTCATCAGGTGGCACTGCCTTTTAAACAGGGAAGTGCTGGAGTTCCAGTGTCAGAAAAGCTTGGGCAGCAGAGCTTTCCAGGGTGGGATCATGTGAAAAAGGTGACTCAACTTGGCCCTCAGGGTATGGGTTGATTTCCCTACCCATCCCACAGGCAGGAAAAAACCACCTCACCATAGTAACCCTCAGTGGAGTTACAGAGCAGAGACTCCTGTGGTGCCTCTTTTCAGGACTAGTAAGGCAGTAATTAACTGTACAACAGGTTAGTTCTCTCTTTCTGGCAATGTTTTGTAAATTAACAGGTTCTGTGGCTGCAAAGACAACATTTGTACCCCCAAAATAACCTGCCACAGCAGAGGAACATGATCTCTGTGCTGTTAAATAGTGAGCTTAATCCTTCACGTGGCCTTAACCTGCTCACAGTCTCCCAAAGAACTGCTGAGTGACTCTGGGACTGAGCCAGCCCCAGAAACCATTCCCAGAGGACAGTTTAGATGCAGTCCCTCTTCTGGAAGCCTGGAAAATGAGGTAATAGGGATGTGGCAATTTGTTCTAGCTGGCCTTAGGGACAGAAAAGCTTTGTCACCATTCAGTTTCCTTACACAGATGTATCAGCTTATGTCCAAATAAAGGTATTTTTTGTAGGGTTAGAAATGAAAATCCTGGTTGGGGGGGGGGTGGTCCCCCCTTTTCCTTTCTGCTCAATCAGTATTTTTTTTCCTACTATTTCTTACATCTTTCTCAGACTGTGGTGCTGGAGATACTCTGTGRAAAACAGCACTATTATTATTTTCTTACCACAGAGATGGATTTGCCTTTGACCTGGAGTACCTGTATCTGCCTTTTCAAATTACATTGGATTGGAAATGGGAAAGAAAGGGGATGGGGCAAAAAAAGAAAAAAACCCACAAAACTTAGAGTGCTTTCCACAGTAATACTTTATGATATGTTGTTGACTGGATTTTGAGAGAGGGCATAGGYTGGACTTGATGATCTTAGAGGTCTCTTCCAACCTCATTACTCTGTGATTCTGTGAGAAAGTTAATTACACTGATGTTTGAATTTAGTGCTTAAGTGCCTCTAACAGAACTGGACTCTGTTTGCTTGGGGTTTGTTTTTTYTAGAGTCTTCAGTGAAAAAGCAGAAAAAGACATTCAGCCTTGAAGAAAAATCCAAATCTTCCARGAAACGTGTCCATTATATGAAGTTTGCCAAAGGTGAGAGGAGTTTTGTTGTTTCATAAGCCCTGGCCAAGATTAGAGCAAACCCTGCTCAAGGTGATCTGTTGCCTTGTGGAGTCTAAATTTGGCAAGTAAAACCTGGGTTTAGAAACACCCCCTGCAGCTACTTGCTTAAAGCTGTAATGTTGCTGTTCCTCTTTCTTTTGGGGAATTTTGGGTGGCCTTAGGCTGCTGATGTTGGGAATAAAACAATCCCCTAGTGAAGGAACTGAATAAAGGAGCAGCAACTATTCCAAGTGGGCAGGGATGGCMGCAGAAGGCAAAGGTGAGATGGGAGTGGCTTGGGCATCTGTGTGGCACTAACCCCTGCAATCCCCAGTAACCCCTGCTCAGGGATCATGTGGATGAGATCAGGGATCAGATTAAACCTGCATGAAGGAAGAGGAAAGCCCTCTTACATCRACCAGGTACTTCAGGGGATAAATTAGGGCAGCCAGAGAAACTGTCAAGAATTTGATGTTTAGTAATTTCTTTCTTTCTTAGAGTGATGAGATTATTTCAGTCAGCCCAGGTTCTGGCCCTTGACAGTTGTTGAGTCCTTTCCCTTTTGCTCTGTTCCCCTTTCACACGGTGTGTGCCYGTTTCAGGGCACGGATAGGATCAGTTTCCACTAATGGCTGATTTATTAAACTGAAAGCTCTGTGTAATGTTTTCTGACAGCAAATGCCTCTGC
This sequence comes from Cardinalis cardinalis, assembly GCA_014549065.1. NCBI lineage: Eukaryota > Metazoa > Chordata > Aves > Passeriformes > Cardinalidae > Cardinalis > Cardinalis cardinalis. The sequence continues at coordinate 1,042,904 of JACDOX010000154.1, read as the reverse complement.
TAAAACACAGCTAATTGATACCTGAATGGAGGCCAGATTTTCATATCAGGCTTTGGGATTTTTGGTGAAATAATTCGACCTTGAAGTCCAAGCTGTTAACATGAGCCTGCCACTTTATGACATTAAACAATTAAATTGGTTCAGGGCTTGCAAGTACAAAGGCCGTGGCCTGTTAGAGCAAAGAGGATTTATTTTGATTTGGATTTAACCTTTTACTAAATATAGAGAAAAAAAGAAGTGTCTTTTGAGCATGTAAAATACAGCTCAAGGCTTTCATATTCACAATATCCCCGATTTGTTTGGTCACATTTCCACAAGCCAGCCCCTCATTTGCTTGTACCCTCTGTGGCCTGACACAGGGAAATTGTCCTTTTTCAGGGAAAGAGRAAAAGTTATATGAGAAAGGCTCGTGTTGTCATGGCCCTTGTTGTTGAATCCAGTCCTGCTTCCTTTCAGACTAAACAAGACAAGCTCACACAAAAGGGGGAGAAGGGAACAGCGACGGCACCAAACGCGGCTTCCGCTCCCGGGGCTGGTTTGGAGCCTCTCTGCTGGAGGAACAGCCACCCCAGGATCTGGGAAATACACCCCAAGCTCAGATTAAATCAGCTGCTTTTCCACTAGCTGTCTTCCCCTGTGATGCTGCAGGCGACTGGGGCTGTCAGCTGAGTTGGTTTTCTGTTAGAGGAGAAATGGGGGATATGTCCGGGGGAGACACGGGAAGGAAGAATAGCCTGAAAACAGGAGCAGGAGGATTTTAGGTGTCACTTTCCAAGCCTTGGCCAAGAGAAAGCTGAGAACAACCCCAGTCTCTTCCAGCTTGCTTGGACAATGCCATTTTGAGGCAGTGCAATGAGGCAGCAGGAAGCTGGGGAGCACTTGCTTCTCTAGGCTGATKTGTCTCTTTACCCTCCAGGGACAGTTAAGAATCCCAGGAAAATGAAGAAGTCAGATTTGGAGATTTTTTGTWGTTTTGGGGTTTTTTAGCCATTAAAAGATTCATTTTGAGGTCACTGATTTTCAAGTRATTGAGATSCCAGCAGASTTTTAACAAGTTGACCTGTCTGGGTTAATTTTCTTTAACTTTTGCTGACCTTTTCCAAAAGAATTTTCTGACAGAGGCAGTGGACAACTCAACAACTCCTGCACTGTGGAATTGGCTAAACCTTTGCCTGTATCTCTCAATCACATCACAYTCTCCTGCTTCCCTCTCCTTGCTCCATGTCTGATATCCAGCTCACCACAATCAGATGGCAATAATGGCCCTCCTGGAAATCTTTGCTTCACCCTTGAAATACTTTTGAGTTGGAATAACCCAGTGGATGGCAGAGGTGGAGGCTTTGCTTTTCAGGAGCAACATCAGAAATTGGAGAAAAGTCCCCACTGAGTAAAAATGGATTTTTTTTCATTGTGTGGAGAAGGTGTAACTCCCTAATTCTGCCAGAAATGGGGAATACTCATGAGAATCCAAAGGTCCCAATGCATGCACACATTTCCTCTTGTGTACCTTGATTTAGTGGCCTTAGCATAGAACCACAGCATGGTTTGGGTTTGAAGGGACCTTACAGTTCATCTAATTCYRCCCYTCTGCCATGASAGGGACACCTTCCACTATCCCAGGTTACTCCAAGCYCCATCCAACCTGGACTTCCTTATTTTTGTTTATATCCAAGAGCAATTCCTTTTTGTCACAYTGTTACCAAAATGCATCCTCAGGTGTGAAGGTTTTGGGGTTTTTCCCTCTTTCCTCTTCCAGGTAAGGATCTCTCATCTCGCACTGAACAGGACCTGTCCTGCATTTTTGGGAGAAGGCAGAAGAGTGCCAAGACCCAGGTAAACAAGAATCTTCTCCTTTCTCTTATTTCCTTCTTTATTATCTCTTATAACAAAATGTCCAAATGTCTTCTGCCAATTTGTTTTTTCTACTTGAAGTGCTGTGCTTGAATTCTAAGGAAATAAGAGTAAATTTAATCCCTGTTTTTGTGGATTATCGTGATAAAACTTCTTTGGATATAGGGAACTCCAGTATTTTAATTTTTTGGTAGGAAATGTACATCACAAAGAAGAATTTTGCTTGAYCTGAAAGGTCAGAGGTTYGACTTGRTGSTCWCAGASGTCTTKTCCAACCTAAATGATTCTGTGAAAGATCCATGAACGTGCAAAATAAAATTGGACATTCAGTAGCAACTGGACAATCTCCACAAACTGCCCTTGTTTTTGCAAAAAATTGGGAAAGGCTGAGCAGCTGCAAAAGATTCAGAGGTGGCCTGAACAGTGATAAATATTTGATGAGAAGACCTTTCCCCTGACTTTGGGTAATGAGATCCAAGTTTGGACCAGTTTTTATTTTATTTATGTATTAATTAGCATTTTCACTTGCAGAGCACAGACCAGCTCAATCAGTGGATAAAATAGCTATGACATGACCAACATACCCAGATATGGAAAAAATAACATCTGGAAAAGGACAAATGAATATATTGCAGGAATTATCCTGCTGGTTCCAAGTTCTTGGAAATCTCTGGTTTTAAGGGAAAGATGGGGCTTGGAGTGGAAATTTCTGGAATACCCTGTAGTATGTGACACCTTCCTCCTTGTGCTCTTGGAAGTTGTTGTGGAATTTCACTGCAGGTCACTGGGAGCTGAAATAAGGATTTGGGAACTTGTCTGTGAGCTGTTGGAGTTCTCACATCCTGTGGGTGAACTTGTCCCAGGGAGCCCTGTTGGTTCTGATCACATAAATACACCCCGGATCTTCTCCTTGTCTCCCTTGCTGTCAGATCAATGGGAAGCAAAACTGGGATTTAAAGGGACAAACTGGGATTTAAAGGCACAAACTGGGATTTAAAGCTGCTCAGCACTGCTGGGGTTGAGGGAGCAGATTTTGCCCACTCATGAGTTGTCTCAAGTAGTTGGTATTGTTTTCTCTCTATGTTCTACATCTTTTGAAATTCAGAGTTGGAAAGTTGCTTCTTCTGGGGCTTTTTCCTGCAGATCATTTGCTCTTTTGTGGATAAACATTGCAAATCACATGAATTTTATGAAGGGTGTCTAAGTTTGTGCATGTTTTTGCCAATCCCTTGACAGATGCAGTGGTTGGCTGATGGYTGCTTTGCAGATTTCCTGAAACGGTTCAGCATTCTGGCAGAAAAGTCACAGACTGTTCCCTCCTAAGCACCCACATTTCCTCATGCAAATCCAGGCAGGAGGGAACAAAATTTGGAGCTGCATTGTTGTCTTCTGGCTGCTGCTGAGCAGCCATAGGGGGAGGAAGCCAGAGGCAGCACAATTGCTTCCCCCAGCTCCCCCTTCTCCTTCTCTTCATGGATCAGAGATCTGTGGAGTTTGCACAGAACAGAAGTGCATTGCTCAGGCCCTCCAGCTCTGAGCAGTTTCATTGCACTGCACCCATGAACTCTTATGATCCCTTTCCATCATGTTCTGCAGCCTGCTCCTTAAGGTGGCACAGAGGGAAGTGCCCTGTGAGGCTTTGCAGGAATTCTGTGTCTTTGCCTTCTGGTTTGAAATCCCTGAGCTCTGCTGTGGCACAGAGCTCCCTGCAGGAGCAGGAAGGTGCTGCCATTCTCCTGGAAATGAGTTGTTCCTACATGGAGGTGAGGTAGGAAGGGCCCTGGTGCCCCGTAGAGCCCTGGGTTTTCCTGCAGGTTGTGGTAGGCCCCAGTTCCCTTCAAATTTCAGCTCCTACAACCTTGGGCTGCTTTCCCTGGTGACAGGRTAAGGACTTCCATACTTCCACAGGAGCCAGAGCTGCTCCTATCCATGAATCTGATTGCAGGTTCCCAGCTGAGGTTCCCAGCTGTGGGTGCAATGGAGATGATGCATGGAAGTTCCCCTGTTGATCCTGGAAAAGCTGGAGCAGTGGCCACAGGAATCTCATAGATCTAAAAAGACCAAGTGCTGGTGCTGCATCTGGATCAGGGCAACCCCCAGGATCAATCCAGGCTGGGGATGAAGGGATGGAGCAACCCTGGGAGAAGGACTTGGRGGGKGCTGGTGGRTGAGAGCTSGACATGACCCAGCCCAGAAACCCCTGGAGCTGCTGGAGAGAGTCCAGAGGAGGCACCAGGATGATCAGAGGGATGGAGCAGCTCTGCTGTGAGGAAAGGCTGAAGGAACTGTTCAGGGAATTGTTCAGCCTGGAGAAGAGAATCTTTGGGATGAGCTGATTGTGGCCCTCCAGTTCCTGAAAGGAGCTACAAGAAAGATGGAGAGAGACCATTTACAAGGACCTGGARGGACAGGACACAGAGAATGGCTTCAAACTTACAAAAGACAGAGTTAGATGGGATTTGGGAAGGAATTGTTGGCTGTGAGGGTGGGGAGGCCCTGACACAGGGTGCCCACAGAAGCTGTGGCTGCCCCTGGATCCCTGGAAGCGTCCAAGGCCAGGCTGGATGGGGCTTGGAGCAACCTGGGATAGTGGAAGGTGTCCCTGCCATGGCAGAGGGTGGATCTGGATGATCTCCAAGGTCCCTTCCAACCCAACCAAACCCTACCTAACCCATTCTATGATTTTATAGCTTTGAAGTCCTGTCTCTGAGGCTCTTCCTGAGGTGCCATCTCCGTCCTCTGTTCTCAGAGATGCAGTTTGAGAAGCATTCTGCACACATTTGATGTGCAYTGAATGATCCCAACAGAGCTACCATTCCACTCTTGATCTTTTGACAGAGATTTTCAGCTTAATTCTTYTTCCCTTATTTCTATTTGTTTCAGTCTGGGATCAGAAAAACTTGGGTGTAACTTCATGGGAAGATGCAGGAACTGCTTTTCATAGAATTACAGAATTGCTGAGGCTGGAGGAGACCTGGAGGTCTCCAGAGGAGTCACCTGCTCAGAGCAGGGTCAGCTATGGCAATTTCTTCAGGAGTTTGTCCACATTTTTGATTATCAGCCTTCCCTAAAGCCTCCAGTTTAAACCCATTACAAAATTTCAGGGAGTGGATAAAAGAGGTCACTTAAGGGGCAGAAGAGATCATGGAATCATGGAATTGTTAAGGCTGGAAAAGACCTTTACAATCCTCAATTCCAAGCCTGTTCACGACTTAGCAATGTGCTATAGCCATGTGTTTCTTGAACAGTTCCAGGGATGGTGACTCCTCCACTTCCCTGAGCAGCCTGTTCCAGTGCTAGACAACCCTTTCCATGAAGAAATTTTTCCTAAATCCAATCTAAACCTCCCCACTGTTGCATTAGGTCTGGCTGGTTGGCTGGTGTCACACCAAACTGCCTTTAAAGGTTAGGAAAAGAGAAGAAAAAAGYAAAACAGAGGGAATTCCATCTGTGCTTATGCTCCAAGGAGAATTAGTGGGAGAACTCAAGGCTCAGTGATGATCTCTGGACCAGCAGGATAATCCTGGCTCTTCTGAAGTGCTTGTCAAAAATCTGTCACCCCTGAAGTGSTGCAGTGATAAACAGGGTCTCAACAAATCAGATGTGTCCCTGTTCCAGTCAGTACTGCCCACTCTTTTCCAGTGTGGTCATTACCAGTCATTCTATGATCTTGACAGTGCAAGGAGCCTTTGCCAGGAGATGCTCTGTGTGAGCTGAATCTGAGCTCTGTGAACTGTGGGGCTGATCTCAGACTCCCTTTTTATCTGTCTCAGTGGCCAAGGATTGGTCTGGTAATGGATCCTTTCTCTTGTTCCACTCCARCTCTGCAGCAGTGAGTGGGGAATGTTGAAACTTGGATTATCTACCTTATCAAAGGAAGAGGGAGTTGGCCAGAGGACTGTAAAGATTGCAAAAGAGGGGAATGGCAAAGGATGTGGAAGGAAATGCTGTTGGCCCCTGAGGGTCAAAAGGAGTTTCTCTAGARGTAATAAAACTACAGTGCTGTTGTTTTGATGGTCCTGGGATATGTGTTACTAATCAGAGGCAATTGCAACCTTTAATTCTCCTGAATGTTCAACATAACAATCCTTTTTTTAAAATTATTTTTGATAAATCATGTGTCCAACTCAAACCTCCTTAATAAACTACACAGGGACCTTTGTTTAAAACAAAAAAAAAAAATACAAGTCAAAAAAACGAGGTGGGGAAGAAAACAATGGCTGGGCTTCAGAGTGGACCTAAATTGAAAACGTCTGCAKTTTTTCCCAGGGAGAGCAAGTGATCGAAAATATTGAATTGTAATTATGATGCTCTCTGGAGACCTGCAGTGAGGACCTGTTTTGCAGGCTAAGATCTGCCAGACTTGTTTTTTTGCCACCACTTTTCCCTGTGATTTTCTCACTTGCTTAGGAACAACTGGGAGCTGGGGAGACAGAAAAACAAATTCCATTAGTTCCTATCTGGTTGAACTTCCTGGAACCCCCCACTATTTTTTTTGCTTCTCAGAATTTCCTTCCTCCATCCAGCTGTGTTTCCTGATGGAGCCTTATCACTGGAGAAAATGCTCCTGAGTGAAGCTGAGGATTTGGGAATGAGTTGCAGACCGTCGCAACTTGGTTGCTGAACAACATGATTCTGGCACTGATTTCACTCTGGGGGCTGGGGGGAGCAGCTCTGATTTGCTCAAACCCTGTTGGAGATGCATAAAAACCTGAGTGTTTTGCATCCATCTCACATGCATGGCTCAGGCCATTCCATGAGTAATCTGCTTCCTCCAAGTTTGTGTAACTTGGATGGAAACCTGCGTAAGTTCCCTTAAGCCGCTCAGTCCAAGTAGCCCAAAAGTCTCAGGCTTGCAGTGATTTCTTCCTTGTTAGGCATTAGAAATGGAACTGTCCACCCCTGGTGCTTTTTAGCTTTTTTTTTTTTTTTAATCAGGAAATTGTCTTCTGACACATTTTGCAGAACTTCCTCAACTGATTTATATTTCCCTGCAGTTATCAGAAAAGCATGTTGGCTAATCTTAAGGGACATAGCTGAAAATCCTTTAAAGTCTGGCTTTGCCATGGGCTCCCTGAAGTTATGGGTGAACTGATACCCTTCCCTGCACCTCAACTTTCTCTCTGCAAAATACCAATCATGATATTGGTGTTTGTGCGATTTCACAATTGTGACTTTTAGGCAAGTTGCAAGTTAAATTTTTTTTTTTTAACCTGTGACCAAATTTGTTGCAGGGTTAGCACATAAATTAATTTGCTGCACCCATCTTTGGCAATGCCAGGGAAGGGGAAAAAAACCTGCAGAAGAGGAAAATTAGTTACAAATTAACGCAGATTTTTCACTGTTCTGCTTTGGAGACCACAGTTAGCATGARGTATTTGGGACTGAGAAGCAGAACAGAAAAAAAAAATACATCAAAAACCTGGAGAGAGTCCAAAAGGATTTAGTAAAATGGGAGACAGGGTTAGAGGGCATGTCCTAGAAGGAGAGAGTGGAGGAACTGGATACGTTCATCTCAGAAAAGAGGCAGAAAAAAGATGACCTCTCTGCCTATAAATACCTGGGGGTCATGGGGAGGGAGGAGCAGAGGAAGGGAAGGGACAGTAATCAGAGTAGGCAAAAGCCAGGAATGGGACTGGGGGTGAGAACTTCAATTAGAAAAAGGAAGACTCAGACTTACTCTTCAGCAGGCTTCCTCACAGTGATGTCAGCGGGGCACTGGAGGAGTCTCCTGAGGGAAATCCCAGCTCCTCAGTGAGTGACGCCAAGAAAAAAGATGAATTTAACACATTTAGACCCGTTGGGATGGGCAGAGATGGATCAGTTTAAGAAAAACAGCTCCCAGAAGCTGTTCTGTGAGCRGCTCCAGTGCTGAAGTTGGATTCCTGTGGTTGTGTTGTGCTTGGATTCTGTGTGGCTAAAGGAGATGAGCTCATGCAGGAATCCCTGTCCTTGTGCACATGGATCTCTTGGCCTTCCCTGTTCAGTCATGAAATATTTTAGAGTCTTAATGTATGTGAAGCCTCTGCTGCTTCAACCAGCACATTTTACTTGCTTCAGAATTTTAGTCCCAAGTGGTAGGACAAGAGGGAAAAGTCTTGAGATGAGGCAGGAGAGGTTCAGATGAGATATGAGGAAAAATTGTTCCCTGTGAGGGTGGGGAGGCCCTGGCACAGGGTGCCCASAGAAGCTGTGGCTGCCCCTGGATCCCTGCAAGTGTCTAAGGCCAGGTTGGATGAGGCTTGGAGCAGCCTGGGATAGTGGAAAATGTCCCTGCCCRTGGAAAAGGATGGAATGGTTTAAGGTCCCTTCCCACCCAAACCATTCTGTGATTATTATCAAGGGATTTTTACAGCTTCTGCAAAACTTTGGCCTCTGCAGTTCTTCTCTGCACCCCACCACGGACTCTTAACAGCCAAAAGGGTCAAAAAAGAAGAGAAGAGAAAAAACCAACCCCAAACCAGATTCTGCCAGCACTGAGCAGTGCAAGGCATTTGCTTGTGCCTGAGGAGCAACCAGGACAGGCTGGTGACACAAAGTGACAAGGAGGACAACAGGACAGTACAGCTGAAGGGCTAAATCACAGAACCACGGAATGGTTTGGGTTGGATGGGACCATAGAGCTCATCCAGTTCCAACCCCCTGCACAGGGGGTATAGATAGACCAAATCTGGCAGCACAGACCAGCGGAAAGCTGATCTAAAGCCCTGTTGGTTTTTGAGTTGGTAACCTGCARCATCCTACATAGCAAATCAGAAAATTAATTAGGCTCAAGGTGTTAATTTGGGCCATGTATTTAATATCTCTCCATGCAGATGAGAGTGTTTCAGTAAGGATTTCTTTTACCCAGCATTCTGTCCTAGTTGTGCCTTTGATAAAAAAACAGAGGAAGAGCGAAGTATTGATGTTTTGTTGCCTATTCTATAAGCACCTTGTTAATCAACTGGAGGATAAATTATTGCTGTCCAGCTATCAGGAGAGAGGGAGAGGAGGAGATATCTCCCAATCTAGAAGTAAAGGTGCTTTTTCTTCCTCTCTTCATTGGARAAGTCTTGCCTCCACATTTGTTCCTTGGGGGGGTTGTTAAGGAACAGAAAAAAATCTGGGGGGAGCTCTTTTGATTTATCTTCTCTCCTTCCCTTTTGGTCACTTCCAGAGGCTTAAAGAGCCAAGTTGGCTTTAATGTGTTACCATTAGAGACCAGGCATTAGCTGGAATAACCCATCCTGCCTCACAGTGAAAAATATCCCTTGATTGGCTAATTAATCAGTCAAAGGGGAATGACATGGCCCTCTGCTTGAGGGACTCTGCTGCACAGGTAAACAGGTCATTGATAAATGGTTTACCCACAAATTCATATATCAAGAAAACTTAGTCATTTTTTAACTACACTTGGTGTGAAAGCTGTGCTGTGTGTTTTTTGGAGGTGGATTTTTGCTGCCTTTGCTTTTTTTTTTCATCGTGGAAGCTTTTAGGCTGTGGAAGTTTGTGAGAGGAAAAGGCCAATCAGAACTTTGTCACAATTGGAGTACTTCTGGTTTTTTTTCTTTTTGGAAGAAAAACCTCAAGAATTTTTTTCCCCTCTCAAAAAGAGGAAATCGTTTGCATGGCTTTGTGTTGAGATTGAGCGGGTCTGAAATCAGGATGGCTCTGTTGCTTTTGTCATTTAAATATCTTGAGGTTGCTCACTTGGTCATATCCAGTCCTCAGGCACTGCGTGGACAAATAAATGTATCCATAAATGGATCTGATGAAATAATTGGGGAAAATCTGTGGTGTAAGAGGCGGGTCTGTGTTGGTAAAAGGCTTTAACTGAGCTGATTTCCTATTGGCTTTTGGCATTTCTGTGCTGGACCTTATCATCTGTATATTTTATAATACCTTGTTCTGCAAAGGTGGTTCTCCAGTGAGATTTTTCACTGAGATTTAGAGAAAAAAGGAGGGGGAAAAAAAGACAATTAAAACGGGAGGAAGCAAATCCAGCTCTAAGTTAAATTGCATAAAAATGTGGTTTAGAAGCACTTTTATCCATGGGGTAAATAGGGTTAAAGCAGTGGAATCGTGTAAGGGACCACAGAACAATGTTTGGCATAGCTGCTTAACTGGGTGCTCAAAACAAATCCTAATTGTGCTTTTTTTCTTGCAATTGTCTTTTTTTTCTCTTTTTTTTAACAGTGTATTATGTGAGAATGCAACACACCAGTACCTAAGAATATGGGTCTGGCTTCTAGGGAATAAACCTCACCTTACTTTTTGTCCTGTGAAATCCCTTCCTTCCAAGCAGCCCTTGCTATGGGCCTGAGCTTTATAGACCAGCTTTGTTTTGTTTTTCCTTTTAAAAATATTTGTCTGATCAAAGAGCTTTCCTTAAAAATAAAAATTAAAAAAATTGAAAAAAATTGCTGTGCAGCAGTTCAAAACAAGGAAAAGTACCTTTTTTTGATCCTATCATAACAGGATTTGTATATGGAAGGGTGAAGTTAGCAGGTGGCTTCCTGTTGATTTTTAAGCCAGGTGGGCAAGTTCTTGATGATGAGTTGGTCTCCCTCCCTGCTCTGCTTTCCCTGGGGCAGGAATTTGCTTATTCCTGTTCTGGAGGAGTGGAATTTGGGCTGACAACTTGTGGGGATAATGCTGCTGTAGGAATGGGAGGGAAACAGCAGCTTGGTCTCTCTCAGAAATCAGGGATTAGGATACATTTTATTACCTCCATCTAYTCAAGCAGCCTGCAAGGACTGGGTGTTCACAGCAATCTGAATTTTGCTGACTTAGTGTCATTAAAGGGTGTCTAACCTTCCTCCAAGGGTGTCTTCTGATTTTTGCCTCATCAAACTGGTTATGAAACTGCTGCTTGGTTCAGATGGGTTAAACAAACCAGAAGCTGGAGCAAAGGAAATGATTCAGCCTGAGAAAGTGCTTAAAATCTAAAGAAACAAGCTTTTCCACTTCCAATCCAGTATTTCAGCTTCTCTGCTGGATTGTTCTTTCTCCAGCTGTGAAAACTTGCTTTTTTAACTCTCCAGTTAGGAGAAATATCTGGTGCAGGAGAGTGACTTGGTGGTAAAGTTCCACACCAGTGTCCAGACTGGTTCTTTGTCTCTCTGAGCTCTCTCCAGCTCCCTGGCATGTTTGCAAACGTGGCCATTTGAATTTAGTTTGGGTTTATTTGAGTTTTCCCAAGACTAAGACAAGGTTAAGAAATGCAGTGTCTGTTTTTCACCACATCTGCAGCCTCCCTCTGCAAACCACCATCAATCCCAGCGTGTTTCCTTTGAACAATTATGGTGTTGCCATAGAGAAAGGGACAAATGTGACCAAAGTGCTGATTGATGTCATTAATTTGACCATCTGTTAATAACTGTGCATATCCCTGAGCTAAGGAAAGAGGAAGAGGATGATGGGAAAGGCAAATCATGAAGGGGGAAGGTGGTGCCTTTTGTGCTCAGGTGGCTTCAGCATCAGCTTTGAAAGATGTGTCCCTTGTCAGGATCCTGGTGATGAGGACTTGCTGTTCTCCCTCATGGAATATGCTGTGGGAAAGGTCTCAGATTTGGAGTTAAGGATGAATATTGTCCTGTTTTGGTTTGTTGAGAGGAGAGAGCAGGGACTTACAGACCTGTTAGAATGTTAAAATCACAAGGATGCTCCCAGTGCTGGAGTCCCTCTGCTCTGGAGCCAGGCTGGGAGAGCTGGGGGTGCTCACCTGGAGAAGAGAAGGACCCAGGGAGAGCTTAGAGCCTGAAGGGGCTCCAGGAGAGCTGGAGAGGGACTTGGGATAAGAGATGGAAGGACAGGATACTGGAAAAGGCTTCCTGGAGGGTAGGGATGGATGGGATATTGGGAAGGAATCCTTCCCTGTGAGGATGGGGAGTCCCAGAGAAACTGTGGCTGCTCCTGGTTCCCTGGCAGTGTCCAAGGCCAGGTTGGAGCAACCTGGGACAGTGGAAGGTGTCCCTGCCCATGGCAGGGGGTGGAACTGGATGAGCTGCAAGGACCTTTCCCACCCAACCCATTCCATGATAACAACTGAAATCAGCCACAGAAAACTCAAGAATTTTGCTGAGTTGAACAGAGTTTGGCTATTCTGCTGAAAAGATCCCAAAATTTCCATGCATGCAGCATGGTCTGAAGTCTTCCCTGCACTGGATTAAGGGATGTGATCCATCTGTGGTGTGCAGTTTGTCCCTTCTCTCCTTGGGGACAGTTGGTTGTGCCCAAGGGCGTTTGGATTTGCAGAGTCACAGTGCTACAAACCCAGTGGGTGTGGGGAGGAGAGGCTGGAGGCTGGTCTGGCTTTGGAGCAGGAGGTGCTGCTGTCTGGGATCGTCAATTCCTCAGAAGTTCTTGGTTGTAGCCTGGGATGGACCTTGAGAAGGTTCTGCTTCAATGATCCTGTTGGAAAGTTCTGGAGTCCCTCAGGAGCCAGAATTCCCAGGGTGGTTTGGTGGCCACCTTGCAACTGGAGTTAAAAACCAGCATGTGTTGGATAAACTTTCAGCTCCCACAAAAAGTCAGGATCAAAGATGATTTCACCACAAATAGTAGAGTGGACAGAGGGTGAGAAGTGTACCTGCCCACAGCATTCAATTTTTCATTTTTTTATTTATTGGGATTTATTTTAAACCTGCTCTGTTTCACCAGGAGCTGACTTTTTCCAAGTGCTGGGAAGTGTTTTTGACAGCAGAATCCAGCCCAGCTCAGGGTAACACTGATCCTGTGTCACCTGTGTGGTACAGGTTGTTTTTTAACAAATGAAGGGAAGATCAAAAATATTGCATGCCCTAAAATCCTGTTTTCCAGAATATTGAAGAATTTAAATGTCACTCAGTGTTTCAATACTTGAAAGAAAATTATTTATTTTCAATATTTTTTACAAAGAAATATCTGAGCTTGGGAGCAGAAGAAAGTTTCTGTAGTACAAGGTAGTCAAAGGCTCATGCTAATTAGGAAATGTTTTCTAGTTCACAGAAAATGCAATTTCTTTTTCTAAAAATTTCTAAAAAATATCTTTTAATTTCAAATTGTCAGCTTGTGTATTTTGCAATGAATATTTGCAGTTACAAAAATAGTAATTGCTGCAAACATCTTGTTGTGGTCAAGTGCAAGCTTGAAGGTGCTTTTTATTATTCATTAAACCACTATATCTCATAAGGGAGTAAAAAAATCTTAGATGAGCAAAAAAATCAAGCAATTTTATTATTTCAGGAAACCCTTTATTTATATATTTATTCTTTGATGTCTCATAATATGGATATGGTGGTTATATTTAGTGGAGAAAAAGAGGAACAGTTTAGGTAAATAAGCAGAAGGTTCTGTCCAAATCTCATCTACTGCTTAAACTCTTAAAAATATCGAAAAAGCACCAAACACTCCAAGTGCCTGGAAAAATTCTCAGGTTTTGAGAAATATTTGTAAAGTCCTCTGGGTATCAGTGGATGTGGAATTTCTCTCCAACTGCTAATGGATTAAATCACTAAGAAATTTGATATGAAGTATGTCAAAGACAACATCCCAAATTCTGTCTTGGTGCATTTTGGGGTGGCTGACTCTCCATGTCCCTCCCTGCTGTCACATCCAAGCAAAAGCTGTTGCTCCAACAATTCCCAAATTATTTTAGAGCTTCAGTTCTTTATTAACTTGCATGGCTCAGCTCATCCCAGTATCAGCTCCTTAATCAGTCTGTAAACATCACATTTAGCCCAGTGGATTGTTAATTTTTCTAAATATCTCCTTTTTCTAAGGACTCAGTGCTGTGTAGCACCAGCTCAAAACTCCAATTGTTCCATGAATACCACCCTAATATATAAATTATATAAATTATAAAAACCTCCTGCTGCTGCTCAGCTCCAGTCTGGGGCAGTGATATAACAAAACACGTCACTGTTGAGTTATCCAACTCTCAAATTGCTTTCCCCTAAAAATATTTCTCCTCCTGGCTTAAAGAGTGAATGTTCTGTGAGGAGCAATTCAGCCTTGGCCAAAGTGACCTAAATTCAGCCTTTTAATATCTGTGTCTGTGCTGATGCTGAGAGCTTAAGCATTCATTTACATTTCGTCTTAAGAGCAGTGAGAATGCTGGGCCAAGCTTTGAGGTGATGAGAGAAAATTGGGTAATCCTACACGTCAGCAAGCGGCTGGAAGAGGAAGTTTTTTGTTGGAACTTGCACGCTGAGAAGGCACAATGTCCCTGTTTTAACTTCTGCCTTGCTAAGCCTCCTATTAATCACTGCTTTTGAACTCCTCTCTGCCAGCCCCTCTGCATTTGGAGGATGGGATTTGTCTGTAGTGGRTMCCAGGAATCTGGCTCAGAGTTGGTTCCCTTTCACCACCTGCTGTGCAGCCTTGGGTCAAGTTTGCATCCCAATTTCCCAACCATCAATCCTGGGGATTATTCACATGATATCAGCCTAATTTGTGTTGTGTGTGGTTCTTCATGAAGTGCATTGAGATGATAATTGAGAATTTTGAAGTGCAAGGTTCTGGCAGAGCTGTTAGAAATGTTCTTTGCTTCCCTATTTTAACTTCTGCCTTGCTAAGCCTCCTATTAATCACTGCTTTTGAACTCCTCTCTGCCAAACCCTCTGGATTTGGAGGATGGATTTGTCCGTAGTGGATCCCAGGAATCTGGCTCAGGTGAGGCACAGCCAGGCTTTGGTTCCCTTTCACCACCTGCTCTGCAGCCTTGGGTCAAKTTAGCATCCCAGTTTCCCAGCCATTAAACACAGAGATTATTCACATGGTATCAGCCTAATTTRTGTTGTGTGTGTTTTTCATGAAGTGCATTGAAATACTGAGATGATAATTGAGAATTTTGAAGTGCAAGGTGTATCACCCAGGTTTCTCCCGGGGATAATTCACATGGTATCAGCCTAATTTGTGTGGTGTGTGGTTGTTCATGAAGTGCATTGAAATAGTGAGATGATAACTGAGAATTTTGAAGTRCAAAGTGTAGCACCCAGGTTTCTCCCAATGGTTATTTCTGGCAGAGCTGTTGGAAGTGTTCTGTGCTTCCCTGTTTACCTTTTGAACTTTACAGCCACGGCACCCATATTGTGGTTTTAAGGCATTGCAACTTAATTAAACTTTCAGAGAGTCCTGGAGCGTGACTGTCTCCGGCTTTCCTGAAATCCCTGCAGAAGCAGAGCTGTTTACATAAAATCTGGGTGGGAGAGGGGTGCTGTGCTCCAGAGCATCCCCTGAGGGCACGGCTGAGGATGGGGGTGTGTAACCCCGGAGATKTGTGGATCTTGGGAAGCTGAGCTCAGGCAAGAAGTGCAGGAGTATCTCACCTGCAGGAATGTTTGTGTAAGTGGTCAAGTCGAGCAGCAGCACTTTTGGACAGCCATGACTTTATGTATCCCTTGTGCTGCTGATTCCCTGCCCTCCTCTCATTCCAGCAGTCCCCTCTGCCCAAGCTTTCCCACCTGGAGCACTGGAGGCTCGGGGTTTTTTTCCCCAACTGCAGGGTCAGGTTTTTTTCCCTTTTTTTTTTTAATAAGCCTGGTGTTTGTCGGTTACCAAATGGCAAAGGAATGCTGTGTGTAGCAACTGTGATGGATGTGGTCCAAAGGCAGGGAGCGTGGCCCGTTCCTTTTTCCGGCGTTGTCGTAGGGAAATGGGCGTCTCCAAGAGACGCCCAGCGCTGAGCCCYCGCTCCGCGGCACCGCCGGCCCGCGGCTTCTGATCTGAGCGCTTGCTCCTGGAAAACACAGCCTTGTCACTCCTGGCAACTGGCTGTACAAAAACACTGATAACAATAAAGGGCTCCCTGCCCAGGCCAGGCTTGCTCTTGCTTTCTGGGAATCTTCCAGGTTAGAGGAGATGCTGCCCCTCTGCTTTAACCCACAGTGGGTTTTTGTAGGGCCCTTCTGCTCCCAAATTCTCAGACCTAAAGCCTTGCAGGGCTGTGGCAGATCCTCTTCCAATCACAGATTTTTGAGTCTTGAACTCCTTTCTTTGCTGTATCAGCAGAACAAAATGCTCTTCACCTTTACAGAGTGACTGAAGGGATGGGAACTGTTCACACTCTCAGAGGAARCTTGGGAAGTAGGAAAAGTTATCTCAAGTTCATGTCAGGCAACAAGAGATTAGAATTTTGCCATGACATCTGTAAAGCACTTTTGGTACTGTTTTTCCAAGAAGTTTTTACGGTTGAAAGTTTTGGACTGAAAGCTGCAAAACTCTTTTGTCCTAATTAGTAACTGATTTTTCTGGAACTTAAATTGTCAGGCTGTCAGACTCTGTTTTCCTGGGTCTGAAGTCCTTGGAAGAAAAGATGAGATTGCACCCAAGGGGGAGTTGTGGAGTTTGACACCACTTAAGAGCCCTGAAAAAAATCACCTTCAGGTGATGCAGGAGATGCCCACTTGGCTTCTTGTTTTGTCCTTCAGGATATCTTGTTGCTGTGAAGATTTGCTGATCCTGATTGATTCAAGGCAATATTCTCCAATTGTTTCAGAGTTAAGCTAAATGCCTAAAGGAGAGGGAGATTAATCCCAACTGAGAGGTTAAATACAGTGATGTAACATCTAAGAAGCAGGGGAAGAGAAAAGCTCCAGTGAAGGGCCATTTAACCTGCTTAAGGTGTGAGCTGTGCATTTGAGGGTCACCTCTCTCCATTGGATAAGAAGATTTTGAGACTCCAGATGTAAAGCTTCCACTAAATATTAAATATTTGTTTTGAGCTTTAGGTACAAAGCTCTTGGTTTGTAATCAAATATTGCAAATATATAAAAGCTTTATATTATTTTCTTTTCCATATAGGTACTTAGCAAGGCAATATGCTTTTGACAGTTTCTGCCTTATATTTTTGATAGAGCAGAATGGTTTGGGTTAGAAGGGACCTTAAAAATCATCTCATTCCAACCCCCTGCYACAGCCAGGGGTTCACATTTTAGTGCTTCTAAAAGGATTCAGTCCCAGTACATGGCTAGGACCTCAAGGAACATTGGAAGGGATCACATGTACAGAAATTATTCTGTAGATTAATGCCACTTCCTAACTTATCCTTAGATAAATGATCTTTCTGTCACTTCTGATTGCTTTCCTTTCCCAAGTTCTGCAAATAAAAATACTTTTCTGTAGGAGATATAAGCAGAAATCCTTTTTGAGGCAGGAGCTTTATGTGTCCAGGAATTTATAGGCACCTTTTCCCCAGTGTGCAGCTCTAAATCGGTACCTGGCTCTTATTTAGGAGGGCATATTATTCACTTTCCTCCAATATTTGTGAAAGCAGGACATGCTGCTCATTTGAAAATCATACCAGCTCCTTTATCACTGCCAGTCACAGTCAGCAATGCTGCATTCCCAGCTTGACACCAAGGAGGAGGTTTGCCCTGAATAAATAGAGGAGATAAATGGTCTTTCTGTTCCTCAGAGGAATTTGGGCCACTTCTCAAAGTTGGTGCCAGGAGTACAGTAGCAGAGTGGCATGGTTAAAGTTAATTGCCCTCAGATTTTAGTTAAAAGTCTAACTAGCTTGTCAGCTTTGAATTTATATTTTCACAGTTCACTAGGGAGTGATAATAGGGAGGCTTTGATGTAGCTGCCTGTTTTTTGCTTCGTACGAAATGCTCCCAAGTTTGGTAAATAAACTTTTATTGAGAGGGGGCAGGATTGACAGCTTAGAGCCAGCCAGGAGAATCACAGATATCCCCTCACTGAGGGGTAGAGGGGCAGCAGGACATTGGGGCTTCATGGCTGGAATGATAAAGGAGATTTTCGTGGAGCACTGTGCTGAGCTCTCTAAGAAACAGCTCATCAGAGATTTGTTAATTAGGTGTCACCCGAGACTTGCTGAAACAGTGAAGCTGCACAAAGCACTACCTAATTAACTCTTTAATGGCCCTGGAATACACTTGCTAGTTCCCTCCATCAGGGAAAGTGAGGAATGCTGGATTAATCCCCTGGGGCTGCCCAAGGCTTTCCTGAACAGCATTTGAGAGAAGAGAGATGAGAGACTGATTCAGAGCTTGTAACAGAAGACTGTGGCTTCTAAACCAAGAAAAGCCTCACCAAATTAATTGATTGCAAAGATGGTCATTCTGACTTTAACTGGAACCAAAATATCTTTTCCTTTTTTTTTTTTTTTTACTTTATTTTAAATTCTACTGACCCTTGCTCTATACTGTACCTCTGCCCTATAGCCAGCTGGGAGAGACCCAAGCTGTTCAGTCATCTTTCAAGTATAGAAGCAAAAAGGCACATTCAAAAGCATTTAAAGGATTTGCTACACCTTATTCTAATGTTATTATCTTATTCAAGATCACATAATAAAGTCATTCAGAGGGTGGTGAGGCCCTGGCATAGGTGGCCYAGAGCAGCTGTGSCTGCCCCATCCCTGGAAGTGTCCAAGGTTGGAKAGGGCTTGGAACAACTTGGGATAGTGGAAGATGTCCCTGCCCATGGTATGGGGCTGGAACTGGATCATTTTTMGAGTCCCTTCCAACCCAAACCATTCTGGGATTCTGTTACTGGTTAACTTTCTAGTCACAGTATCATTAGGGTTGATACCTTCCAGGCAGCTGTTCTCTGGTTGAAGGGCAGATCAACTCCAAGAAATTGGGGTGCTCCCCCTAATTCTTGCTAAAATCATTCTTGGGACACTTTTTAGTTTTAATACATTTTTAATCCTTTCTCCTTAAATGAGTAGGAATAACTTACTCTCCTGTTTCACCTGGTGCTGTGTGGTCAAACCATTGAGCTCCTTGGAGGTGCAAGTGGTTTTCTTGGCTCTGCAGCCAGGGTGGATGAATTCCATTGGCAGGATCTTGCTGCCATACAAACCTTGTCTCAGTGGGCTGCTGGTTTTTGTAATCTGTTCTTGAGCTGCTCTTTTCACTGCAGGTGGTTCTGCAGAGCGATTTGGCTGCATTTGGACACAGAGGTAAACTKGTGCCTTTGTGCCTGAGCTTACACAAGTGCAGATCACCTGCTGGCCACCAGGAATGTGGTCTGATCTTGTTCTGGCTGACCCCAGTGAAAATGGGAACTTGCATTGCCAAAACTATTGGAGCATCCAGTGGCTCCAAGGAGTCCAACAGGCTGCAGACAGGTTTGAACCGTCTGAGTGGGAAGGGACTTTATTTTTTTTTTCTTTCCTTTTATTTTGCAAGCCCTGCAATATTGATTTCAGCACTGCCYGGCTGGGGCAGAGGAAATGTCAGCTCCTGGAGGAATAGCTGGGGCTCTGTCTGAAGGAAAACTTGGGGTTTTTCCACTCTGAAACCATAAGAGTAAAAATGGTATTTCCTTCAGAAAGTTCTTAAAGGACTATTTGAAGAAAAGAATCCATTTGTAAAGCAAACAATGAAATAGTTAAATGTAAAAAGCCATTATTGCTTTAACATAAAATCATGGAATCACAGGAAGGTTTGGGTTGGAAGTTAACCTTAAGTTAATCAGGTTCCAACCCTGCCATGGGTAGGGGCACCTCCCACTATCCCAGGTTGCTCCAAGCCCCATCCAACCTGGCCTTGGTTGTAAATTTCCTCCTAATTGGAAAATTACTAATTTTCAGTAAAGTATATGTTTGAGTTTTGGTTGAACTCAAAATTCTGGATTGTTTCACAGTTTCTGCCTGGTGTCATAAGCACTGTATTTGAAAATTACTTGTTTGAGGGAAAGGATGTTGCTCTTGGGTTTTTATGACAAATTTTTGAAAGATGTGTCTCTTTAAAAAGTTTATGCCTTTGGACTGTCTTGAAAATACTTGAATAAATACAATTCAGGAGTCCTGGAATGGTTTGGATTGCAGGGACCTTAAAGCTCCTCCAGTTCCACCCCTCTGCCATGGGCAGGGACACCTTCWGCTATCCCAGGTTGCTCAGGGCCTCATCAAGCTGGGCCTTGGATACCAATTAATAAAATCCATCAAAATTTTGGGGGATTTTCCTTTCACAAGGATCTCATACAAGGAATATTTAAGCCTCTGAGGTTTTCAGTTCTTGTACTTCCCTCAGGCTGGAGTTGCAAGTTCCCCCAGAGAGATTTTGGGCTGCCTGTGCTGGAGTTGGTTGAGTGGATCAGGCCATGTCTCCTAGAGGCCTTTATACAATGCCTTTCTTGCACAGTCAGGAGTTTAAGGTTTATTTCATCATTTTTTCTCCTCTCTGTAATGTCACTTCTCCACATATTATACTGAACCTCATTCAAATACCAATTTGTGTAAAAAAAAAAAAAAAAGAAAAAACACTAAACAAAAAGTCCCCTAGAAATGCTGAATCTGAGCTTGATCATGTAACTCGACTCTCTCCAACCCTACAATGAGATTTGTTAGACAATCATAATTGTTAATTACATAATTATGTGCTGTTCATTTCTCTGGAAATGGCACTCACATCATGAACAGCTATTGAGTTTTTTGGTTTGTTTTTCATTTAGGGTGTGCCCTTGGTTTTTATTTACTACATGCAATTCAAATGCTGTTTAGAAGACAGGATTTGGAATATTCTTGCTGGGAATTTGGGAATATTCTTTCTGTGTTGTTTACTGCAGTTTTTKCTTCATCCTTTCTGGTCTGGGGATGGTATCAGGTACTTGTAGGGACAGTTTGTTAAGTGGTGAAGAACAAATCAAAATCTGGAATTTGGGTGCAGCTGCCCCACAAGGCAGTGGAGATATTTACTGATTTTAGGTTTGCAGGTTGAGATGGCTGAGACCTCAGCTCTTTCTGTTTTCAYATTGCTTCAAATGATTGGGTTTGAGCCCCAATTCACACATCTGGAGCTGAAAAAGTTTGTGTTTTCAGTACCAGTCTCTGGTGAGATAACTGAAGTACTAAAGAAGAGASAGTTTCTGATGTCAGCCCTGCTGCTTTGCTGTTCATCTGTCATACATGGGAATGCTTTTCTCATCCTTCCACATATTACTGGATTAAAGGAATAAGCATTATTTCAGGTGAAATTAAGGACAGCACAGTGAGAAGTTATTGTTTTATTAGAGAAGCAAATTATACCTCGGGGAAATATTCTGGTCATATCACCTTCTATTTAGAAGGCTATTGCATATCTGACATGTCTGCAAACAAAACAGACAAATTTGGAATTTTTTTTCCGCTATTGGATTCAATTTTTTTTAATGTATTGACACTTCTGCCTTTTTTGGGAGGGATTACAGTTTCTTAGATCAGTAGAGTCAGCTGGCTCATAAGGGAAGGGATATAAATACCTGGCTGGGAATTCAGCCTCTGGAGTTGCTCTATTAATTCATGCCATCCATCTGGGATGCTGCTGATGGATGTCACCTTGTGAACAATGCAGGTGGGAAAATGGAGCATGAGAGCTTTCCAGACAGAGTTTCCTGTAAAAATACCAGGTGCTATTTTCAGAGGCCTTTGGCTCCCTGAGCATAAGTCCTTATGTGTAATACACACAAGCCTGGTGCTTGTCTGTGTGCCTGGAAGTGCTTGTGAGCACAAATTCACAGCTTGCACCTTGCTGGCATGTTTTATTAATCAGATCCAATTGATGGCACTCACTGGGAATTCCCTGTGAGCATTTCAGAGTGCTCCATGCACAGATTTGGATTGCTCATACTTCCATCAGGCTGGAATTGTGTGTGTGATWCCTGGTGCATTCCATGTGGTGGTGTGGCCTGAAGGCTTCTGGAGTCTGCAGGGTTCCTCATTTGGGATGGATAAAGGTGCTCAGGTACAGAGGGTGCACAGGTACAGAGGGATTCTGCTCCTCTGCCCCACTCAGGTGAGACCCCACCTGCAGAGCTGCCCCAGCCCTGGGGCCCAGCACAGGAAGGACCTGGAGCTGCTGGAACCAGCCCAGAGGAGACACCAGAATGTTCAGAGGGATGGAGGAGATCTGCTGTGGAAAAGGCTGAGGGAATTGGGCTTGGTCAGGAGAGGAGAAGGCTTCAAGGTCACCTAATTGCCCCTTCCAGTACCTGAAGGGAGGCTACAGGAATGATGGAGAGAGACTTTGGACGATGGCATGGAGGGATGGGACAGAGGGAATGGCTTCCTACTAGCAGAGAATGGAGATAGATGGAATTTTGAGAAGGAATTCTTCTCTGTGAGGATGGGGAAGGCCTGACACAGGTTGCCCAGAGAAGCTGTGGCTGCCCCATCTCTGAAAATGTTCCAGGCCAGGCTGGATGGGACTTGGAGCAACCTGGGGATGGTGGAAGGTGTCCCTGCCTATGGCAGAGGGGAACTGAATGGTTTCCAAGGTCCCTTCCAACTCAGTCCATTCTGGGATTTTGGGATTCTGGGAATGATTTTGTGATCAGGCAAAGCACTTTGCTTGATGCACTTGGGTTACAGAGAGAAAWGCAGCACTTGGGTTACAGAGAGAAAAGCATCTCTGTGTGTTTGCTCGGTGGTCTCTTCACACTCTGATTTCCATGGTTGCAACCCAAAACTTTTTCCAACTTCCCACCTTCCCCACAATTCTAGTGTTCCAGTAATTTCTGATGTCTCATTTAATATGAAACATGTCACAGTGGCAATGTAGCAATCATACAGAGTTTAGACCTCACTGAAATACCTCACAATACCYATTTTTGTGGATGCACAAACCATTTACTTGTTATTAGTGTGGAGTATTTTAGGAGTAGCAGCAGGAGGAGTATCTGKGGGTCAGGTGAAAGTTTCTTATGCCAGGGTGTAAAAGCATCAATGAATTGTCAGTATTATGAGATGTTTCTCTRCTGTGTCACATTCCTGTGCCATACCTTGTCCTTTTTTCCAACTCTCCAGCCTGAGCTCTGCTTTTGGGGTGGATCAGGGCAGAAAAGGACAGCTTTGTGTTTCTTGGAGAGCCATTAAATTCACTCCTGGAGAGGCAGGAGCTGTCCAGGCTTTCTCCCCTTCAGATACATGTTATCACACATTAACTTATCTTGATTAATTCTGCAGCAGATATGGGAGCAGTTCCCTGGAGTTCTTGTGAAAATGAGAGGGACCTGCTATCTCCCCATCATCCTCCCTCGGCGTCAGAGTGTCTGTCTCTGGCATGACTGGGAGCCAAGGGAAATTGCTTGACATCACTTCAATTTCTGAATCTCAGTTTGGCACTGGGAAGGTGAATTCCAAAGCCAGTTTTATCCATTGGATGGTACAGATCATGTTGACACACTTCCTTTGCTCCTTGTACTAAATATTCCAGGAACACTTCCCCAGGTGAAGTTGCAGCAGCTTAAAAAATTGAGAAATTTCTTTTTTTTACCCCTTTTTCCTCCTCTGGTTTTTTTT
>JACDOX010000154.1:973837-1019843 GCA_014549065.1 Cardinalis cardinalis | reverse complement strand
CAGAAGTGGGCAGATGCCACTCCTCTCCCATCTAAGCCCAGACTTTTTCTGAACATCAGATTTTGATTCTGGTCACTGTAAGATCCAGATGGTTTTCCCAGTCTGAGGTGAATCCTCTTCTGTGTAATACAAGCAAATTAATGAAATTTGGATAGAAAATCACATTTCTAAGCCATGATTTCAGTATAATATCCAGGTAATAGGTCTGCGTGTCTTCAAGACAGAATTTATTAAAACATGTCACTTTTGGCTCATTTTAGTTGATGGAAGCTTTCTTTAAAAAAAAGAAATTCAAATAGCCTAGTTTCTGCTGGGGAAGCTTTCTTCTGAATTGAGCATGAAATGCTTTTTTTTTAATTCAGAAAATCTGTTTCAGATGTGTTTCAGTCTTTTGCTTTGATCAACAAATAACTTGCCAATCAGCCTATTGAAATTCACTTTTCCAAAGGASACCAAAAGAAAATTTTAAAAAAATATTTTAGGAAGTTCATTCTGAGTTTTGTTTCTTCAGACAACACCTCAAAGCCATTTTACCAAACAGATTCCCCCTGAAATGGCTGGTGTCTGTCTTGCCTGTCCTTTTTTTTTTTTTTGGCTTTTCACTTTTGTTGTTCTTCGACAAGATTATCTCAGCAGTGTCAGAAAGGACCTGACTTACCCAAAACAGCAGCAGTTAACAAAATCCAGCCTCTGATCCGGGTTTTCCTCCCGAGACTCCGCTGAGTTTATTTTGCCATTCTTGAGAGGTGGTTGCTTTTCCAGTCAGCTCTGCCTTTGATATCCCAGCTAAGTAAAGCTGCTAAATTTGTCCTGGCTGTGTTTTCTTTTTGAGCATTTTCTGGACAAGTGTTTCAACTCTTCCTTTCCTGTCCTGTCTGATATCCAGGGATAAACACACCCAGACACACAAACACACACACACACATGCTGGTTTATCCTGAATCCTGGACTCAATGCTGCTTTCATGTGATTAGAGTCTTCAAATACKTCTTTCATTCCAGTTTGAAGGAATATTTGACATTTTTGATGCCATCACTGTAATTCCTGTCTTGCCCAAAGAGCATTTCATCATAATTTCCTTATTTTTGTATTGTTGCAGGAGGTTTGAGTGAGGAATTTTTTCTTTATTGTGGTAGAACTTAAAGGGAAATGGCAGAACGAAGTTGGAGAAATGCTGCTCTCATGATTTGCCTTTTGAATTCTTTACTCAATAGCAGTAAGAGTAACATAAGTTTTGGTGTTCTGTGTGTACAGAAAAGTGGTTTTTCTTTAATGGGGACACTAAGTCATGTTTAAGGGTAAAAATGTATCAGCAACACAATTATTTTGAAAGCAAAACTTTAGAAGCTTCTTTTAAGGAGGARGAGAAACAGCAACTTCTAAGAGGAAAGTTTACTTTGCATAAAATGCCAATAAATTGATTGTTTCTTCACTGACCTCTGCTCATTTTGGGTCTCCACATGTTCTTCTGCATAAATACAGAGTAATCTCTTTCAATCTCCTGGAAAGTTCGTATATTTTAGGATCTTGTGTGCTTTTAAAAATGAAACTGGACTTTCTTTCAAATGTCTCCCCAAACACCTTGTCCTAGAATGAACTGGTAGCAGAAATAAGTTCAGAATTTGGGAATCTTGAAGTGCTTAAGGACTTTCTCTGCCCTGTCACATCCATGAAGTTCTACCCCCATTTTTTGGCACCCTRTGACATCTATGATGTGGATTTAACAGCTGCTGCAGTTACATGAGGGGTGTTTTCTAGAATTCTTTCAATTTATAAGTTGATAGTGCAGCCATGATTTCAATAATTATGTTGAGGGCTGGGGAGGAGCACAGAAGTAATTCTTGAGGTTTCTGAAACAACCATTTGGGAATTATATGTGGGTGTTTGCTAGATGATTTTTGATTTTTTCTACATTAGTAGATCCAGGTGAGGTTTTGTGGAAGTCTGGAACATTTATTTATYACCTTTATGTTCAAGTCTTACTTGAAGGTGCCTCCTAAAATGATGTTGAGTCCATCTGACTTATGGSTGACAATGTTTCAACAAGAAGTAACTTCAGTTTTATGGAGGGTGGAGGCTGAAGCGCCCATAAATTAAATCCTATGTGGGCAGAAGATGGAAAGATGGGAGATAACCCAAAATCCTTGCCTAGCCTGTCCTCTGCACACTAAGAAAATGAGGTGGCAGGACTGAAGGAACATAAGGAGAAGGAGGGAGCAGTAGAGAGAAAAGCCAAAGAAACCATGAAATAAAACTATTAATTTATAGAATGGGGCTTTGGAGCAAAGGAAACAATGAAATAAAAATATTGAATTTATAGAATGGGGCTTGGAGCAACCTGGTCTAGTGAAAGGTGTCCCTGCACATGGCAAGGGGTGGAACAGGTTGATCTTTAAGGTCACTTCCAACCCAAACCATTCTGTAATTCCATTATTGTTTCCATATGCAGGGAATGTCCTTTTGCCAGCTAATTGGTTTTATTTGTAAGAGGAAGAATTCTCATGTAGTAAAGATTATTTAAGTCCTGTGATATCTTTTAAACCCTAAGTCATCCTGGGTGTGTCAGAGTAGGTCAGTTTACATTAAGAATACAGAAGATTTTAGGTAGTTTTCAGTACTCCTAAAAATCCTAGCACAGTATTTTTCCCAAAACTTCATTCTTTTGAATTACAGTTATGAGAAATACTTTTTTTTTTTTTTTTGTGTCCTCCTCTTGCTTAAGTTTAATTTTTACTGCCAGCCTTGGTGGTGTCTGTTCTGGAGAGTAGCAGGAAAAGCTGATAAGGGCATAGGACAGAAATCTTTGTGCTTATCTCCCTGCAACACATGGAGCTGAGAGTGCATCCTTTTCCTGTCCTAGGACAGGAGACGTAAACTGACCATCTCCTGACAGCAGGGACTTCAAACAGAGCCTCCAGCGTCCACAGGGTAGGAATCTTCTCTCAACTTCAGAGGCCAGCTAGGTGAAAGTGGGTCACTGGCTGTTTAGAAAGCTGGGTTAGTGCCAGAAAGAATAAAAATAAAAAAAAACCCACCACATTTCTGATAACTGCTGGGTCARTAGACATCTCTGTAGATATTGTGGTGATTTTTTTTCCCCTCAAAGGGCATAAATTCAACCTGACTTCTTATTGTTTGTTTCGACTTTCACCAGAAGGTGAATTAAGTTTAAAACTAGGGAAAGAAAAAAAGTGTATTCCAAGAGAGTTTTATAAAATCAGAAKTTTGCTGTTAGATTTGGAACAAAGGTCAGACAGAAATTGTCCTCACAGAAGGGGTTATTTGGACAGTGTTGTTACAGATGAACATTCTTTTATGTATTGTCTTTATGACAACAAAGACCTAAAAGTGACCTAAAAGTGAAGGGTCTAAGGCAGAGGGAGTGGGAATTGGAGCAAAGAGAACCTTCCACCAGGAATGCCTGAGCCTCGGTGTGCCTGGAGCTGTGCCAAGCCTGGGCTGTGACTCCAGGTTGGGAACCAGTTCTTGGAAAACTGTAAACACAGTCAGGAATTGGCTAGAGCAGCTCATTTTTACACTTAAAAACAGTTAGGGTTCATTCCTAATTTTCACCATTAAGAGAGGCACAGAAAGTCCCAGCTCTTCTGGCTCCATGTGAAAATCTTCCTCAATGGCCAAAGCCCAGGAAGAGAAATGCAGGAAGAAAACCAGGAGTCCCCACATCAAATATTGATGCTGAACAGTTTGGGACAAGCTGCTTCAGTGCTTCCCAGGCCTTGGTGTCCCTGGTGTAGGACGGCCCAAGAGCTCCGTGGCAATGCCAAGTTCAACACAGAGGATCACAATGGGAAAGAGTCTTTGGAAGTGTTTTTCTTTTAATTAAGTGCCTGCCTGGCAGCCTGGCCCTTTCCAGAGTGGCTTTGCTCTGGAGTCTCCCTTCAGGGGAGCTCAGCACCAGATCTTCATTTTCCCAGAAATCCTGGGACTCTGCAGGTTTCCCAGCTCTGACAGCAGCTCCCATCAGCTGAAGGTGCAGCCTCATTCTCTGGACATTTATTTATTGCTCTGACATTGGCAGGCCTTGCTGAGGCAAGTCTCATCTGCTTCATATGTTCACTTGGAGACCTCACCAAGGCTGAAGAAACAGCGATGATCTCATCCTTTYCCTTTGTTTCAGGATTCACAACAGTTCCTCCAGAATGATTGATTTGTTTTATTTTTTTTTAACAGTCACTTCTAGTAAATGTGAGGACTGGAGGAATTAGTAGCATTAAATCTCGAAGGTTTTCAGCTCTAGGCTGGGATTTGAGGTTTACTACAGTCCTTAATCTCAGCTCGTGGTCACATAACTTTGATAAAGGCTGGCTTTGAGAGGAAAACCAGTAAACTTTTATCTCTTCCCTCCTTCCAATCTGATATTCCTGTCCCAGCAAACCTCAAATAACTTCCCAAATGCAGCTCAGGCAGTGCAGAGCAGCTCTAGGACCCTTCAGCAGCRGGATGAATGGGATCCCTGGAGTCATGTGATTAATCCCATTATAATCCCAAYTTCCTAGTTCCCTTCCAGTCCCTGTGAATCAGATGCAAATTGTACCCSGTGGGGTTGGCTAATCTGTCATCAATAGCAGGCTCTCAGCTGCCTCTGCAGGTCTTTTGGTGTTTCCAAAATCATCCTCAAACCTTTACATTGTTGTTCTTCCATGGCTTTCTGCTCTCCAGGATTCATGTTATTATCAGCTCTGCTTTAAAGACAAAGCACAGCTTCTGGGGAATGTTGTTAAAGCTTTTCCTAAAGTGCTGTGAATCTGAGACCAGGTTAAATTTGCTGAGATTAAAGATTTTCTGCAGTCTTCAAACTAGTGATGGACTAAAGGCCTAAATTTTAGATTCAAAATCCAAATATAGAGATGCTGAGCTTTCTGAGAAGCAGAGGAGCTGGAGCTGGGAGTTCAGCTCCCAGTTTACACCCACATCCCCTTTTCTCCAAGGCAGGAAAACTGGGAACTGGTCTGAGCACAGGGTGTGAAGATCCCAGTCTGGGAGGGAACATTCTTGTACACAGCTCACCCTTCCCCTGGACTTGGCAAAATGAGCTCAGCTTCCTCCCTCTGAATCACTTTTACCTTCTGCACTAGCACAGAGTTGCCTGGTTAGGTGGTGAACTGGGATAAAAGATACAGAGGCAGAAATTAGAATTATGGATGGTCTAGAYKGGAAGGGATCTTAAAGATGATCTAATTCCAAACCCCTGCCMTAGGCAGAGACATCTTCCACTATCCCAGGTTGCTCCAAGCCCCATCCAGTAACTCTTGTRTAAGAAATTTGCCATTTGCTGTCGAGCCTGAAGAAAAATTCGAGTATCTGTTGGTTCTGCAAAAATTTCTGTCCTCTGCAACTGGAMTTTATCCCCAACCTTCCACATCACTTGGCCTCTGCCTGAAAGGCCTCATTGCCCAGTAATTCCTGTTGGATATTGCAGAGGCTGTCACTCATCTCTGGAGCTGCCCAGCAGCGTGGTAGGAGCCGTTGTTACGTGAGTCCCATCAGCTTTTCCGTGCCCCGGGACATTTGGGAAGCAAATCCCACCACCTGCCAGGGATTTCAGGGCTGTCAGTAAATTCCTTAGTTCCTGGAGAAGTGTTGCCATGGAAGGTGGCCTTTTATTCCTGTTTGTGCTGGCTTGTCTGCATGAGTGTCAATAGCAGCATCAGACTGGGCAAAATGAAACCTGTCAGTAGCTGCCTCCCGATGTTAACGTTGGCAGCAGCTCCTCGGAACTGTTGCAGGGAAGTAGCTCTGGTGGCCAAATTCTTTCAAAATTCAGAGATTACCTGTTTGAATGGTTAACTCCTTCAGGAGAGCTCTCAATCCGTTTCCAAGCTGGTTTCTTTGCATAGGAGGTAATTTAGGAAAGGATCTAAGAGCTCATGAAATCCATCACCCTTTCTCCTAGAGGGATCTGCTCTGCTCATGTGAGTCWTGACAGATGTATTCAAAAATCTCACTATGGGTGCTCTTTTATATCAYCCCCACAGGCTTTGCACAGGCTGTTGTGTGCCTGACTAAACATGGAAAGGCTTCTCTGGCTCTATAAAAATGCATCTCTGCTGCTTCTGTTTACAATCATTATTTCTTTACCACAGGGAGTAGARCATGGAGGTGAGACCATCGTTCTCTCCCAACCTTTGACATTCACGTTGCTTCAGGAATCATAAACCCCAAATCATGCATTCCTGCCTGTGTCCCTGGTTAAGGGTTTAATAGCTACTGGCACTCCAGGCAGAGATGAGGCTGGCAGATTTTCAGGTTTTCTCAATCATCAAGGCTAAATTACCATTTTTCTCCTTACAGTGAGTATAACCTGACCAGCCCTCAGTGTGAATCATGGCAGGCTCAGACTCTGAATCTGTATTCTGGCATCTTAACCATTACTGTGACCCTGAACCAGCAGATTGTTGCTGTGTCTGACCTTTCCTCTGCACATATTTTAGGGAGTTAAACTGGRAAAGACATTTAATATTGTTTAGAAATTGTGTGTGGGAAGGGGGGAGAAGGTGGGTAGGGCAGGTTGAAAGATGAAGGTGCTGGAGTACCAGGAGCAGCTGAGGGAGCTGGGAAAGGGGCTCAGCCTGGAGAAAAGGAGGCTCAGGGGGSACCTTGTGGCTCTGCACAACTCCCTGAATACAGATTGTAGCCAGATGRGGGTCAGGCTCTTCTCCCTGGGAACAAGAAGCAGGATCAGAGGAAATGGATCCTCCACAGAAGTGAATTCCCTCCCAAATTCTGCTTGGAATTGAGTGAGGAAACCCCCTCTGAATTTCTGGAGACAGTGTCAGGAACCCTTCCCAGCCATATGGACGAGACTGAACCAAGTCTGGCTCCTTCCACCCTTCCAGCTGTTCTTTAATTCCCAAATGTGGCCTTTCAGAGGATGTTGAGCAGGTAYCTTCACTTCCATGCTGGGAAAGCAGTGATGCCTGGCTGTGCTGGGTGGGCTTTGCAACAATTACACTGTTATTAATTGAAAACCAGCTTGAATACACACACACAAAACTTGTAACAAGAATTCCCAGAGCAGCATCCCATGGTGAACTCCCTCTGAGCCCAAGCAGAGAGATAAATCCAAATTTGTGCTTTTTAACTCCTAGAGATGTGCAGCAAACAAGGGGAAGACTATTAGGGAATGAAGAATGAATGGTCTCTCTCCAGGGAGTTTAATCTGCCCTGGTGACTCCAGGCTTAGCAGGAGATACAAATGGTTCTGTTTCACTGCTTTGTTTTAATGTTGATTTGTTTGTAGTCTGCCCGAGGTACTAATTGGTGTTTTACAAGTAGAAATACAAAGGTGTCTGCCCTGAAGAACTCACTAACAAAAAGCACTGCAGCACCGTCTTAATGACAGTGAAATTTTCTGCCTAATGAACCAATCGCTTTGATAAAATCTCTACCTCCTGGTGAATTCCCTGCTTTGATTTCCCCCTCGACTCCCATCTCCTTTTACACCTCACTTTGTATTCTTTTTTCCACTCCGCTTTAAATTTTGGGGGCGGTTCACACTCTAATCAACCTTTTACAGTGCAGCTCCTGGAAAGAAAGTGAATCACCTCTTTCATTAGGAACAAACAACACAGGCTGATGTTGCAACTGTGGATATTTCAGCTGAGAAAGTGGAAGCCCCTGGCCTGGCGCTGGATTTTAAGAGGATGGTGGCCTGTCATTAGCTTTTAATCCCTTCAACATGCTGCGGTCCCCAACAGGTTGTAACACGGACGTCAGTGCCTGCATTTGCAATGCTCATACCCAGGATAATAATTGAACAATTCCTCCTCTTSAGTGCTGTGTTGGCTTCTTACCACCTATGACTTAGCATGGATTCTTGCTTTTTTTCTTCAGGAGGTGTTGATTGCTGCAAAAATAGTCATGTTAATGGTTGCCATCCTCACCTTACTCTCACTGCTTTCATTTGGATGTTTCCACTTTTCCAGAGGTGATTTCCTCTCTGGAAGAGGGCTTGTGGCTGCTTCTTGTCTGCTTCAGCACAAAATATTTTTCTAAGTGGTCTTTAGTGGTCATTTATACTGTTGTTACTGTTTTCCTGTTTCTCATTGAGCCTCGGGCCTTAAATCAACACCTCCTTTTAGCACAAGTTGTGTTTGCCTGGAGGAGGTGAAAAATGTCTGAGAAATCASATTAAGGGTAGTTGGAATCAATGGTAAATAGTTCTGGCACACTTGATTTTGGGGAGCTGTGGACCAATCAGCATTATAGGGATTTCTTTTTGACCTCTATCTGTGTGATATATTGCTTTCTAAATTGTCCAGCTTCTTTTAGATATGGTATTTTAGACATGCAGAAGCATCAATAACATCCAGTAACAGGCTGGATGAACTGCTGAAATACATCCTGACTTTGTAATTTTATACTATTTCATATTAGGTTCTATTTTACCCAGGTGCATTTCTTTTTATTTATCAACACTGAATTATTTTGGTTTTATTTCAACTGCTTAAAGGACTGCTTCATTTTTAGTTTGGCTTCCAGGTCAGTTAAAGAATAGATGATTTTTTTTTTAATTTTTGTTTTGAACACTTATCATCCTTAGAATTGTTGGGAAGATGTGGATGTGGCACTTGAGGATGTGGTTTATGGGYGAACATGGTGGCGGTGCTGGATTGACTTTTCCAACCTTAATGATTCCATGTTTCTGTGATTTTTTTTTTCAATTGCATCTTCTCTCACTGATTGAGGCACAATCCACAGGCAGACAGCAGTCTCACAAATATGAAGTTCCTACTCTTTGTGAAAATAAATGGTTGCATGAGAAGGAAAGASAAATCATTTTCCCAGCTGGGTTCAACTGTGTCATTCAACATCAGAGAATCCACATGGAGAAAAGGTGTTAAAAACTCCATAACCACAGTTACAGCTTCTATCAGAACCTGTTAGGAGCTTTATCAGGTCCAGGATTATCCAGCCACAATATCCAAAAGCACAGGAAGTGGAGCTGCTTTGCTTAGAGTTACCACAACCTTCTCTAAGTGAAAAACAGAGCTCCCACCTCAGAGCAGCCATGACCTTCACCTGTGCTTGGAATGAGCTCTTGGAGAATTCCGTGGCTCCACCCTCCCGCTTTTCTCAGGGCATTAAGTGTGGGGTAGTGAAGGGAATGAACTGAGCTGGCACTGCTCAGTCACTGCAGAGATCTGAGATGGGATGACTTGGTGGTGGAGGGACCACCCAGCTCTGGAGGCAGCAGAGAGCAAACCCACGGAAAGAACAGGGCAGTGGAGGATTAACTGGAAGGAGGCAAAGCAAAGTTAGCAAGCAGATTTAAGGTGGATTTYAGAGTGTGACTGGGGGTAAGCAACATCTCTTGAAGCTTCTTTGTTCCTGCTAAACGCAGGGCCACTCAGGATGGATGGCCTCTGATGGATGAGGGAACATTTCCCATCCCTGGAAGTGTCCTAGGTCAGATTAGACCTAGGGCTTGGAGCAACCTGGGATAGTGAAAGGTGTCCCTGCCCATGATCTTTGAGGTCCCTTCCAACCCAAACCATTCTGTGATTCTTTATTTCCCTTTTCTCTACACCATTTTAATGCTCAGCATCGAGCAAGAATTTCTTTGCTCTTTGCAAAGAAATTTGCTCTTTACTCTTCTCTTTCTTTGCTGGCATCTGTTGTTTTGTTTTTTTTCTCTGCTTCAGTACACTTAGGACTTCTTGCTGAGCTCCCCTCAGCCTTCCATTATGGATTTCAGACCCCAACCAACACAGCACTTCCCTCTCAACAGAACAGCTTCTCACAGCTGAGGAACAGGAGGTGGCTGGGGATAGCCAGCTCCGTGTTGGGCTGATACATCCCTGACAGGARRGTGCAGCCAGGTGGGGGTCAGGTTCTTCTCCCAGGTGACAAGTGACCAGAGGAAATGGCCTCAAGCTGCAGCAGGGGAGGTTTARATTGGATATAAGAAAAATGGAARRRATTGTCCAGCCCTGACACAGCTGCCCAGGGCAGTGGTGGAGTTCCCATCCCTGCGTGGATTTAAAAGCTGTGTGGATGTGGCACTTGGGGACATGGCTCAGTGGTGGCCTTGGCAGTGCTGGGCAATGGCTGTACTTGGTTATCTCAGAGGGCTTTTCCAACCTCARTGATTCCACAATTCAGTTTTCCTTCACTTACCTGCAGACCGCAGAGCATTAGGAGCAAATGAGACGTTGGGAACAAATTGCTCTTCCCTTTAATCTGACATTTCCTCTTGAGTCTTCATTTTGCTGCTTATTCCTGGAGCAGTTTGCTGCTGAGCTGTGATAAGCATCCCATTCCTACTCGTTTTCCAGAGCTCCTGTGCCAGGAGACGTTCCGGCTTGGAACGCAAGCGCTGCCTGCGGGGTCACCTACCTGGCAATTATTTGGATTGTTTTGTACCCACTCAGAGCCTTTAACCTGCAAGTCCCTTGGGGCACAGGTTCTGTGTTTTGTGTGGTTCACTGGGCAACCAGAGAGCYCTTCACTCCCCTCAGGGCATTACACAAAGTGTTAATAATAAAATCCTAGGAAATCTATCTGGAATTGCAGGCACGGAGATTTTCTCATTGGCGGTTTTTTGCTTTGCTGCAGAATCTCTATGCAGTTCCATAAAGCTGGAATGAAAGAGAAGTRAGCCTTTAAAACTCAACCAGGTCAAAACCAGGGATGCAGTCATCACCAAAACAATTTAAAAAAAAAGGGAAAACACTTCTTCTCTGGAGCCAGGCTGGTAGAGCTGGGGGCGTTCACCTGGAGAAGAGAAGGATCCAGGGAGAGCTCAGAGCCCCTGCCAGGGCCTAAAGGGGCTCCAGGAGAGCTGGAGAGGGACTTGGGACAAGGCATGGAGGGACAGGACACAGGGAATGGCTTCCCACAGCCAGAGGGCAGGGATGGATGGGATATTGGGAAGGAATTTTTGACTGGGAGGGTGGGGAGGCCCTGGTGCAGGTTGCCCAGAGAAGCTGTGGCTGYCCCTGGATCCCTKGAAATGTCCAAGACCAGGTTGGACAGGGMTTGGAGAGCAACCTGGACTAGTGGAAAGTGTCCCTACCCATGGCAGGGAGTGGTACTGGATGAGGTTTTAGGTTCTCTTCCARCCCAAACCATTCTGTGATTCTGTGAAAAGCAGAGCAGAAACACAAAGGTCAGGCATGGAAAGCAGCCCAAAGGCAAAGAAGTCCAATGAGGGGTTTGAAGGTGGAGAATGAGGCTACTTACTCTCAGGAGAGGAATTCAGTGTAAACCCAAGAGCAGGTTGGACAGATATGGATATGAAACAAAAATAAATCAAATGTTTTCATCTTTGATGCTTGGGAGATCAGGTCTGTATTGCCCYTGAGCAGAAAAGATGAGATAAGATCCTGACTGTGAGGCTACAAAGTCTCTCAACATTATAGCATCAGAGAATCACAGAAGGGCTTGGGTTGGAAGGGTCCCTAAAGATCACTGAGTTCCAGCCATTCTGTGGCTTTTTGTCAGTTTTGAAGGATAAGACCTCTCCTCTTGGACATTAAGACTTCCTTTACCACTGAAGCAGACCTGGGAAATTTCTATCCTGTWTGTGCTGATCTGAGCTGTTCTCTCCTCAAATGACCCAAGGTTAAACCAGGTGAGTTGTTCTGCAGGTTAACAGAGCCAAAGTTGTGCCAGGGAGGGCAGATTTCACCAAGTGACCATGAGGATCCTTTGTCCTGGGTCATGGCAGACGTGCTCTGTCTTGCTCAGGCTGCAGGGCTGGGTGAGACATTCTGGCACTCTCAGGCTCCCGGGATTATCCATTAGTTAGTGCCAACTGCTCCATTACAGGTTTTCCAGCTGCTTTGTGGCTCAAATGTGCTGTTCACTTTCCTGTTCTCAGTGGGGATCACCTCAGTTTGGTGTTTCGGGACAGGATCAGTGGTGGGTGGATCTAAAATCAGAATTTCAGAGTGTGGTCATCATTGTTGACCTACTCAGGGCTGTAAAATGTGGAGATTTAACCACATACTTCCCCCCCCACCACCACTTTCCTTAACATTATTCCTTCTCTGTACATTCCAAATGCCATCTTTTTCCATCCCAATAACCAAACTGATAATTTATCCTTTTCTTCCCTTTCTTCATCTGCCTTTATGCTTCCTTGGCTCCCCAGCAGCTTTCTGTTTCAGCCTTATTAGAAACTTTTGTCTAATTGCTTTGGCACCTTATTTTTCAATATTGAAGGGATACCTAGGATTCATAGCACTTCCTAGGAAGTGTGCAGGAGCCTGGAAGAGCTGTCTTACAGTAGGAAGCCTCAGGAATTGGAAATAATCTATTTGCTGCTGAAATAAGAGTGAGTTTTTAGGCTTTCCCTGATAATTGTTGCCATTCCCTACAGGCTGTTGTGGGATGTGTGGTTGGAAAGCCAAGAATAGGTTCTGTCCTTGTCTCCYCCAGCAGTTTTTTTCATCCTAAATGATGTCATGATGTTGGTGTTGCGTCTTGCTCATGGTTAGAGTCATCCTGTCTTTCCTTCCTTCGGTGCTCCCGTTGCCAGAGCTAATTTAGAACCAAACTGTGTAAATACTCACAACTGGTCGTGTTAATGAGCAGGGAAAAGCAGCAARGCCTGGAAATCCAAATAAAGTCAGAACATTTCACATCTCCTTTAAAACACAGCGTTCACCTTTGCTTTTGTGCTGCCTTGGAGGAGAATTTGTGCCTCCAGGAACTTGGAAGCTGCAAGCGAGCRCGGAACAATGCAAGTCTCTGCAGAAATGGGGCTGTGATAACTTGGCTTTTTTGGCCTACATTTCTCAGTGGTTATTATTTGTTAATTATGTTGTAGAGTGCTCACAAGTGGGCTAATTGCTTCCCCAGAGAGCTTGCAAGGAAATGATGGACAGAACAAGGGCAGGATGTTACACATCTCAGATAGCGAGAGGGTAAGGTAGGACACGGGCAAGATGGGTAGGGAAACACTTGGAGCAGCATTTTGAAGCTGAGAGGAGAAGAGTTGTGTCGGTTTTTGGAGGGGAGGATGAGTCCCAGTTGGAGTTGATCTGAGGAGCTGATTGTCAGAAGAGTTGTTTAAGGAAGCACTGAAACTAGAGGCAGAAATGAAGAAGAAATGTAAGAATTCATCAAAAAAAAAAAAGGGCTGCAGAGAGGTTGTACCTGGCTGGGTTGTAGTCTCTGGGCTGTGCTGTGTGAATCCTTGAAAACAAGGTTAAGATCCTCATGAACTGTCGTCACACTGCATGAATGATCTTCCTTAAAAAATAAATCCCWTTCCTCAGACCAACTCTTTTCTTCAGACCATTATAGATGGGAGAGAAGGAAAAAAAAGTGCATACCCAGCCCTGCTGTTGTATTTCAAATTTAGTTCTCATTCTTGCTGTTTGTGTTTCTGCATCTGTCTTTTAGGCTACACAGGAGGGCCCTGCTGGTATTTAAGATATTTCTGGCCTGTCCTGCCCCAAATTGGGAAGTTCTGATTCATTTCCCTGTGCTCTGAGTCCCCCTTCACACCTGCTTAGAGGAAAGGAACGAAGCCTGAGGAAGGCACACTAAAAAGTGACTAAAAAGTGACAACAAAGTGACACAAGTCATTKCTCAGGCTCCTGGGCCACTGCTGGTGCTGAAAAACAGGAAATGTCTGTCCCCTTGCCCAGGGGCCTGAGCTGGTTTGGATCTAKGGATCAGCTCTCCCACAAATCACCCTCTCACACCAGAGGAACAGAAGAGGCTCAAATGTTGATTTTCCTTTTGAGAAGCATTTTCTGAGGGGAAGGGGAAAGGAGCAAAGCTTTGGTTTAAATTACCTGCTTCAAATGCTCCTGGAAGCACTTTATTTGTACACAGATCTACTTTTCTACATTTATTATTAGAAAAGAGCCAGAAGAGGAGTTTGACATAGGCAGGTGTTGTTTTCAGATTTCAAAGCACATGCAGTTTCCTCTGCCGGAAGCCAAAGCTGTGATGCTGTGACTGTGCTTGCTCTTGGAATTGCTACCAGAACTCCTTTCTCTCCTCTGGATGCTTCCAGTGGTTTTTATTCCATTCTTTCTCTCAGCATCCCAAATCTTCAGAGCCCTCATTGGTACCTTTGCTTGTATTCACAGTCTGGCTGGCCAAGCCCATTTGTTGCTTCTTTTGGGGTTCTGTATCTGTGGAGCACAGGAAGAAATCCTGAACTCAAGAATCAGCAGGGGTTTGGTCTCCTGAATCCTTAATAGCAGCTGCCCATTCCACACACATTGCAAAGGGATAATAAAAAGTGCCCAGGACATGTGGAGAAGGCTTGGATTGCTTCTGAGCGTGGCACAGTACCCACAGAACTGGGGACAGGGATAGGGATGACTCTCCTGGACTTCTGAAGACTTTTTRGACATTTGGAGTCTGGATTCAGGATTAACAAAACAATCTGCACTGATTTGCATCCTGGGCTGATCCCCWGTGTGGGCAGCAGGGGAGGGGAGGATTCTGCCCCTCTGCCCCTCTCAGGTGAGACCCCACCTGCAGAGCTGCCTCCAGCCCTGGGGCCAACAGCAGAAGGACCTGGAGCTGCTGGAGAGAGCCCAGAGGAGGCCACAGAGATGCTCCAAGGGCTGGAGCCCCTCTGCTCTGGAGCCAGGCTGGGAGAGCTGGGGGTGCTCACCTGGAGAAAGATCTAGGGAGAGCTCAGAGCCCCTTCCAGGGCCTAAAGGGGCTCCAGGAGAGCTGGAGGGGGACTGGGGACAAGGGATGGAGGGACAGGACACAGGGAATGGCTGCACGCTGCCAGAGGGCAGGGATGGATGGGATATTGGGAAGGAATTGTTCCCTGTGAGGCCCTGGCACAGGTTGCCCAGAGAAGCTGTGGCTGCCCCT
The DNA here is from genome assembly GCA_014549065.1 of Cardinalis cardinalis. Classification (NCBI taxonomy): domain Eukaryota; kingdom Metazoa; phylum Chordata; class Aves; order Passeriformes; family Cardinalidae; genus Cardinalis; species Cardinalis cardinalis. Next base: position 1,005,023 of record JACDOX010000154.1, on the reverse strand, counting down.
GGATCACTGGAAGTGTCCAAGGCCAGGTTGGACAGGGCTTGGATCAGCCTGGGATAGTGGAAGGAGTCCCTGCCCATGGCAGGGGATGGGACTGGATGAGCTGCAAGGTCCCTTCCAACCCAAACCATTCTGTTGTTTTTTCTCCTGCCCACTCCTTTAAAATACAGTACCTGACACTCCTGGTGATTTGATTCCTCACAGATCTGTCACAGAAGTGCTGCTGGGTCAGTGTCCCAGCCCCAGCTGCACATGAGTAGAATTCCAGGGTTATTTCCATCCTTGTTCATCTGGGATACCTCTGTGCAGGATCTCAAAGCACCTTACAAACCCTTTATGAAACTCTTAGCCCTGCTGTGAGTTTCATGCAGTTGATCAGGCATGTTCTGTGCTTTGATAACCTGTGCCAGAGCTGSAGGGAATAACTTCTCCAGAGTTTCCCAGCAGCTGGGAGTAGAACTTGGGAAACGTGACCTTCCCAGTCCTGTGCTCACTTTGCTGGACTGCACTTCCTCTGTTATTCAAGGTGAGAACAGAACAGCTAGAAGTGATTTAGGTGCTTTTTGGGAAGATGAAGTCACTGTGTTTGGGTCTCTGCATCGTGCCAATAGAGAGATCCTAAGGGAAATCTCTCCTAGTAGTTTTGTTTATATCCAGTCTTAGGCACAGATGTAATTTGCAGGGAAATGTGAAGGAAGAGAGGTTATGCTGGCCTCAGCAGAGGGGCTGGAGTGGAATGAGATGTCACAGGGATATCTAAGTRTCTCTCAAGATATGAAAAAGATTTTCTCTGCCAYRTGCTGAGTTTTTTTAACTCATTCCTTATGTGTTTTCAGCCTTCTGCCCCTCCTGGGAATTATCCCATGGTGTGTATTCCCCCTTAGCCTCAGCTCCTGGACTTTACTCTCTGCCTTTGTTGTGCAATAACTTAAATAAATTGTGTTCTTTTTCCTGAAAAGTGTAAGAACAGTAGGAGGAAGTGTGTGTGTGTGCCCTGTGGGACACAGTGCCAGGATTCCCAAGCTGCCCTTGGAAATACAGGTGCTGTGGCCTGACCAGGATCTGCTCAGGACAGCTGGAATGAATCCCCAGGACTATCCTTGCAATCACGTCCCTGGCCAAAATTTAATCCGTTGCACTTTTGCAACCCTGTTGTTTCCTGTTCCTCTGGTGTTTGCAGGCTGGAGGCAAAACCTGGCTGAGTGTCACAGCTTTATTGTGAAGCTCCTGTTTCACTGATGGGATCAGGCTGGGCTCCAGCTCAYCCTGCACCTCTGGAAATGAATTGATTGTATCACAAACAAATGGCATTTTGCATACCAGGAGTATTCAGCAAGAGAGATGGGGGTTTTCTGTTGTGTGAATTATAAGAATGAATGAAAATTGCTAGAATTGGCCACTTGCTGAGGTACAGGATGAGCTTTTGACAAAAATATAAAACAGAAGGATGAGACAGGCTGGGAGAATTTGGATGTGGTTTTCATAGAAACAYATCACCACAGAATTTAAAACTGAAATAAAAATGGAATCAGCAAATACAACGTAAATGAAAATCAAGCACCTGTAGATTGCTGCAGTGGGGTGAAATGAGTGCTATTAAATGGTGATAAAACCTCCTCATTAGGGTGTGGTGCCACATCCAAGGCCAGGCTGGATGGAGCTTGGAGCAGCCTGGGATAGTGGAAGGTGTCCCTGCCCTTGGCAGGGGGTGGGATGGGATGGGCTTTAAGGGCTCTTCCCACCCAAACCATTCCATGATTCTGTAATCACAACAGGGATATCCTGAAGGATGGTAAAACCTCTGTCTTTGGAGATTTAACTCCAAAAAAGGTTTAACTCCACTAAAAAAAGTGGAGCTGGTCTAGCACTCACAGTAGTTCTGCTCCAGAGGTCAATGATTCTATTAATAACCTCCAGGTTATTTTAGGCATAAATTTACTATAATAAAATTCCTCAGCCTTTTGATTGCTAGAGAAACAATCTGCTCTTTTGTAKTTGCAAGTGTAGCAAAAATGGATCTTCATAATTCCATGGAAAACATTTTTCCTTGTCCCTTTTCCATTAATTACTTCCTTACCTCTYTTCTTGTCCTTGCTGGGTTAGAGACAGCTGATGGCTCATGTGGAGTGTAGAAGTTAATATCAACTGCAAGTTAATATCAGCACAGCTGATGTTTCAATATATTCTGGCACAGAATTTATTTTAACAGTGAAACAGGAAAGTGCTTCTCTGTAGTTATTGGAACTTGTCCTTTTAACAAGTGTAATCTCACCCAGGTATTGGACATTCAGGATTCTCATTCCATTTCCCATCAGTGGATTCGTTGTTCTATTGGTATTCAGGATAAATCACAGTAAAATTGAATCTTCCTATGGATATGTGGCATGTCCTGGTGATTACACCACCATGGCCAACAAAAAACAAGTTGCAGGAGACCTGAATTTTTACCACTTTTGTCCAGGTTGAGTATCCCTGCTTCTCATCTCTTTCATTAAACCCTCATTTATTTTAACAGGCTTCCCATGGAAGTGGTGGAAACTTCATCCCAGGAGGGATTTAAAAGCTGTGTGGATGTGGCACTTGGGGACATGGGTTGGTGATGGTCTTGGCAGTGCTGGGGAATTTTTKAACTCAATGGTCTGAGAAGGCTTTTCCAACCTTAACAATTCTGTGATCACCAGGRGGTTAAATTGCATCCCTGTTCAGGTTTTGGAAGCATTACAGGACTGAAAGATGCTTCTGGAGTCCAGATTTTACATTTTCCATTCCAATCAAGGATTAATCCCCCTAACACTTACCTGGTAGCTGAGTTGTTTTCAGTGGTTGAGACATCCAGTGGTTGTTCAGGCTTCACAAAGATACTGATTTCTCCTACTGGCAAAGTTTTCCTGTGGATAATTTCCATCTGCTGCTTGTCCTTTTCTTCATGAGYACCAGGGCAATTGTCCTGTTCTCCCTTTGCATCAGCCCCTTCTGTATTGGGAGTCTGTTCTCATCACCTCTTYACAAGATGCTGTCTGCAATAAACCAATTTTAATCAGGTAAATTAAAAGCATTAGAGCCTCCTGGGTACCTGTTCTGATGCCAGAACTGACTGCAGAACTGATGGTATGTRGCCTTATTTATGCATGTATTTATTTTAATCCTGCTTAAACTCATCAGGCTACAGGTCTTTGTTCACCCTCTCGCCTGTTTGATCCCAATCCAAATGTTAATGCTTGTACTTAACTCGAAGTTGTCAGCTCCTTAAAGCAAGACTCTGTCATCCTTGATGTCTGCAAAGCTCCAGAGTGACTCTTCAGGAATCATCTGCAGCCATTCCTGGGATGGAAAGATACAGGGATGCCCTCAGCTCTTGCCTCTCAAGTTTTGTGCACTGCATGGGGGTCCTGCCAACCTCTCAGTGAGGATCTGAAGCAGCAGGAACAGAACAGGATTGTTTTAATCTTATTGTTACAGTTTCTCAGCAAGGAAGTTGGTAAGAAAGGCAGAACAGTGGTGCCTGCAGTTTAAAGCTAAGAGTGATCCTGTGTTTTCCATGGAACTCAGGCTCCATGTGCTTCATCCAGCCCACTTTCTGGCATTTAAGTGAGAGCCTACTGAAATAGTTTAGCTTTATTCTGCCTTTTTGCTCATCCCTTCTGGACTTTGCCTTTTGTGTCGTTTTTGTGAATCAGATTTCACAAAATCATTGTGAGTTATTACCAACAAAGCAAAGCCATGTGAAATTACTGGGCTTGAGTAATAGTAGTTCATATGTAGCAGACAGAGATGGTATAAGAGATTATTTTATTCCCCTGTTTTATGATTTTAAATATGAAAAAGGAAATACTTGCATTCTGAAGAGGAGGGAAACTTCTCTGAATTAATCCAGGCTGCTTCTGTTGCTCCTGTATGTTGCCAGCACCCTTTGCTTTGCACATGGGTTCTGTCCCACTTTTCCTCCCAGGGTAACATGCAGGTGCAGTTCTTAATTTTGAATATTAATTATAATAATCCCAGAAAGGTTTGAGTTGGAATAGACCTTAAAGCTCATCCCATTCCCACCTCTGCCATGGACACTTTCCACTAGACCAGGTTGGATTTCAAACCCATTTGATTTCATGATGTGTCTAAATCCTTCCCACTTTTGGCTTCTTCTCTTCATGTTTTCACTGATGTGAATTCCTTTGATAATTGACCATAACTCCCTGTTTTTTCCTTTCACTGAAGAACTGAAAGGTGCTCTGAGAGTGGGATGCCCTGGAGATGCAATCCTGATCCTGCAGGATTCAAGGGAACCAGGATTTCCCTCTGTAAGTTTAGTGCACTCCCTTAATGATTTAATCAGCAACCAAAGAAAGGCAGAGAAAAACACGGTGGTACATGGAGTGCTTGATGTCCTTTAGATTATTTTCCATACGTTTCAGTAATTACATAAACAGATGATATTTACAGGGAACTTCTGCCTGTAATTGACCTTCATCTCTTCCTGTGCACTTCCCAACCTCTCCTTGAATTTTCCTATTGTTTCCTCTTACTCATTCCACATTTAACACCACGTTTCAAGCAACGTTTTGTTTTGCTTGGGACCATCCTACCAATTCCCTATTCCCAATTCCTTCTAACTTCATCTCAGGCAATATTGGAACTCATGGCATGGACAAACATAATTTCCAAAGCCCAGTCTTCAGGTTTCCCTCTAGTTCCAGCACAATTGCTCTTTCCCTTTAACCTGATCATCAGTTCTTTAGTTCTTTAGAGCAAGAATGTTTCTTTCTGTCTTTTATCTGGTGAAAATTTTGTCTTTCAGAAGCTTCAGCAGCACAATCCACTTTTAGGGATATCTGCCTTATTTTTCTTTGAATTTTTTTCTCTGTGTTGGATCAAGCAGGAGAAGAATTACATAAACTGTGAGGGGTTAGAGAAAACCTCTGGTTAGAGTTCAGCAGTGTTCCCATGGCTACTGGGACAGGTACACCAAGGAAGCAGGAATACCTTGGCATTTAACAGCCCCTCCGGGTGATTTATGGTTTTACATAAGCTTTTCCTAAACTCAGAGGTTTTCTAGGGTTGGCACCTCTTTGCTTGTCTCCATGCCCTGTTAATTCTGTGCTCAGTGGCCCGTGGTTATTAAAATTCTTATCAATAAAGGAGTTTCTGAGCAAGGTTCTTATTTTCTAAACTCGTACATACCTTTGGAACTCCTCTGCTTAACCAAAGGAACATTTGTTTTTATGCCTAATGTACTTCATGAAAAGAAAGAAATGTGTAGAGTTCAAGTAATATTTGCCTTCAATTACAGTAATTAAGTTGTCAGGACTTGAAGTCACCAAGGCAATGAGAAAATCCTTTCCTGGTTGGACAGGGAGCAATGGGTGTTCTGGGCCTGAGTGTGTTTTACACATTGGAGTGGGGAGAGAAACGGTTCTGGCTGAAAACCTTGGAGTCTGTTTGTCCTTTTCCAATCCAGGGTGTCAAAATCCTGCTGTGGGGTGAAGGAAAATGACCCTGTTTGCCTGGGCTTCAGCAGGGCCAGGGCAGTGCTGTCCCCTGTGCTGGCACTGCTGGGGCACCCCCAGTGCTGGGGACAGCTCTGGGACCCTCCCARCAAGAGAGACCTGGAGGGGCTGGAGCATCTCCAAGGAAGGGAGCAGAGCTGGGGAAGGGGCTGGAGCRCCAGGAGGGGCTGAGGGAGCTGGGAAAGGGGCTCAGCCTGGAGAAAAGAAGGCTCAGGGGGGACCTTGTGGCTCTGCACAGCTCCTGACAGGAGGGGACAGCCAGGGGGRTCRGGCTYTGCTCCCAGGGAAAAGGGAGAGGAGGAGAGGAATTGGCCTCAAGTTGCACCAGGGGAAGTTCAGGCTGAAAATCAGGAGGAATTTCTTCATGGAAAGAGTTGTTAAGCATTGGAAGRGGCTGCCCAGGGAGGTTTGGAGTCCCCATCTCTGGAGGTGTCCAAGGAAAGCCTGGACATGGCACTCAGTGCTTTGGGCTGGGTGACAGGATGGTCACTTGATGGTGTTGGAGCTCTTTTCCAACCTAAATGATCCTGTGATGACATGGGATTCTCTGCTTGTTGGTTTAGGTCGTACTAAAAAAGTTTAATATAAATATAGCTCAACCCATTTATCCTGGGAATTCTGTCTTGTTAAACTTCTGCTCCCCTTTCAGATGTAACCTGTGTGGAGACATGTGTGGATACATCCTGTTTTTTCCCCSTGTTCCACATCCCTTTTCAGGCTTCTTTGCCAGAAGTTAAATAGTTTCAATTACTTCATAACCCTTCAGGAAAACTACAACATATCCCTACAAGAAAAGTCCCTAATTTTGATAAGTGCCCACACAAACATCACTGGAATCTCAAGTGCAGCCTTACTTTCGTTCCACTGGAATAGCTCTCTTGAAAGCAGATGGATGAGGAAATCACCACTCGTAATGCATCACTAATGACACCAATTTTTGCATTCCTGCTCATGGGAGTAAAGGTTCTGGATGCATAAGGAGCCAGATCTGGAAAACCTTACTCACAAACCCTAATAAACCCAGCTTCAGCCAGCAAGTTTAATGATGCCCTCAAGAGAGCCAGGTCCCTTATCTGCAGCATCACACAATAACTATAAAGTGTTGAGATAAGTGGGGTTTTATCTCCCAGCTCTCTGCTGGCCTTCCCCTAGTATCAGGTTATGGCAGTGAAAGTGGCTGTGAAATCTGACTGCTCTGATTTGGGCAGGCAGGATTCAGGATGTGTGGGCAGAGTGGATGCTCTTACCCATCTGTGCATTTATGAATGGAAAATCAGGGAGTTATCTCTGACTGTAATCCCTGTGGATCCCCTTTCCTTCAGGAAGGGGTTGTAGAGCAGATGTTGGTGAGGATTCACACCAGCTTTTGAGGATCCTTCCCAGCTTCTGCCATCCACAGGAGGTACCTGGTTCCCTGTGGTTTGTACAAAGCTTAAAAAAAAAACAATTAATGAGCTGAGGGAGCTGGGGAAGGAGCTCAGCCTGGAGAAGAGGAGGCTCAGGGGGGACCTTGTGGCTCTGCACAACTCCTGACAGGAGGGGACAGCCAGGGGGGTCAGGCTCTGCTCCCAGGGAACAGGAGGAGAGGGAACGGACTCAAATTGTGCCAGGGGAGGTTTAGGTTGGACATCAGGACAAATTTCTCCATGGAAAGGACTGTCAGGCATTGGAAGGAGCTACCCAGGGAGGTTTGGAGCCCCCATCCCTGGAGGTGTCCAGGGGGTGACTGGATGTGGCACTCAGTGCTCTGGGCTGGGGACAAGGTGGGGTCAAGTCACAGGATGGACTCTATAGTCTTAGAGCTCTTTTGCAACCTGAATGATTCTGTGATTCTRTGAAAATTTGGGACATTTCCAAGAGTCATTTGTGACTTTTGCCAAGCAAAAGGCTATACCACAAAGGCTTTGTTTTGAGTGCTTTGGTATGTATGTGAACAAGCCTTAATTTCAGCTGCCTTTCTGGTTTGTTTCTTTTGTAAATGTCAGATAATTTAACAAATTATACATTTCCATCTTGTGGCATTTGTTGCTTTCTCAGTCAATTCTCTTCATGCCATCCATAACATCCAGCTCCAGAGCTGTACTTTGCTTTTAGTTTGGTAYTTCTTAGTTTGATAATTCCTTTCTAGAAAGGAGACTCTTCACCTGCAGCTGGAGATGAGCAGCTCTTTATTTCATGTCTGCAGAAACCTTGTAAGATGTAACCTGTGATGTTGTTTGTGCCATCTGATAACGTGTGATCAAATGGAGCCTGTTTAAATAACAACATCTGGGACACCCTGACAGCAGAGCAGCTCTGAAACAAACATTTCCAAAGATCAGATAAGATGGGAGAGATGCCTCAATGCTGGATTGCTCCCTGGATTACACCTTCTTTGCTGAAGAGTTATTCCAGGCATGGGATTTCCTTTGTGCCACAGGCTAATGGATTGCAGTGGATCATTTTTCATGCTGGTTTGTGTCTTGCAGAGACATGTGCTTTGTAAAGTCAGTGTAATGCACTGAGTATGGCAGTGGTAGACATGAGTTTTACGTAGGAGTAGGTAAACTAAGGAACTCAAAACAACTGAAAATTGTCTTGGTTTGTGTTCTCTTGCTGCCTTCCCTCCTTCCACCTCTTTCCCTAAACCTACAGCATCTTTTCACATAAAGGGCTGCCTCACTTCCACCCATATCTCAACTTTCACAGTTCATTTTCAAAGCACTACGTTGCTTTTCAGTATTTTCCTTATTAGTGTGCAAAAAAAACCAGCATTATGTTTAAAGCCATGACTCCTGACTCACTCCTGCTCCTCTCTGTTCCCTTGCAGGAGGATATTCAGGCTGATCCTGATTCCCAGGAAGAGAAGGAGAGGAACAAGTGCCTCTCCAGSCCTGGAGATGGTTCCAACACAGTGAAGAGTGCTCTCACTGTCCAGGAATATTTTGCCAAGCGCATGGCAAAGCTGAAGGGATCCCAGCAGGAAACAGAACCAARGGTGGATCATTCCAGCCCAGCAGCTGATGAAGCTGTGGAGCCTTCAGAAGAGCTGGAAACCAAAGTCAAAAAGAAAAAGAAGAAGCAGAAGAGAGATGATGAGGCAGAAAGGACAGAGGACTATGAGAAACCAGGGAAAAAGCCTAAGACAGAGAGCTTGAATGGAGAAGAACTGGATGATCCACTAAATGAGTGTCACAGAAGGAAAAAAAAGAGGAAACATAAAGAGGAGAATGAAGGAGAAAACATCAGTTGTGATGAGAATACAGGCAATGGAGAAATTTCTGTGGGATTGTCTGAGGAGGAGGAGCTCAGCACGGAGGAGCAGGAGGAAAGGCAGAAAAAAMGCCACAAGAAGAAGCACAAAAAGCAAAAAGAGGAGACAGGGGAGTGTGGGGAAGGAACACCCAGAAAGAAAAAGAAGCACTGCAAGAACATTTAACCCTTTCAGGCTCAGGTACAAGTCTGTGTTACAGGAGGCTCTGTGTTAAYACAGCACCAATCCAGGCTTGGACACAGCTCCAGCTCCAGCTGGATCTAAACACAGGCTGGATCTAAACTCAGACTGGGTCTAAACTTTGACTCTATCTAAACCCAGCTCTCCCAGGGGAAAACGTGGTGATGGGCCAACAGGAGCGTCAGTCCGTGTTCAAAAGGGACCCACATGGAGGATTGACACATCAAGACTGTGAAAGGCAGGGAATGATCTTCTGCTGCTTCACCTGACTGTGTTTTTCTCAATCCAGGAAAAAAAAAATTAAAAATCACCCTAGTACTGTCTTTTTATTAAAATTGTTTTCACCTGTGAGAGCCCAGGTCTGCTTCTGGAAGCAGGAGGGGGTTTGCAAAGCTGTTGTGTTTTTTCATTGATCTTTGAAAAGTGGTGTCTAATTTTTACATTYATCTCTTTTTACATATAAAATGAATGTTGTTTCTTCCCAAAATGCTTACTCTGATTAAAGGTTGCTCAAAAAAGTGTCAGCACTTAAGKGTGAAATAAAAAGACCTCCCTGTGCCTCCAAACCATTGTCAAACAGTTTTAACTTTGCACCAAAGCCAAAGGAAATGTGTATTTACCTTATAATTTATTAACCATACCTAAATCTTTGATTTCCGGGCAATACTCAGGATCTCTTTACTGGTGCCACTGGAATCCAGAAAGCTGCCTTGGATAGAGGAAGAGTTTTTTTCCTGAAACTGGGAGACCAATAGATTTTAAAAGCACAGTCAGATTGCTGTTGCCATTCACACATTGAAAACTTGCAATTTGGATTTATAACCAAACTAGAGCTTGTTCCTCATTGTAAGCCTGGAAGTAAGGAATGCTGGAGCTGGGCACTGCCACAAGCAGTTTTGTGGGAGATCTGAAACATTCAGTATGAATTTTGGCATTTTAATGTCATTTAGAGCTGTCATGAGAGATGGGTGGGCTTGGAAGTGGTGGAATGGGAAGAAGGATTCCCCTTCCTGGTGTCCTGTTCTGATATTTCTTTGGCCACAGCAAACTGACAGCACAACCCTGAAGACCAGAGAGTTATCCTGGCAGAGTCCAGAATCCAAATCCATGAGCTGCTCRTTTCATCCAGGCCTGGCTGGGTTTCATCAGTGTAAATCTAAAACATCCCATTGGCTGCTCTGCTGAAGAAAATGGGTACATTTTTATATTGTCTCAGCTCAGTGGAGTTGCTTAACACGGTCTGAGGAACATTGTCAAGATGCAGATGTTAATAGGGAAAAAAAATTCCTTAAGCTGCCTTTATTGTGCAGTGGAGGAAGCTCCATCTGCAGCACCCAGACCACATGGATGGTTTGGTTGCAGCTCAACTCCTTTTTTTAAGATCTCTTGGTTTCCAAAGCACCTTTTTTTCCCCCTGCCTTCAGGACATGCTCATTCACTGCAGCAAAATGAAATTTCACTTCTTGTGTAGGAGAACAAGATGCCTTTCCCTGGATTTCACATGCCAGGAGTTTTAACCCTTGTTGCATCTCCTTTTCAGAGTGTACAATTATTATGCACCATAATCTGCTTGTCCCTGGCTTCCTTAAATGGAAGACCACCAGATACCATCAGTTATTGTCAAACTGGGAGGAAACTCCATGCTTGAGGTGGAAAAAATCATCTTCTCAGTGAAAGAAGACAGCAAAATAATGTTATATGTTAAACTGAAGCATCCCTCCTGATTTCTTCCTCACCACAAGTTGGAATTTTTGTTATTAGAATCCAAAAGCCTGATTGTTTCCAATTTTTTTTTTTTTTTTAACTCTTAAGCCAACTAAACTTTACAGCCTCTCTGGGATTTCAGTTTAAAAAGGTGCTACTCAAGGAATAAGGTTTCCTTCTCCAAATACTGCTGGGCTTGTTTGTTTGTTCCCTCTGTGAATTTTCATGTGTGCTGATTCTTGTGGGTGCTTGGCCACATTCCAGTGTCAGTTACAGGAAGAATAAAACCAGGAATAAACCTTTAAATTTGTACTGTTGCTCCTGTTAAATTCAGGATACCCAAGACTTAAATCTGGCTCAGATGGAAGTATCAGCTACCAATGGAAGTTTCTCTATTTCTGCAATAAATACACGGCACTTTACCCTGGGAAATGTGGAATTTTAATGTGCCCCAAGCTCTGCATATGGTTGTAGGAGGGGAAAATCATAATAAATAAATAATYATAAATCATAAATTGCTTGTATTTGACAGAAACAATTGATTTAACGTCTCTGCTCTGTGTTTGTGGTCAACATTACTCAGTGAAAAGCTCTTCTTACCAGATACTGTCCAGTGAAATGGATGATTGGAACAAGAGAAACATGTCTCAGAGCAATAAATTACATATATTTTTTTTTTTGTTTGTTTGCTTCTAGTGGGTTTTGAGTTCTGTTTTAACCCAACTCTGGGTTTGGCAAGAAGGCCTTTTTTTAGAAAGCACAAGAAAAAGAATTACGTCAGTGCCCAGATGGTGGAATTAGCAGAATGCGAGCACAAAGGAGCGACTTGGTTTCATTTCCGCGAAAATCAGACTTTCAAACTCCGAGGCCTTTTGTTATAAATTCATCCATTGTCCTCACAGAATGAGGTGGCTCCCAGTGAAATTACCTGGACACCAAGGAAAATGAGAATCCCCGCTCTGCTGTCGCTCCACAACGGGGAACRAGGCACTCGCAGCACAGATATTAAAATGTTTTCAGTTTTGGTAACCCCAGGTCAGCAGTGACTGAAGGAAATATTCCTTTTTTGCTTTGGGAACGTTCCAACACTGGTTTCTCCTGAGCTCTTCCATTCTTTGCAGGGATGGGGCTGTTCTTGGCTTTGAGGCTCAGAATTCACTGCAGGATCCAYGGCCAAGGACGTGATTGGCAAGTGCAACGTTAGAGCAGCAATAATGGAGGCTGAATTGTGCTTGTAAGCACCTGCAGGCACCAAACTACCCTGGGAAGGAGAGACCATGGAAAAATAGTCCTGGTACCACTGTTGGACCCAAATCTGTGTGAACTTCACGGGCTTTTGGAGTTTCGTCTGTCTGTGGAGTTTTTCTTGGTGCCAAAGATGGGAGATGGCACTGGAGCACCTCAAGTGACAGCCCAGACATGTGGTAAAGGCAGAATTCCTTGAATTTCCTCCCAAGATGYTCCAGCTCTGATGCTTCACATGCAGCCAGCATAAAGCAGAGGTAGAATTGTAGAATCAGGGGAATCATTAAGGWTGGAAAACCCCTCTAAGACCATCGAGTCCAACCATTCCCTCAGCACTGCTAAGGCCACCACTGACCCATGTCCCCAAGTGCCCCTTGGTAACAACCAGGTTTTTTTAAAACATAAATGCACGACACCATTAAAGATTTCAGAACCACCTGTGCTTGTGTTCATGTGAATTTGAGTCCATTGGGATGCAGCTGCTTTGTGACTTTTGTGAATTGAAGAGGCTGAAGGGTGTCCAGGGAAGGGARCGGAGCTGGGGAAGGGGCTGGAGCACCAGGAGGRGCTGAGGGAGCTGGGAAAGGGGCTCAGCCTGGAGAAAAGGAGGCTCAGRAGGGACCTTGTGGCTYTGCACAACTCCTGACAGGAGGGGACAGCCAGGGGGCTTCTCCCAGGGAACGGACAGGAGGAGAGGGAATGGCCACAAGTTGTGCCTGGAGAGGTTCAGGTTGGACGTCAGGAGGGATTTCTCCATGGAAAGGGTGGTCAGGCACTGGAAGGGGCTTCCAGGGCCGTGCTGGAATCCCCATCCCTGCAGGGATTTAAAAGCCCTGTGGATGTGGCACTTGGGGACATGGATCAGTGGTGGCCTTGGCAGTGCTGGGAATGGTTGGACTCGATGATCTCTGAGGGATTTTCCATCCTAAACCATTCTGTGGCTCTGTGGAGTGTTTGGGGACAGCTTAGCATTGTGTTCATGGCTGCAGTTCTCCTTTCAGCTGCCCTGGTGCTCTCAGCTCTCAGCAAGGACAATTAGCTGCATTCATCAGYGTAATTAACCAATTTTCTCCTGTTTAAACACACGAGACTGAAGCTGTTGCAGCATCCACCTTCAAAAGACACAGGTTACATCACAAAACCTCCGAACCTGCCAACACCAAGGGAAGGAAGGAAGCTCCAAGGAGAGAGGGAAACCACACAAAATCTGTTGGAAGCACTGCCCAGCATCACACCTGGCTGGAAAAGRAGATCTGGGAATAGTGTATCCTATTGGATACAAGGTGAGGATTGTGGGCATGCAAAGCCATCCTTTGCCTAATTCCCCCTCACTCCTGGGCAGGAACCCCCAGGAAGGATCTGAGCTCAGAGAACTTGGGACAATAACCAAGACTTTTGTTTCTGTACCTGTTCCATCCAAGGATAAACCAATTCTGTCTTGGATCAGCAAACTTTTAGTGGTGTAGGACTGGGAAATGCAGTACAAATACATAATTTGTGGTGGCAGAAGTGGGAATATTGTAAAACAAATTGGAGCTTCATTTCTCAGCAAGTCAAAATCTGCTTCTGAATCACACAAATACATTTTTTTTCTTATCTTAATCCATCTTCATAAATTTAAAGGTGTAAGAAGGAAACTCTTCCTAGTTCCTTTTAACCTAAAGGCACTAAAATATATATTTTTGTAACCTTTAAACTGCATTTTCAAAGTAGTAAGAGCAGAACTATTCAGCACAATGCTGAAAAATTTAGCATTTCAAGAGGTGGGGGAGGGAGCTTTTCTGCTTTTCTTTTTTGTCAAATGGGAAAGCTCTGGGGTTTTTTTACCTAGAAAATAAATTATCCAGGTASCAATCCCTGGGGAAAACCTGGTGGAATCAAGGAGGATGGGCAGTGGGCAGAGTTGGGAACTACAGCACTGGGGGAATCCTCTGGAACCCCCAGCTCTCTCTGCAATAACTTCCCCTGGGAGCCAAGAGTTTCATCAATAATTAAGGAACATGTGAATATTGAGCTAATTTAGGATTTGCGCTTTCTCACATATTTTAATGTCCCTGAAGGTTGGTGGGGTGTGAGGTGGGGTGGGGGGGAGTAAAAATAAACCCTCCCTTTGCAGGGATAAAATTCCAGATGTCAGATCCACCCCAAAAAAAAAAAAAAGGAAAAAAAAAAAGGATATTTTTAAAGAGGTGGTCGTTCCACACAGGGTTCAGCCACTCATTTTCTGCCTGGCCCATGGGAGTTGTTGCCACTGTTCCCCATCCATGAAAATGGGGGAGAACAAAGCTTTCTTCCCCCCTTTGTCTGCTCCATCTATTTTCGCTCGCGGCTTTTTCGCCGTAATTTCCCTGTTCCCAAAGCCCTGGGAGAGCTCTGCTGCTTCCTGTGCCCCAGATACAGGTGAAGCCTCGCAGCCAAGAGGAGAAGGTGAGCACACACACACACACACGAAAAAAAGGTAATCCCGAGGTTTTTCCAGACTAATTACCCCGATCCTGTGGTAATTAAGAGGTGGCATTTTCACATGGCCCCAGCCTCCTTTATGTAACGTGGGAGCTTCCGACAGGACAGGTTTGACCAGCATTTTAGGCAGGGTGCAGAATGAAACCCTCCTTACTAATGCCATCAGAATGCCAGGTGCTGCAGGAGAGGGGGAGAAGGGGGGAAAAAATAAAAAGCGGTTATTAATAATAGTAGCAGTGTTTGCACTTAAAATTCTGTGTGGGGGCCCTGGGAAGGGAGGAAATCCAAGTGAGGAATATTCTGCTGGATTTCTTCGTGCTGTAACCACACAGGAGCCCCAGATTGGGTCTCAGGAGGGTCTGAGAAGCCACAGAGTTGACCCCTTTGATACCTTTGGGAGGTCAAATGTTACTCCCAGGATGTGGAGGGAATACTGAGGATCAGGAACACCCAGAGAGGTGCTCTGAGAGCTTCCAGAATGGCAGCAGAGGCAGGAGTGGGTGCAGGTCCTGTCCTTGCTCAGGGTTTTTTTCTTCTCCCAAACCTATCCACCCATCCTGCAAAATGTGGAAACACAGGGCAAGGTGGAAGCAGTCCTGTAAAAGGCATCAGCTGGAATTCATCCATCTCTTTCCTTTTCCCAGGAAGGGAAATTCTGCTGCCACTACTGAAAATTCCTGGCCTCTGGGGCCTCCACAGTGATGTTTTTATATTCATGATACCCAGGTCCTGACCATCCTGAGGGTTAAAAAGTAACAGTGAGCCATGCAACATATTCACCATATCCAAAGTGCCATCCTGTTCAAAATAAAACCTTTTCAACCCCGGGCAGCCTCTGTTACAGGGCATTTCCACCCTTCCTAAAGGAACCAAACAAAATTAAGGATGTTCCAGGTTTTCTTCCCAAAATATCACTGCCAACCTCTGCAGCAGCTCCAGCCTGCAAATTGCACCCCGTTGACCTGTGCAGGGCAGRGTGGGGAGTTTGACATCCTCCCTCCCTGCCCCATCCCGGCACTCCAAGGCRTGAGACAGGATTTTAGGAGAGATCTGGAGCTGCTGGGACAGAACAAGCTGTCCCCAGGAGCGTGCCCAGCTCCAAAGCCCAGATAAAAGGCATCTCCTCCGTGTGTGTGTATGTGTGTGTGTGTGTGGARMGGGTTTATAAATCTGTCCCGMGACCAGGAAATCTCCTGCGCCTTTTAGATTTAAGAGAAGTTGCCTTCCTGTTGTATTCCCAGATAACGCAGCTCTGATGGAGCCCACTTGTAAATAGCTTAATAGATTTAATCAGTTCCTTTGGAAAATGTTGTTGCTTCCGCAGGGTTTCAGTTCAGTCCCGGGGAAAAGCTCGGGCAGGGCAGTCGCTGCTTCTGCTGCGAGCGAAGTTGGCGGRTTCCAGCTCTCCTGACCCCAAAATCGCTGCAATCCACAAGAAACCAGAGCTCCTGTGCAGAGGGAAGGGAGAGACCAGGAAGCCCAGGCGGATCCTGCCCGGCTCACATTTACACGAGCTCTCTCCATCACTCCTAATCTGACAAGAGTCAATAGGAACACCCAGGCACGTGGGAAACCTGCCCGAGCTCCCCGGCCTGGGATCCGCGCCGGGGCTTTCCCCCTGCCTTGGGGTCAGATGGGGCGGCCTCGGCCAGCCCCAGCCCGCCCATCCCAAAACCCCGTCCCGCTGCTTTTATGGCAGCACCGAGAGGAAACCCTCGGTTTCCCTGCAGCCCCATGTCCGCGGGTCGAAACCATACAGGAATCCAGGCACCAAATCCATTCCCCAGGGCAAATCCCCCAGGGGATTTTCGGTGCCATCACCTTCCTGGAGATCCTTTGTCCTAGTGAGAGGAATGCTGCTTGGAGGACTTTCCCRCCCAGCTGGGGTTAGTGGGGGACACCATTGTGTGGCTTTGGGACTTCCATCCCATCCAGCCTTTTTRGGCWGGGGCAACGCTCCATAAAAAGCAGMAGCAAGGAAAAGATCCTTTGTCTCCCAGTGTCCAGGGATGGGCAGCRGGGACCGACTGGAGATGTTCCATCCTCTTTGAGCTCCATCCCTGCCTTGTTTTCCCCTAAAAGCTCCCTTAGGAGTCCAACCAGGCTGGACAAGCACCCGCCAGCAAGTTCATTGTGCCCCAGTTTGCATCCCATACAAAGGGATCTGCAAATTTGGGGTGAAAACCCACATGGGGTGGGCAAAGCACAGCCYGGGCTGGTGGTTAAAGCAGGAGAAGTGGGGAAAAGTTGTCCCTGCCTGTGGGATCCGTGCCTCGATTTCCCTTGGCAAACAGGGTTCCTGCAGCTTGTCAAAGCCTGGAGAGGGGACTTTTGCACCTCAGTGGGATCTTCCTTTCAGTGCCATTTCCCTTTTTTCCCCCCAGTTTTCAGTGCCTTTTTCTCCTCTCTCTGTGTTACCCCCCCAGCCTTCACAGTTTGAAGGTCTCTGAGGCGCAGGAGGGCAGCGGGGCTGTTGGGGGCGGGACATCTCCAGCTCTCCTCACTCCCTTTCAGCGAGCAAAAGAAGGGAAAAATAATAATAATAAAAGAGGGGGAGGGGGGAGTGGGAAGGAGAAAAGGGGGGTGTTGGGGGTGCCGCTTCCCCGGGGGGGAGCCGGGCAGAGGGGTGGGGAGAACTTTCCCCGCAGCACCATCCCGGCCGGGGCTGAGGAGTTTGCAAACAAGGAGGAGCAGCGAGTCCCTTCGGTGTCATTGGAGGAGGCTTTTTCCAAGGAGCTCATAAATACGGGAGAGGCCGGGCAGGAGGCTGGGACTGCGCGGGGACCCCGAGGGCAGCGCGGCGGGGCCGGGGGGGGCCGGGGGGCCATGGCTGCGCTGCTCAGCACATTCCCCTGGCCGGAGCGGCTGGAGGGGGACGCGGGCGAGGGGCTGTCCCCAGGGCCACCCCCCCGAGCGTCGCAGGGCGAGAAGGGCTCCGAGAGCCGCATCCGCCGGCCCATGAACGCGTTCATGGTGTGGGCGAAGGACGAGAGGAAGAGGCTGGCGGTGCAGAACCCCGACCTGCACAACGCGGAGCTCAGCAAGATGCTCGGTGAGCGGCGCGGGGGGCGCGGGTTTGGAGGGGGGAAAATCGGGGACCCACCCGGGCATCCCCGGGGGTGCAAACCCTGCCCGGATCCGGTGCCCCGGGGGGAGCACACGGGCACCCACCCGGCCATCCAGGTGCAAATCCTGTCGGGATTCAGCGCTACCGGAGATCCCTGCGGGTGCAAACCTTGTCCGGATTCGGTGCCAAGGAGTCCAGCAGGGCATCCCCGGGGGTGCAAACCCTGCCCGGGTCCGGTGCCCCGGGGGAGGCACCCACCCGGGATTGGGATGCACACCCTGCTGGGATCCAGAGCTCCGGGCTTGGTCCCCAGGCACCCACCTGCGGTCCCGGGAGTGAACACCGGATTCAGGGCATTGGGGTGGGGATCCAGGCACTCTCCTGGGTGCAAATCCCATTCGGATCCAGCGCCCCGGGTTGGGCACCGTGCGCCCACCCGGTCATCCCGGGGTGCAAATCCCACCGAGATCCAGCGCTCTGGGTTGGGAATGCCAGCCCCACTGGCCATCCCTGGGGATGCCAGCCCTGCCCAGCTGGGGACCCGGTCTGGCACGCAGCAGAGAGGCACCCCTACACCTACCTGGCTGTTTCTGGGCTGCAAAGCCAGCCCGGGGCTGCAATACCTGGTGRGGTTCAGCAGCACCGTGCTCCCACACTCCAGGTGTGCAGCCCCTGCTCGGGGTGCACAGCCTGATGGTGTCCTGCATCCCAGGGCACAGGCGCCCTGCCACCCCTCTGCTGCAAACCCTGAGGGTGCTGCCCTGCTCTGCAAGGAGGGACCCTCAAATTTTCCCGGCCTGTCCGTGCTGTGCCACTTTGTATTACATGGCTGGGGCTGTGTGTGTATTTCTGCTGTTACTTTTGGGGGATCACAACCCATTTTGAGYGTACATTTGTTTCCCACTCCCCATCCACTATTTCTCCCTTCYTCCCAATCCCCATTTTGATGTGAAACCAAGAGGGCAAACCAAAATTATCAGCCCAGACAGCCTGAGAAAGAGCTGCCCGAATTGCAACACAGCTTTGCTGCCCAACCTCTTATCCAAAGTTTGTGTTTCCCTGGACAGTTCTGTGGTGTTTTCTTTGGTGGTTTGGGTTTTCTCCTCGCTGCTTTGCCATGCAGCATCTCAGCTTATTAGTGTTATTTCTGCTGTCTCAGGCCATGGGAAGGCATCAAAGGCTTTGATGTGTATGCTCATTTCTCCCCCTCACCCTGAGGAGCAGCCTGGGACAGCCTCACTGTGGGATAAAACCCCCCTGCCCAATGCTGCTGCTCTGTGCTGTGTGTGGGGGACATTTTATCTCAAACRGGGAGGCACGAGGTCATAGGATTACAGAATCATGGAACGGTTTGGGTTGGAAAGGACCTTAAAAACCATCTAATCCATGGGCAGAGACACCTTCCACCATCCAGACCAGCTGTCACTGTGCCCAGGTCTCCTTGTGCCCTGCTGCAAGCCCTGGCAGGGCACAAACTGGGGCGCCTTAAAGGACAGCACGTCCTGACCTCTGCTCAGCCAGGCACGGCCTTGGCTGTCCCTGCTCCACAGGGAGCTGGGAGAGTTCATCTGCCTGGATTTATTTGCTCACCCCAAACCCACCTTGTGTGGGCACTTGGGATGAAGGGAGACCCTATAGCAGCCTCAGTTCCCCCCTTCTTCTCCCACCCACTCCCACCACATCCCTCTGCGGGGTTTTTGGAACGTGTCCTCTGTGTGCCAAGTGGGACATTGGGAGGCTGAGGGTGCTAAGTGAGCGTGTCCTCCATTTCAGGGAAGTCCTGGAAGGCGCTGAGCCTGTCGCAGAAGCGTCCCTACGTGGAGGAGGCCGAGCGGCTGCGGGTGAAGCACATGCAAGATTATCCCAACTACAAGTACCGGCCCCGTCGGAAGAAGCAGGTCAAGCGCATCGGGAAGCGGGTGGATCCCGGCTTTCTGCTGGGCAGCCTGACACGGGGGGACCAGAACTCTGTGCCGGAAAAGCGGACCTGCAGCCGGGCCGGGGGGGACAAAGAGGGCCCGGGTGAGTACCCCCCCCGCCCGGGGCTGCCGGCAGTGCGGGCGTACCGGGAGCCTCCAGGCAGCGGCAGCAGCACCAGCGTGGACACCTACCCCTACGGGCTGCCCACCCCGCCGGAGATGTCCCCTCTGGATGCCATAGACCCCGAGCAGAGCTTCTTCTCCTCGCCCTGCCCCGAGGAGCATCACCGCTCCCACCTCGCYGGTGCCACCTTCTCCCCGCCGGAGTACGCGGGCGGCTCCCTGCCCTGCGGCCACCACCCGCTCGGCCCCATGCCACCACAGCCGGCCACCTGCATGATCCCCCCGGCCTCCAGCTGCCCTTCCCTTCCTCCTCCTCCTCCTCCCAGCTACTACACACCCGCCTTCCCCTCCCTKCCCCCTCCCAACCTCCATGCCCACCTGGGCCAGCTCTCCCCGCCGCCCGACCACCACGGCTTCGACACCTTGGACCAGCTGAGCCAAGCGGAGCTGCTGGGGGAGATGGACCGCAATGAGTTTGACCAATATCTCAACAACCCCGGCCACGGTGACCACCACCACCACGGAGGGGCCTTGGCCAGCGGGCACGTCCCAGGGTCTGGCAGCTCCCACAGCTCCGAGAACAGCCTCATCTCCGTCCTGGCTGATGCCACAGCCACCTACTACAATAACTACAGCGTCTCTTAGGAGCCCAGCCGGGGCCGCCTGGAGCGGCCCAGGAAGGACCCGACACTGTTCCGAGGCGTTGCTCCCTCAGGGTGACCGAGCCCGACCCACAGGGCCCTGGAGTCTCCTYGGTGCTGTAGGTAAAGGATTGGGGTTGTTGGGTCACCACCGTGCAAAGCCTGGAGTGCTCTGCTCCGACCGTGGCCAGGGGGCACTTCCCGACGCCAAAGCCCTTTGGCCAAGTCCCTCTTCCAAAGCAGGGATGCTCCTGGGAGCACAGGAAGGCTGCCTCTCATTTTGGGGTATCCCAGCTCTGCTTTGGAGTCAGGAGTGCGGCAGCACCCCGCAAACGTCAGGTCTGAATTCCCCCTGGAAGGGGGAAAGGCAGGGATGGGAGAAGGGAAGATTTTGGTGAAGGTCCGTGAGCTGTGTTTGCGTTCTGGTGGCAGCGTTGCTGCCTGACCACCCTGACCTGCCTGACCACTCCAATGGGGATTAAAGCCCCCATCCCCTGTCCCAGAGCACGGACTGGGGGCTTCATCCCTCAGGAAACCCCAGAGGGAATGGGACACCAGCCAGGAGAGGGGTGGCCAGCCCTGAGAACGCTGAGCCTGCTCTGGAGTGGGGTAAGATAAGGGCTTGGAAAGGCAGGATCCAGCCGGCATCCACCCCAGATGGGAGCAGGTCCTGGGATGAACATTTTGGCCAAGAGGTGATGATGTAGCAGACACTTTTTTATCAAACCTCCTTTGAAGGGGAAGGCTCCGTGTTTGGAGCCAYAGTGCCCAATGCCTCTCCTAACTCTGGCGTTTTATTGCTTGTAATAAAGCTGTACATTGATTTATTCCTTCCATTATTCCTCCCGCCCCCCCACCTCGGATTTTGTATTGCTCGAGTTCTCTTCCTTTCCATAAAAATGAAGCTTTATTTTAAATCAGTTATATGACATGATTAATCTTAGTGTTTACTGTATGGCACTTGGTAATGATTAGTTAGTAACGTGGTTATGATTTCCTGGTTTCAGTCCCCAAAATGTATTAATAATAATTGCAAAGAAAACTTTAAAAAAAACCCAAAAGTTCGCCGGTTTTTAAGCTAGTACATTCCATCTCTTTTGTGTGATCTATGCATTTTGAATGAGTGTAGATATGAGTTTGCATAAAATATTTAATTTAAATAAATGTTTTTGTATGATGATTGTTCGATGATTTAAATTGCTGTCGCTATTGACAACAGTTTTCAAAACAGAAACATTTCCCATGCAAGTGCTATTTTTTTATATTTTTGTTGTCATCGTTGTTGTTGGTATTTTCAGCCAAATTTTTCTACTTCCATTTTTTTATAAATAAAACAAAGATCTGTGGTTATCTTTACAAATTGTGGATTGCTTTCTAACAAACAGACTCRGGGCATGATGGGTGCTTACCCTTACTTTTCATGGAGTGTCTTGGGGCTCAGGTCACTGTGCTGGCCTTGATCCTGCCTTTGCCATCTCTCAGGTATGATGTTTGTAATCCTGTTCCCATATTACAGTGAAGTCAAGAGCTTTGCCTTTGGTGTCTTGGTGAGCACAGATGATGTTGCCAATTTATAGAGTGAGTGCCAGTGCCTGGAGCGTGGGTTTTAGTTGCATTTAAGGTTCTCTTTTCTTTCACAGTTTGGGTAATTCAGCTTTTAAGGTGCTCCACAGTGTGGGGACCTTGAAAAGGGTCCTCATTTCAGGTGCAGATTGAGGCAATGAGGCCTCAGAAATATGTGGGGGTCAAATTTGGGGAGGCACATGAAGGTGATGTTGAGTGATGGTCTTCAGGCCTGGCCAGCAAAGAGAAAAGCTGAACCCATGTTGTTGTGGAAAAGCATCACAGCCTGATCTTGCCAGACATTAAATCAGGCTGTGTCCCTGCTGTCCTTGAGGTTAAGCCAGGCACAGAGAATCCCAGAGTTGTTAGGGCTGGAAKGGACCTCTGGAGATCCAAGGCAGGGCAAACATCTCCCAGAGCAGTGTCCGCCCAGGCTGGGTCCTCCTGCTTGGCACCAAAAAAATGGAGAACGTTTCTTAGTGCACTTTGTGATGCCACCTCTGTGTGGTGGCTGGGAGGGGTCTTCAGAGGTCACCCAACCCAATCCAACCCAATCCAACCCAATCCTCTCCTTTGTCTCCCATAAATGACATCGCTGGTCCACGAAGCCCATGGTCCCAGAAGGTGGAGGCTGTGTGAGTATTTGGGGAGGCACAACATGACCCTGTCCTGTTCTCCTTGATCCCCCACTTGTATCCCCTGGATTCAGCTCTCCTATCCTGCCTCTTCCTTCTTCCATCTCTCAGGCATCCAAATTCACCCTTGGTCTTTCCTTTTAGAAAGGGAATGGATACCTTAGGGTGCCCTGCCAGCCTCAGGTACTGGGGTGGCTCAGCCCAAATGTGACTCTTCCAGGAGGATTTTGGAGCTGGAGGGAGTGAGGTGCCAGGATCTGGTTTGGCCTCTCTGCCCAGCAGCATTGACTCATGTGGGACCATGCCAGGAGCAGGAGTGGGGCTGCTTTTCCCTTCTCCATCTGTCCCTGCAATCCCTGTGRTGCCCCAAGCCTGAGAGACAGCAGAGAATGGTGAAACTGCCCTGGGGAGGAGGCTCAGCTGTCCCAGCCCCCCCTCAGAAATTCAGCTCGGGGTATTGCCAGCAGCCTGATGTGGGATGTCACATTCTTACCCTMTAGGACCCTTTCTCCAGGACATTGGCTGCTCCTACTGGTCCTTCTCTTTATTCCCATGCCCTGAGCAACAATGGGATCCACTGCACCACCCTACGGGCCTTTTGCCTCCTTGCTTTCATCCCGTGCAGGGCTGGTGGAAACAAACCCCTCTCCAAGAGCTCCCAGCAGCTGCCAGGGTCTGATTTCCCCAGGAAAAGGGGTTTCTCCACGCACCCCATCCCCAARGAACCCGTCGTGCCCGGATGAACGGAGAGCCCCGCCAGCCAAGCCTGTCCCCACTTGCTCAACCCAGAGCCACGTGAGGAGAGCTGGGAGCTTGTCCCTGTGCTCTCTGCACGCCAGGAACAGCTACAGGCCCCAACCGGGAGCTGGGGCCCCCCGAGGGCGTTGGGAGCCGCAGCCAAGGCGAGGTGCGGCTCCCTGGGAGCCACGGCCGGATCCGGGCACACGCCCAGCGCCCGGAGCAGCCGGCTCCCACCTCCAGGACACTGCAGCTGAGATCAGATTCAGGAGCACCACCTCTTCTCTGGGGGGATGGAAAATGGGATGCTGTGGGTCAATCCCTTCTACCCACAGCAATTTTTTCCCTGGGAGCCACAGCCAGATCTGGGCATGTGCCCAGTGCCTGGAGCAGCCAGCTCCCACCTCCAGGACACTGCAGCTGAGATGAGATTCAGGAGCACCACCTCTTCTCTGGGGGGATGGAAAATGAGGTGCTATGGGTCAATCCCCTCTAGCCACGGCAATTTTTTCCCTGAATCCAGGCACACACACACCCAGTGCCCGGAGCAGCCAGCTCCCACCTCCAGGACACTGCAGCTGAGATTCAGGAGCACCCCCCCTCCCTCCTCCTCTGGGGGGATGGAAAATGAGGTGCTATGGGTCAATCCCCTCTAGCCATGGCAATTTTTTCCCTGGGAGCCACAGCCAGATCCGGGCACACACCCAGTGCCCAGAGCAGCCAGCTCCCACCTCCAGGACACTGCAGCTGAGATCAGATTCAGGAGCACCACCTCTCCTCTGGGGGGATGGAAAATGAGGTGCTATGGGTCAATCCCCTCTAGCCACRGCAATTTTTTTGGGATGCAGGGCGTTGCTGCAGGGAGCAGATGGAAAAGAAGCGGCTGGCAGAGGTGGGAAGGAGTGGTTTTGCTTGGAGAGTGGGCATCCATATGAAACACTGCTGGCCATCACTGTTTATGGATGTCGGGGGGATCTAGACCCCAAGCTGGACTTGTTCTGCATCAATCCTGGCATGTTTCTCCTCCCTSCCCATCCCAAATCCAGGAGCCCATGGCTGTCTCTGTGCATGCTGAGGAGTCATGTGATTTAYGGCCTGCTGTCCCCAGCCTGGGAACCAACAGGAAAATCAAATCAGGGCTGCAGGAGGGGATAAACCAGCCTCACACCACATTTGGGCTCCTGCTCAGGGGCGTGTCAGCTTGGGCCAGGACAGGGGTATCTCCCTGCCAYGAGGTGAGCAGGGTGTGAGCCCTCTGCCCCTGCTGTGCAGTGGCCTTGGCCAGTCCTTGGCCCCTGTGGCTGTGCAGGTCATGGTGCCAGGCATGGGGAGCAGGGATGAGGTCACCTCCTGGAGAGCTGGAATTTGGGCTGGCCAGGAGCTGCCTGCCCTGTGTGTCATGCCCTGGGCAACTTCCCTTGCATCCCTTGAGCAGGTGGTGACTCCTCTGTCCTCCCTCTGCTTGTCCCAGTGCCGCTGGACAGGGGTGGGCCCTGGTGACAAACAGCCACGTGGATGTTCCATGCCTCAGTTTCCCTGTCTGTAAAACAGAGATAATTCTTTCTTCCCTCCCATCCTTCTTCCAACCAGGGCTGGGAYGTGACCTGTTTCTTCCCCAGAATTTGAACAGGATCAAGTGCTTGTGCTGCCTTTAGCACGAGGGGTCCCTGCCCCATTTGAGGGATCTGGATCCTGCTACAAAATCAGCTGGGATCCAGCAATCTTCCCTGATTTTTCAMAGCAGAACCAGCTGAGGGAAGTAGAGGCAGAGAAGGGGGTGAGGTGACTGGACTGAAAACAAACAAAACAGCAACAAAGCCTAGAGAGACCCTCAACACAGCCAACTCCCCCAAACCCCCACATCCTAAATCCCCTATTTCCCCCTTTTTTGCTCACCTTCCTTCTCCATCCCCTTTTCTCACCCCACCCTGACTCCAAACCCTGCTGCACCCCACGGCGGGGAGGGCAGGATCAGACCCTCCCTCCTGTCTCTCTCTCCAGAGGAGGGAATGAGACAAGCTGCTGAGTGGTTTCCTGCCCAGCACTGCCAATGGGAGCTGCTTGGGGTGCCGGGAGCAGGGGAGGATGTGTCCGGAGCTGAGTGTTTCCTGGCAGATAAGGCCAACCCCTCCTGCCGGATGTTATGAGTCCAGGTCCTACCTCCACGTTTCAAGAGAAGGGGCCGAGGAAAGGCTTGGATGTTTATGTCAAGGAAAAATAACTTCTCCCTCTGTGTACAATCCTCTGGCTCCCCCAGGGCTACGTGCAGCAGGGTAAATGCTGGGAATAGGAAAACGGCCGAGGAGGAGGGTGATGGGGAACAAGGAGGGATGTGGGCAGGCTGTGGGTCTGTCCCTGCTGGGAAATGTGCCAAAGAGAGGATGAATGTGGGGAGAAGAGCCTGAGGATGGGTGGTGCATGCTCAGCACTGTGGGATCAGGCTCATCATCAGTCCAGGGTCACCGTGGCCGAACCCCACTTGTCACCCCAGTGTCCATCTGGAGCAGATCCAGGCCCAGTCAGGATTTCTCCTCATCCTTCAGGTGAGCCCCTTCAAGGCCAGAGCCAAGGCAGCCCCCACGGCCAGAGATCAGGGTTATCCTGCCCATCTCTGACATCCAGGGAATCAGAGATGCTGGCAGAGGGAGGACAGTGGCAGAGTTGGGTCTGCCTGGGGAGGAGGGGGAAGCTGTGCAGTGGGTATGGAGGGAACGAGGAAAACATGGATTTTCTCCATATTTTTTGCAATGAATAAGTGGAATCCAGTGCTGGCCAGAGCCTCCTCTTTGACTTGTAGCTGTGCTATCCTAACACCCTTCTGGGAACATCCCCAAGGCTCAAGCCAGAGCCTGTGCACTGCCTGAGGGCTGGTGCATCCAGGGCCACCTCTGGATGGTGGAAGGAGCATGGAAAGACCTGCACTAGAYTTAGACTGGTCAAGAATTAGGACAGGGAAGACCCTCAGCCCTCAAGCATTACCATTCCCACTGAAATTACACCAGATCCCAGCACAGCCATGCCCAGGCCACAAATCCTGCTCCAGGCCCAGGACRGGGGAAGTGAGGACATTCCTGGTGAGGGTTTGGATGTGATCAATATTTGGATGGGTMGTGACATTGAACAGCTTTTCATGGAGAGTTTTGTCTCTGTTACCAACGGGGAGAAATCTGAAATTAGACAAAATCTGRCAATCTCCTGTCCAGGGTGTTTAACAAGAGCCGAGCTGCCTCCTRCTCCCATCTCAATCCAAGAGGGACTACTGGAGGTCCCATTCCCCATTCAGTGGGTCCAAGAGAGGGCTGGAGGACAAGCTGAGAAGAAAGGAGAGAGGGAAAAGCCCTGTTCTTCCTCCTTTGAGCTTGAGGAGCCCAGGGAAAAGCCCTGTTCTTCCYCCTACGAGTTTGAGGAGYCCACTGACAGCTGAAGGGCATCCAAGGAGCACATCCAGCTGCGCTCAGGGAGAATTTTGGGACAAGAAGCTTGGTGCTGGAGCCCTGACCTGTGCCCTCTTCCCTGAGCCCCAGGAATTCCCCCGTGTCCCATCCAGCCAGGACACCGCCTCAGCCAGGCCCGAGATGTTGTTTCTTTTCCCTTTGATTTCCAGGAGCTCCCACTTGGCCCCCAGAGCTCCACGGCAAACAAAACATCAGAAGGGCAGGCTTGGCGGTGCAGGAAGGAAACCGGCTCATGTGGGGCTGAGTCACGATCCCGCTGCTCCTCCCGGCATCCCAGGGAGCAGGATCGGGATCGGGTATCAAGGGATGCCAGGTCCCACCGACCCCTGACCGGCTGGGGCACCAAAAATCCTCCTGCACCACCATCACCACCACCCTGCTGTTTGCTTTGATAAACAAAGCATGGCTTGTGGGCTTTTTTTCCATCAAGTTGGAGTGGGAAAGGCTGGGTTTTTTTCCCTGTTGAGGGAAAAGTCTCCACACTGCCCGTTTGGGCCCTGGCCAAAATTCAGGGAGGCTGCCAAAAACCTGAGTTTAAAAGAGGCTCCTCAGCACCCCTGACCTGGGATCAGCTGCTTGATTTTCTCCTCTCWGGGCCAGACTTCTTGCCTAGAGCTTCACATGGTTGTGATTGACACCACTAAGACATTTCCAACTCTCCTCCTCATATTTGCGGTAGATAAAAAATATTTTTAAAAAATAACAAAAAAAAATGCACACACAGACACACACACACATATATATTTATATATATATATTTATTTATATATATATGAAAGATGGAGACTCCCAACTCTACCCCTCTCATTTACTGGAGGTACAAAATATACATATATAAATATAAATATATAATATATATAATATATGTAATATATTATATATATACCATATACCATATACCATATACCATATATTATATATTATATATTATATATTATATATTATATATTATATATTATATATTATATATTATATATTATATATTATATATTATATAGTACATAGTATATAGTACATAGTATATAGTATATAGTATATAGTATATATTATATAGTATATATTATATATTATATATTGTATATTGTATATTGTATATTATATATAAATTATATTTTATATACATTTATATATATAAATATAAAAATATACACATACAGGAGATATGACACATACATGTACAAATATATATGTATAAGAGATCTTTGTATATATATGTGAGAAAAATGACTTCAAACTTTTTAGCAAGGCCAGTCATGATAGGATAAAATGTAATTGTTTTAAACTTAGAGAGGGTACATTTAGATTAAATATCAGAAAGAAACCTGGTCTAGTTGAAGGTGTCCCTGCCCATGGCAGGGSGTGGAATGAGAGGAGTTTTGAGGTCTCTTCCAACCCCCAAGCCATTCTTGTATTCATAATTTTATAAATATTTGTGTGTGTTCACACAGAGGACATAGGACACATGGCTTAGAGACTGCAGCATCCCTTGGTGTCCCTTACCACAGCTCTCAGCACAGTCTGGTGGAACTCTCAGCAGAGTCCATGTCTCATGTGCCCTTTTAGGATGGCTATCAGGAAAAGGTTCCTCCCTCAGAGGGTGTTTGGGCACTGCCCAGGCTCCCCAGGGAATGGGCACAGCCCCAAGGCTGCCAGAGCTCCAGCAGCRTTTGGAMAACACTCACAGGGTGGGATTGTTGGGGYGTCTGTGCAGGACCAGGAGTTGGACTTGATGATCCTCGTGTGTCCCTTCCAAATCAGGATCTTTTATGATTCCAGGATTCTGTGATTCTCAGCCTTTTTAGTGCTGGCCTGGGAGAGGTGACAGCCTCTGGCTGTGCCTCGATGGCCTGGTGGTTCCAGAAGATCCAACACCCCTCATGGATGCACCTATGCAGGAAAATGAAGGGATCAGCTCTGAACCCCACTGCCCCATCCTCTCAGCCTCCCAAGAGAGGACAACAGCACCCAAACAGTGTCCTGGGAATGATCCCTGGTCTTTGCTCACCTTGAACCTTACCTGGGCAGTTGCATCCCTGMCGCTTGATCTGGGCCAAAAATCACCCCCAACAACTGGAAGGTCATTGGGAAGCCTCTGACCCTGCTCCTATTCCTCGATGGGTTCTTCTGGAGTATGGATTTGTCTACTGGGCTTTTACCACCTTAGAAAACATTCCTGCTTCCCTCCTTCATGCCCAGGGAGATGGAAGGTGTGCTGCAGCTGCAGAACTGTATGCTACAGGATTAGGAAAGGCCCTTTGAGCAACCTCCCTGCTCCTTCCTGGTGCCAGGCATTGCAGGAGAGCTGGAGTTGCAGGAGTTCCCAGGATGTGGCAGTGCATTGGAAGGCACTGGTGGATCTTGTGGTTCCAGGACCACAATGAAATTTCTCCCCTCTTGGACCACTCTCAGCTCAGGCAGATTTGGGTGCATCCACTCAGYATTTAAGTTTTAACAAGGCCAGGTCCCTTCCCAGTGACTGCACTGGGCAAGCCTGATCAGTGATTAAAGGTGGGATTTAACTCCCAGGTRTGCCCAGCTGTKTCCACYCAGATTTGGAGGTCAAATCCATCCTGGTGCAGTTTYCATCTCAATTGTTTGGGACAATAATTCCATGGTTGTGGGTGTGATCCCTCTGTGGGAAATTCACTTAAAAGTTGGGCTTGATGATCCTTGTGGGTCCCTTTCAACTCAGAATATTCTGTGATCCTCACAGAAATGCTGAGGCTCTCAGAGACCTCAGGAGATCCCATATGGGATCTCTGATGATCTTTTCCTAGATGTGGGCCTGGCTTGGAGGCAGAAGGAGGTGGGATTCTCCTGGTGTTGACTGTCCCTCTCCAAACCAACATAGCATTCCAAAATGCCTTTTCCTGGTGGCCTGGAGGCCCTTCACTTGCAACAGAGCCCACATGTCCACCAGCAACAAACAGGGTGGGTATCCCGGCATTGTGGTCCCATAGAGGATCCTTGGAGGTCCCAACTCTCCCAGGATCTCCCACGCCAGAGCTCCTCCCAATCCAGGCTCCTCTTCCCTTCTTTTACTCGAGGGAAAGAAGAGAAGGAAACCCACAGCCCTGATCCTCCACATCACCCTGCCTGCCTTCCATCCCCAACCTTCTGAAAACCTCCAAAAGCCACTCCAAGGGAACTTCCCCAAGGCATGGGGCTCCCCTGCATGGACCTGCTGTRCTAAATGACCCATCAGACCTTCCTGGTTGCTCTTCCCTGCTGCCTTCCCGGGTTCAAAAGGTGATTTAGGATGACATGCTCTGCTCTACATGAACTTACCAGCTATTGCCAGCTCTTGCCAGCAGCGTGACGAGACACCCCTTCACTGTACATTAATTCCAGCAGGCGTACGGCCCAGCAATCAAAGTGCCTCATTAAACTTTAATTAAATTTCCCAAGTGATTTGCTCCCGGGCGGAGAACCTGCAAGGCAAGCCCAAGCAAGTCTCTGTGTGTGTGTGTACATGTGTGTGTGTGTGTGTGTGTGTGTGTGTGTGTCTGGGCTTTTGGGGTCTTTTTGGTCTTTTTTCTCCCAAAACGTTATCAACATTTCATGGCTGGGGTATGAAAGAAAGCCAGAGGTGGAAATCCAGGTCAGACTAGGAAGAAAAGCCAAACTGAACAGACATTCTGCTCCTGCCACTCCTGCTGAGTGCTGATCTCCTGGAAGAAGAGTCTCCAGGGCCTTCTCTTCTCCAGGCTGAACAATTTAAACTTTCCCTGCTGTTCTCCTGGAAGACTAGGAAGATTTTGCACTACAGTTCCTTTGTAGGATATAGAGGCAGGAGATAGAAAGGTCAGGAATTAGAATTCACCCTCAGATCAGTTCCCACAATCAAAGCTTGGCAAAAAAACAGAGGGACAAAGGAAATCCAAACTTGTAATGGATGGAAAACAAAACTAGATCTCTTTCTATCARTGACAATTCTTAGGATCAGAGGGGTGAGGGTTAGAAGGGGCCTTAAAGCTCATCCAGTTCCACCCCMTGCCATGGGCAGGGMCACYTTCCACTGGACCAGGATGCTCCAAGTYCTGTTTAASCTGGCCTTGGACACTTCCAGGGATCCAGGGGCAGCCACAGCTTCTCACACGAACCTGTTCCCATCCTCTGCCTTCATGACCAGTTGTCCTGGTCTGATCAAAAGTCTCTCCAGAGCAACGTGGCTTCACCTGAACAGCCCCAGGAATGGTCCTTGGGCCCTGCTGACTCCTGGGATCATTTGGGCTCACTCCAGCAGACTCAAACCCAGGCCAGGAGCGCAAACGAGCAACGTCCAGTCCACATCCAGACATATCCAGGTTGTCTCTGTCATTTCCTGCAAGCTGCAAGTTGATCTCCAGATTCAAATTCCCTGAAGGCTCCAGAAGGAGCCAAACCCAAGGCTGTGTTCAGGGGGCTGCACAAAACCGACCTGGCTTGGGCTCCACAGGTCCCTGCACCAGGATCCTGCACAAGGTGAAATTTCCTTGTGTTTTYCCTTGGGCTGGAGTGGATGGATAGCAAACAAAAGCAAATTCTGGAGCACTTATTCACATCGAAAGAGGCATGAGCACAAAACCCAGTCACCCCCTTGAAACTTGGAGTGAGGTGGGGATTTCCATGTATTGCCTGTGCTTCCAGATCTGCAGATAAGCGTACAGCTGGTCAAACATTTTCCATTGATGATTTCCTTGCAGAAAACATCCTTCTAAGG
>JACDOX010000154.1:953809-973827 GCA_014549065.1 Cardinalis cardinalis | reverse complement strand
GAAAAAAAAAAAAAAAGCCCAGTAACTTAAAGAAAACTTTAGAGTTTAGCTTTGTTTCCCTTAAGCACACTTAAAAAGAAAGCGCATTTAATGCAACTTTTCAGGTTTTTCTTGTAGAAAAGAAAAGTAAAAGTGGTGAGGGACCAGTCAGAGTGAGATTGTTTGATTTTTTTAAAATGACAATATGTATATTTTTAAATGTTTTTCATAGCAATATCCAAACTCCCCCAAAACGTCCATAGAAAACTGACTTTTTTTTCATGTTCTGTGCTTTTTCCTTTCCATTAGCTGTACTTAACAGTTTCTTGGTCAAGTTTCATCCTCATCACCYGATTCTACCACTTTGAAGACCTATTTAGTTTTAGGGGTCAGAATAGATGATCTCTGAAGATCCCTTGCAGCAGTGATTCTGTAATTTAAACCSTTTCTATTTTAGTATTAACTATATTCAGCTGTATAACTGTGAGTAAAATTAAGAGATTTTTCAATAAAATTGATAGATTGCTACTCTCAATTAAACAAATATAAAACTGAAATAAAGAAGATGATTTTCACTCTAAAAAAAACAAAAAGAAGATTTTAATAAGATTTTTTTTTCCAAAAGGCATTTTTTTTAACTGAGGAAATAAAGATGAGTACTTCAACTGCGAGAACAATTGGGATTTTCCAGTGGTTTGTTGCTGATTTTACCTGTCCCTTCAGTCAGACAGGATGAAATATTTTTATGAATATTTCTAGAAAATAGGGAATATCCATTAAAAAATATGTTTGGAAGCTGAAGGGAATCAGGGATCTGCTTCCTAACTCTGCAGCCTGCATTATGTTAATGGAAGAGAATAATTAGTAATGGAACCAGATCTCTGCATTTACATGATTTTGCTCCTGCCAGCAAAYCATTCCACACCCTCTGCCGCATCCCTTAACCCCAGTGAGCTCTGTCTAACCTGTGAGCAGTACTGGGATGATAATTCCTCTCTTAAGGGACCTGGGAACRTCTATTATTCCCTGCAAGACCCTGAAGTGAGCACAGGCTCCAAGGTGACATGAACAAGTYGGAGAGAGCTCAGTGTTTTGAGGGAGGGATATCTGTAGGAATAGGCTGAGCCCTGGGAGATGAGGCTGAGCATGGAAACATTTGTCTGGGAAGGCAAATCCATGGCAAAACCTGGCAAAAGCCCAGCCCACTGGGGAAGTGTTGGATAAACTGATGTGGTGATTAAGCCCAACATTCCCTCGATGCCTTTTTGGTGGGGAATATCCGAGACAGCTTAATTACAGGAGGCTGGAGGAACCTGATGCCCACTGATTTCACTTGGAGGCTCATTCCTGGACTTTTTTTCAGGCTGGATGTCCAAAAATGAGTCATGTCCCGGGAATGGGGTTAGGGGGTGAGACCAGGAATTGACTGGGTACGCCTYGTCCTGCCTAGGCATGAAAAATCTTTCAGGGATCCTGTGGGATGAAGAGGAACAGGTTATTGTTGTGCAAAGTGCCTGGCTACCTCTCTCCAGCCTTTTGCAATTCTAGGTTCAGTAAAAGTGTGTAAAAGAGTAAAAGTGGAGTCTGCATCCTTTGTGTGTTTATACAGGAAAAAACTTGCAGGACTGAAGTCCCCAAATCCTGCAGCTTTGAACACATCTCCCAGCAGACAAGGAGCAATATTATTTCTGGCGAACTGAAGGCCAGAGAGCTGCCCCCTGCTTCTGATTTGTGCACAGCATTGCTGAATTCCCCTGTAGTGAAAATGGCAGGATAAAMCTCAGCATCTGTCTTTTGATCACAATCTTGGAGGTCTTTTCCAACCTTAAGGATTCTCTGGATTCTGTGAGCACAGAATAAAAGGTAGGGTGCTGTTTATCCCACCTAAATTATGGAAACTCAGAGCTTTATCTCCATTAGTTGTCCAAATATTCTAGGGAAAGGTGTCCCTGCCTATGRTCMTWATAGTTTCTTCCAAYCCAAACCCTTTTATGATTCTATATTTTACTATGATTATTTCCTGYCCAAATAATCATAATATTAAAGATTTTAGGATGGTACACCTATATTGCCTGTTGGGAAGCAACCTGGGAAATGCAAACCCCCAAAATCTGCACAGGAATACACTGGGCCTGTGCTGGTTTTCCAAGAAAAAAAAAAAACATTTCAGTGCCTTTGCTCTCTATCWGACAGGAGAGCAGTGCTCCAGCACGGGTGCCTTGGGACTTCCTGGTTTGCTGGAAGATGAATAAGCAAAAAATCCAGGTCTCAGCTAATTTAATTTGCCTCTAGTCCAAGAGGAGGACTGACAACCTCCAGACATGGTGAGGGTATTTTAKACAGCTATTTTAAAATAAGACAACKTGTCCTTTTGAGAAGCAAAAACTAAGAACTTTGTTCTTACTCCATTTCTAA
This sequence comes from Cardinalis cardinalis, assembly GCA_014549065.1. Lineage (NCBI taxonomy): Eukaryota > Metazoa > Chordata > Aves > Passeriformes > Cardinalidae > Cardinalis > Cardinalis cardinalis. The sequence continues at coordinate 971,433 of JACDOX010000154.1, read as the reverse complement.
ATTTTATTCTCCAGAAGATGTAAAGGGAAGCAAGAGCTTGGATTTCTCCAGCTCCAGGGTGTTTCCTGCAGTCCAGTCAATCCCAACAACACACAAAGAGCCTGGCAGCCTCTGCCAGGGCTTGACAACCCTCTCAGGGGGCAAACTTTTCCTAATATCCAATCTAAACCTCCTTTCTTCCCAATATCCCATCCATCCCTACCCTCTGGCTGTGGGAAGCCATTCCCTGTGTCCTGTCCCTCCATCCCTTGTCCCCAGTCCCCCTCCAGCTCTCCTGGAGCCCCTTTAGGCCATGGAAGGGGCTCTGAGCTCTCCCTGGATCCTTTTTCTCTCCAGGTGAGCACCCAAAGCTCTCCCAGCCTGGCTCCAGCCCTTGGAGCATCTCCATGGCCTCCTCTGGACTTCCTCCAGCTGCTCCATGCCTTGTCTGTGCTGAGAACCCCACAACTGGACACAGTTTCATGAGCCTCRTCCCAGAGACTGATCACTCTGCTTTTTCCTTGCAGGAAGATATCACAGGTCAGGGAACGAACCAGAAATGTTGTGTTTCTACTTCTCACTCATTTCCTTTTTCATCCAAGTTCATCTGAATGTTGGTTGCTGGAAGCTTTGAGTTTCTTGTGCTCCAGCTGACTTTGCTCTTCCAGCCTCTCACTGGAGATTTCCTTCACTGGGGCAAAGCAGGAAGAGCCTTTGTGCTCTCTAAATATGAAATAGTTTAGGGTGGCTTAAAATTCCCATCTAATCAAAGCCATACATTGTGGTTACAGCCATTAACCTCAGGATTTCTGTTAAAAAAYCCTTCTAGAGAGGGACAATTTCAAGGCTTGCAGGGGGAATACCCAAGCAAGTCCTGCCAGTGCCCTCCAACTCCCAATTTTCACTGCTCCTGACCCCCCAGAGCTTCTCTCACTCCCCCATTGCCCCCTCCACTGGTCCCTGTGTTTGTGGGGATTTGTGAGAACAAGAGCTGCCTCAGGATTTATTTTTGAGTATTAATTCTTCTGTTACGGGACAGGAAGTGCAGGACCAGCGTGAGAGCCCAGAAGGCAGTTTCTGAAATTACCTCCCCAAAAAATGCTCCTCCAGAAATTCATCAGGAAAACACAAAGCCCTGAAGGCTGTGCTTTCCATCCTTGTTTCTYAACCTGAATTTTTTTTTTTTTAATTGCCATCTCCCCACCTCCTCTCAAAAAGAAAAGAGTTGTGGAAGTACATCCTGGCTCCTCTGCAGGACTTTGGATTGTCATTAGCATCTCATGCATTATTCAGTGAGCTGATTATGAATGAATCAGCATAGATCCCTCCCCTTGGAAGGCTGAGAAAAGCTGCAGCTCTGTCAGAATGCCCCATGGCCCTTCCTGACCCAGCTGGCTGCAGAGGGAGATGTAATTTCTTAGTGACGTTTAATTAAAATTTAATTAATTTGTGAAGAAGCAGTGGATGTCCTGAATAGATTTCTATTTCAAAGGGAATGCTTGAGAATTGGTGCCCTGATCCTGTGTAGTGCTGGGAAAGTACTGAATGGACACTTTTTATTAGGATTGGGACATCAGTGGGGCAAAAAGCACCTGGAGGAGGGTTGGGGGTGGGATGTTTGATCCATGACTGAATTTGTGTTATTTATAAAATAAATAAGGGATGAATGATTATTTAGCATCTTCTGATTAGGAATATCACCAAGAAGCAAAGATTCCCTCCAAGTTATAAACCCTGGGATAAATTCCACCAAAACCCAACAATTTCCACAGTGAAATCCAGCTGCTTTTCCATTTTCCTCTTTCCTCCATCTCAAAATTCAGCCTGTGACAATTTCCTCAGCCTGAGAGCTGATCCCCGTATCAAATGTGCTGAATGGATAAAATCTGCAGCAGCAACAAGTTGTCTGTGGGATTAATTTGTCTCTGGAATCAACATTATGCAAACGGGACCCACCCTAATTTGTGTGAACAGGCTGTGTATGTTATCTTATGATTAAACAGCTTTGTAAGCATCAAAATGTCTCACCTGGCTTCCCTGAGCAGGGTCTGATCCAGGACAGGATCTTCCCTTCAGCTCTGCTCTGCACCTCCAGCCTGATCCTTAGGGCTTAGAAGGTCCCAGCACTTTTTTTAGGGAGAGGAACTAATTCTGTGTGAATTTATAAATGAGTGGCATCTTAATTTTATTTTGGAGGAGCCCTAAAAGCCCAGTGGGCAAAGGTTTAACCCAGCATCAGCACAACCCCCTGTTAKCCCTCTTTAGCCATGCCATGGACATGGACCACCTCCCAAACGTGGGTGACGCGGGAAGAAAACCAGAATATTGTGCAAAATTCCATGGTGCTGTAGCATGATTCCCTCTTTTCTCAGCATTCAGTGCCAGGGATGTTTTCTCACCCAACTGTTTGWGGAAATCTTTTGAATTGATTGATGGAGTCTCGCTGGTTCCCCTCATCACTTGCTCTCTTCTCATTCTCCATGGAGGCACAAAGGAAAAAGGGATCATCCTCAACTTTCTCTTAGCTTGGATCTAATTCCTGCCTTAAATGCTTCGATTCAAATAAGAAGAAAATTGAAAATACCAAAAATATGGATATGAAAGAGTCCAAGAGGAGGAGAATCCTTATTACCCCTTCTGGAGTGCAATGGGGTGTAACAGAACAACATCAGTGTGTCAGAGAGGAATTTTCTCCTTTTTGTGACAGGCACATGTGGTACATATGGGACATGTCCAGAATACTGTGCCTGGTTGGAGACTTCCTAGTTTTGAGCTTTTCCACAAGGAGGGGATTGACAAAATGAAGAGAGTCAGGCAGAAGGTCAGGGCATTTACATATATTTATATTTATATTATTTATAATTACWTTTAYASTTATATGTATATTTGTGCTATATTTATATTTATATTTATATTTATATTTATATTTATATTTATATTTATATTTATATTTATATTTATATTTATATTTATACTGCCATGTTTAGGGAGACAAAGAGCAGGATTTAGGAGCAGAGGCTGAGGGATCTGGGTTAGTTCAGCCATTGGAGGGTATAGAGAATGTAGAGTCAGATTTTCCTTGGATATCCAGAGTGAAAGGTGAAGAGACAATTGACTTTAATTACAAGAACAGAAATCCCAGTTAGACATTAGGGGATTGAAGAGAATAAAAAATGGGAGGGGTGACCCAGAGATGCTACAGGGGGTGTCCATCCTTGGAGATAAAATATTGCTGAGTATGACCCTGAACAATGTGAGTTTGAACTTGCATCTAACTTGGAATTGGGTTTTGGATCAGACACCTCCTGTCTGTGAGGACCCTGGACATGGCTCCAGCTGCAGCTGTTCTGCCCAGCCCTGGAGGTGAGGGAAGCTCTACTGAAGCTCCCACCAGTCACAGGTGATGTCCCCAGGTGAGGGAAGCTCTAAGGAAGCTCCCACCAGGCTCCACAGTCACAGGTGATGCTCCCAAGTGAAGGAAGCTCTACTGAAGCTCCCACCAGTCACAGGTGATGTCCCCAAGTGAGGGAAGCTCTACTGAAGATCCCACCAGGCTCCACAGCCACAGGTGTTGTCCCCAGGCAAGGGAAGCTCTAAGGAAGATCCCACCAGGCTCCATGGTCACAGGTGATAATGTCCCCATGACCAGAGAGCCAAATTGGTGCACACCCCGTGCTGTGAAGCTGCTCTGTTATCTCACAGGCAAACAAGGGAAGTGTTAATTTGGGATTGTTTCTTGGCAGAGAGTGCTGGAGAGAAAGAATCAAACTGATGATGGTTTTAAATGGCCCAACAATGCAGATACTTCAAAGCACTGAAGGACTGAGTGGGTTCAGCCTGAAGCCATTAACACAAGANGTGAGGGAAGCTCTACTGAAGCTCCCACCAGTCACAGGTGATGTCCCCAGGTGAGGGAAGCTCTAAGGAAGCTCCCACCAGGCTCCACAGTCACAGGTGATGTCCCCAGGTGAGGGAAGCTCTACTGAAGCTCCCACCAGGCTCCACAGTCACAGGTGTTGTCCCCAAGTGAGGGAAGCTCTACTGAAGCTCCCACCAGGCTCCACAGCCACAGGTGAGGTCCCCAGGTGAGGGAAGCTCTAAGGAAGATCCCACCAGGCTCCATGGTCACAGGTGATAATGTCCCCATGACCAGAGAGCCAAATTGGTGCACACCCCGTGCTGTGAAGCTGCTCTGTTATCTCACAGGCAAACAAGGGAAGTGTTAATTTGGGATTGTTTCTTGGCAGAGAGTGCTGGAGAGAAAGAATCAAACTGATGATGGTTTTAAATGGCCCAACAATGCAGATACTTCAAAGCACTGAAGGACTGAGTGGGTTCAGCCTGAAGCCATTAACACAAGAAAACTGAGGCTCTTGCAGGGGGAGGCCCTCAGGATACTCTTATCTGTCTGTGCCTAAGATATTCTTATTCAACAACCCACAAACCAACAGAGGCAACATAAAAAAACATTTATTTCAGTATCTGTTAATCAAACAGTGCCTCTTCTATTCCCTGGGACTTCATCCACCTGACACAGTTTGGACATGTCCATCCTGTCAAGTTCAGCCTTCAAAACAGGGTGGACCTGTGCTGACTCCTGATCCACACCTGRGATTTGTTCCTGAGAGTGGTGCAAGGTCATGCTGAAACCCTGCCAGGGATTTGACACTGGGCTTAGAGGTAGCCAAAGTTCCCATGACTCAAGTCAGCAGTCAGGTTATCCATGCACAGGCACAGACACACTGCAGGGCTAATTCATTCCTTAAAATTACCAGTGCACTCCTGATGATCCTTGGGGATCACCACTGGAAGGGAGTAGAAAATGCTCCATTAAGAATCATCCCACCTCTCATTAAAGAGTTGGGACCACTTCCGTGAAGAGTCAGAGCTGGGCAAGGTGGTGACATTTGTACAGCACCAGGGGTGGAGGCTCAGTAGATCAAGACATGTGGTTTGGAAGAGAAAAAATGCAAAGGCAAGCCTTGTTCTTTTGGAAAAAAATGCAAATGTAAGCCTTGTTCGCTGGGAAGAATCCACCTGCACTGGGATTTGCAGCAATGGCATAGCCAGGCTTCTGCAAACTCCACCCAGCAGAGCCAATWTCTCTCCTCTGGACAGACTGTACTGCCCAACATGAATATAATGATYAGCATCAAGTGAAGGGTTGAATTCTGGAATTATTTTAATTTCTGGATTTATTTTAACGATTTTAAAGCTACAGTAGCTCCTTCATCTTCACTTTGATCAGATCAATGCTACTGTGATGGAGAATCTGTATCCAGACCTGATGCCCAAGAACRTCTATAAGTCCAAAGCAATATAAGATACAAGTAAAATCAGTAGCAATATTTTTTACTGTCATACAGGGGGCTGAAATCTCAGGGTTTTTAATTAATTTTTCATTTCTGATGACAGAAGATCTCTCATCTCCTGTGCTTGTGTTATGCAGYGCACCCTTGCATTTGCTGCACCTTGTGAATGTACTCTGAAAAGGCTGGGACAAGGAAAGGAGCTGGATAAAACCCAAGACCTGAGTGCAAAGCTGGAGTTAAAGAGCCAGTTTACCCAGGAACCCTCACAGAGCTCTGTGTGGGAGGGGTGTGTGTGTTGAGTAGAGCCCCACAGGTACCCAGGGGTGTGCAGGGGCCGTGGGCAGGACCCCTCCRGCCCAGCACCACGGGGATGTTTTCCCTGCCACTCTCAGATCCCTGCTTGGCAGGGCACAGATGGATGTTGTCATCCCTGTTACAACACAGGGAAGCTCTTCACAGCTCACTGGGAGGTAGGGTGAGGGCAGGCAGGATTTCATGCCAGTGTGAGCACACCAGCAACCCCACCAGACTCGTTCTGCTGGGCTGCGCTCCCAGACACTTCACCCAGAGCATGACTGTTCCTGGTGTCCCCAGCAACCACAGCTCCAACAAACCCTTCCCTCCTGGGCTTATCCCAGCCTGGGGCCACTCTCAGCCTGCCTTGGAGCTTTTCTGCCTGTGTTTACACTTCCTCTCTGAAACAACACTGGATGGTTTGGGGTTAGGACAAGAGGACACAGCCTTAAGCTGCACCAGGGGAGGTTTGGGTTGGACGTTAGGATTTTCTTAATGGAAATGGTGATTGGGCGCTGGAATGGGCTGCCCTGGGAGGTGGTGGAATGACTGTATCTGGAGGTGTTTAAGAAAAGACTGGATGTGGCACTCAGTGCCATGATCTGGTTGACAAGGTGGTGTTTGGTGGCAGGAGGAACTCAATGATCTCAAAGGTGTCTGCCAGCCTAGTTAATTCTGGATTTGAAGGAGCCCTCAAGACCATCTCATTCCAAACCCCCTCCACCTGCTATGGCCTGGATTTTGGGCTGAACACCCCACACTCTTTATGTAAAACCTCTCTGGAGGCATCTTTCCTGTCTGCTCTCCCCACTTCCCCTCACCTCAGAGGACACAATGGGCAAACAGCTCAAGCTGGACCACACAAGGTCAGTGCTCCATATCCTTGAGGAGCTTTACATCTTCCTCACTGCTGTARTAGAGGACAACACTGAAGATCCCAAATCTGGTTGCAGTGGCACCTTTTGTGCTTGGGAGGGGTCTTCAGGCTCTGCAAGAGGCTTTTGGGAAGGCAGAGCAGAGATCTGGAGCCCCGTTAGAAAATTATTGACTCCCACTCTTGGCTACTTCCAGGGRAAAAGAAAATTCCTGAAGGTGAAAGAAAAGTGAAAGGGAGGGGAAAAAATGGAGAGAGTGCCTGGGAAGAGCAGAGTGAAGTGGCTGGGAGAGTGGATTTTGAATCCCAAARGGACACAGGGCGCATCCTGTAACATTGTCATTAAGACATTTCCCTTTTCAGCAAAGCCAGGAGAAATCCAAGCCACTTTCCCTGGAGTTGTCACGTCCCACAGTTGTGATTAAATCTCTAAATCTCATCCCCTGAAAGTTTTTCCAAGAGGACCAGAGTTGGGTGGTGGGTAGGGAAGGAACCTCCACTTTGCACACAGTGTCATTTCCTTGGGGAAGCGTTTCTGCCCTGATTCACATCCCCTCCAGCACTTGAGGCCCTSAGCAGAGCCAGATTTCCTTTTCCTCAAGGTTCTCCACCCTCTCCATCATGTTCCTGGCTTTCCTTTAGCCTCCAGCTTTTTCTGCTCTCTGAATCCAGCAAAGTGGTGATGCTGAGAAGAGCAGTCRGGGACAAGCACTGGGTTAACTGGTCTGTAAAAGCTCTTTGACCACAACCCCAGGTCTGGCCCAAACTGGTACCAAAGCCCATCCCTGATCCCAGACCGGAGGCATTCACTTCATTTTGGAGGAAGTTTAACACTGTGGGCATTGCCAGCCATGAAAATTGTCATCAGGACCAGAAAATTTCTCCAAGCRCTGGTTAGTTTCCTGGTGGAGATGTCACCTTCCTGTCCTGTATCAGCATCTCATCCTAAAAACCRAGGCATGAAAATGATGGAGTGAACAAATCCTGGTTGTCATCACCCATCCTCTCTAAACCAAAAAATCTGTTSTGGTTTTATCTGAATTCTGAGATTATTACCCACCTCTCCTTTCCCAGCCTYCCGTGGTCATTTGTGGGACAATCCSAGAGAACACAGSACAYGCTCCAGCATTCCCCAAAGGTGTCTTCAACTCATACATCCTCTGGTTAACCATGACTGCTGATCAGGTGAGATGAAATAAGAGTTTGTGCCCCAGGTTTAGAGGATTTGCTAAAGCATTCCCAGCCTGTGGCACAGCCAGGAGAGCACCAGAGCTTTAAASTTCCTACTCATCATTTCCATCACTGTATTTTGGACATTAAAGTGTTCAAACAAACAGCTCCTGGATGAGTGGGAGAGGTTTTCCCATGTGCTGACATGACAGGCCAGATCTTCAGTTTAAGATTTAAGGAAGTTGCATCATTCCTCAGAATACAGATTTCCACATTTCTCCCACCTCCACCTCCCGTGCACAACCTGAGTTTTTCCCAGCAAATATCTTCCCTAAGGAAGATCTCCATCTACTCTGTAAATAGCTGCAGCTTGGTTGGATGAATTCAGGCTGATGCAGCTGAAATTGTGGRAAAAACTGAGCCATGAAAAGCTTTGCTTTGCAGAAATTCCCTCTGGACTGAAGGCAAGGCCTCAGARTGGAAGTGTTGGGTTATGGCTACAGCAATCAGCCAAAGCAGCTGATTCCTGCTGGGAAATTGTATCACCTGAGRAGAATGGGAAATACCAGGCTGGCCCATGGCTGTATTTGGGTGCAGCTGCAGATTGGGGGTGATCCAACTGAGGCCTTCCAGTACCCACAGGGAAGGGAGACCTCGGGAAAGATGGAGAGGGAATTTTTACAAATGCATGCAGTGACAGGGCAAGGAAGAATGGCTTCAAACTGCCAGAGGGCAGGGATGGATGGGATATTGGGAAGGAATTCCTCCCTCTGAGGGTGGSGAGACCCTGGCAAAGTGTGCCCAGAGAAGCTGTGGCTGCCCCTGGATCCCTGGAAGTGYCCAAGGCCAGGCTGGATGGGGCTTGGAGCAGCCTGGGATAGTGGAAAGTGTCCCTTCCCATGGCAGGGGTTTGMAAAGAGATGAACTTGAAGATCCCTTCCAACCCAAACCATTCCATGATTCTGAGGCTCTACAAGATGGGAAATGAGTGCTGGAAGACACAAGGAGCAGGCAAGGATGGAGCCCTTTAAAGGCCGGGGGCGTGGAGGTTGCATCATTAATCAAGTCCCTAATGCTCTTATTGCTAATCCATTAATGCCTCAGCATATAAGGCAGTTACTTCTCTCTTAGACCAATTTTGGGCCCRAGGGGATTAGGACAGAAGGTCTCTCATCTCCTGTGCTTGTGTTGTGCAGCGCACCATTGCATCTGCTGCACTTTGGAAGGTGAAAAAACGTAGTCCTGAAACTGCATTGCCCTGAAACTGCAGGTGCAACTGTGGCAAGGCCAGAGATTTATCCCCAGATGGCTCCCAGCAGCAAGGTGAGACCCTGATCCCAGAGCCCACCACACTGAGAGCGTGGTCAGGGCAGGGATGTCACCCTGTGCATCTGCACCCAGAGATGCAGCCTTGAGGAGATGGCAGATGCTGCTCTCCAGGTGAGATGAGTGCAGCCAAGGCTGGCAAAGCTCCAGATCTCCTTCAGGCTCACCCAGAAGAGCTGTTGTTGATGGAGGGTTCTGCTCAGACCACTGTGGGGAGCCTGGGGTTGGTTTTAAAGAGGGGCCCAGGCAGGAGGTAAGGTCTGGAAGATGCTTGAGTGTCCCACAGCTGTCTCTTAAATCTGTGACTGGCCAAAGCAAGATAATATCACTGTCCTGCCAGTCAAATCTCCACAAAATCTGTGTTTTGAGACCAGTGTTTTTGGTCTCTTACCCCTGACCCCTCCCAACAATCCCACCCTGTGCCCCAGAGCATTGTCCAAACCCTCTCGGAGCTCTGGCAGCCTTGGGGCCTTGGCCACTCATTGGGGAACCTGGTCAGTGCCCAACCACCCTTTTCTCATAGCTTAATGTATTCACACAGCTGCATTTCAGGACAAAACACAGTTTTCAGGCTTATTTGGCTTTCAGGTGTTTCTATTTTTGTAAAATTCCAGAGCAAATGAAGAGCTTTCTCAAGTGACCCTGCAAGGCTTAAGCAGGATCTGTGTTTGGTGAGGAAAGAGGAGAGATTTGGCAAAGAAATAACTTCAGTCTCAGTGGCAAAATGGAGTCTGCCTGCAGCTGCATTTCTCAAGTTTCTTGACTCCCCTCATGCAGTCCTATAGAATAGAACCMTGGGATGGTTTGGGYTGGAAGGGACCTTTGAAGTTCATCAAGTCCAACCCACTGCAACAAACAGGCACATTTTCAACTAGATCAGGACAGTCTTGGTAACACCCAGGCTTTTAGACCTCCTAGAATTTAGTCCCACACCACTGGGATCATCTGAGCAAAGCAGTCCACCTAAAATTGTACAATTCTGATGTGTCGCCATGCACACAGTGAGAATTTAATTTTCTCTGGCAATTATTTTCGTAGAGAGCAGAAACTGATAACTGGCACAGAGAGGTCTAGGCTTGTTCTCTTTTCCTGGGCAACACAGTCACCTCTTGATGAACACCTCTGGGAGGCTGAGGTCCTTTCACTACATAGAAAATAAATCCATAGAGAGAAAGTGAGGCCCTGTTCAGAAGAGGAAAACACTGGAGGAGGTTAAATATTGCCTGGAAATGAGGTGCTGGCTCATATTCCTATGGGAACAGGGACTAAATGATTTCCCCAAAGTAATCCCAGTTGCACCACACTCTGTTTTTCTGAGTAGGACCCAACAGCCTCAGTAATTTCACTGTTAAGTGTAAAACCTTTCAATGATGGATTAGAAACAGGTGCTAATCATATCCAAACATAAGGAGGGGTTTATGGGAGCCAAAGGGATTAGGTTCTCCCTGTGTGTCAGTCAGCAAATTTCTCCTGTCTTCTGCTAAATTGCTCCTCGAGGGGCAGGAGGTGTTTAGTTGGGGAGGAGAGGATTAGAAAAGGGGACCCCGGGGTTTGCTGCTGCTGTGTCATATTCACTGGGTGTTTGAGCTCAGGACCTTACAGAACTCTTTATCTGGGGAGGAAATARGGTCAAAACAGCCGCTGTGGTGAGGAGCTGGGACCTACAGCTTTAATTTATTAAAAAGGCTGGAATCTGGGTTAGCAGCTATTCACTCTGGTGCTTTCTCTCCCCTGTAGACTTTCTGGGGGTTCAGCCTTGAATTTGAGCAGTGGTCCTTGCAGGAGTTTTTTCCAAGCCTAACACATTTTCCAAAATGCCTTTTCCCCCCTGCATTCTCCCTTAACACTTAATAAAAGCTCCTCAGCCACCTTCGAGGGTGAGTCTATTTTCATTAATGCCTTGAAGTTACACAGAGATTTACAGGTAAAATAGTCCAGGGAGGCTGCCAAAACGTAATTAATTATAATAAACAATTAATTATTGAGACAGTCTCGGGGGAGAAAAGTGCTGGAAATCCCACTCTGAGCAACTCTGTGTAATCTCCTTTTGGAAAAAAACCCCAGTCAACCACAGCAGCGTGAGGTCAAGCTGATCATGTGCAGCCTTAGGTGATGAAGACATTGCGCGGGGTAAAGCTGGAGAGATTCCCCCTGTTCTGATGATAAACAGCCACCAATCCCTGGGGAGATTTAACATGACACCTGCCTGCAGTTACAGCCTGCAATGTGTAGAATCCTCACACATGGCTGAAATCAGCTCCGTTTTTTTGAGTCTCAGAAGGGATGGGGTGAGGAAGGAGGTGGGAGTGCAATGCACCAAGGGAGAATCTTTTTACACCGCAGTTCTTGTGGCCTTGTCTTTTGGGATGTTATTTTGGGCCAATCGTGCAGAATTTCAGATTTTTTTTGTAATTGAATTTAGATTTTTACAACCATTGAATAAATGCAAGCAGCCTCTGACCTGTCATCAGTGGGGCAAGAGTCGCTCTGTAATTCAGAGCTGGCTGAGCTTTCCCTGTTTCCCCCTAGAAGAAACAGAAGCACCTGAATGTAGGTAAGRATTTCTGGGACTTTTTATTTACAGCCACACCTCATTTAGGATTATAGGATTCATTGAATAAACTCAAATATTGAACTGTTTATGCTTCCACTGCATGTGTTTTGCATCTGATTATTTTCCTCCTGGGTGAGACATGGTCAACAGGGCCTGGGAAATGGCTCAGCTCCTTCTARAGCTGGGATTCCATGGGGGTCTGTCTTGCCCTGGAAGGAATAGTACCACTTATTCCATGGTTTGGAGCAACCTGGAATAGTGGAAGGTGTCCCTGACCATAGCAGGGGGTAGMATGAGATGAATTTTAAGGTCTTCCCAATCCAAACTGTTTTAGGATTCTGTGATTCTGTGGAAGTGGTTCTGTGCTACAGTCAGTTTTCCCTCTAGGATGAAGAAAGATTTTGGAAAATGCTTATCCTCCTAAATGACTGGGCACAATGAGAGGATGCACCCATCCCATGTAATTCCAGCTGTCCATTCCAGAGGTCAGTATCTGAGCTAAAATCTCAAATTTCATTTATTCCCTGAAGTGATYAGGTCATTCTTGAGGGTGAATCATGGAATCACAGAATATCCTGAGCTGGACAGGAYCCACCAGGATTATTAATCCAGCTCCTGGCCCTGCACAGACACCCCAACAATCCAACCCTGTGCATTCCTGAGAGCATTGTCCAAACACTCCTGGAGCTCTGGCAGCCTTGGGGCTGTGCCCATTGTCCCCACTGTCCCTGGGGAGCCTGGGCAGTGCCAAGTGGGAATGAAGCCTAAGAAGGCACAAAATTTTGGCATGGAGGCATCATCTGGGGTGAGGGTGTTGAGCTTGGCATTAGGACATTGGGGTCTSCACCTGGTCTTACTGTGGGGAAAAATACCAGAATATGAAGATGCCTCTTCTCCACTGAAAGGATGAAACCAATGAAGAAAGAAAAACACTCAACCTCACCTCTCAGGGGTTGTTTTTGTCATTTCTTATAGCTTATAATACAATTTAAGAGTCYCTGATRAAATAGTTGAAACTTTGTCCTGGATACTGAATTTTTCTTTTTTGTCATCCATGAGAGTTTTTCAGGTCGGGAGAGGCTTTTGCATTTACTTAATCTGATTTAATTATTGCATATCAGAGGCTGGAGACTTAAAACATGGGCTTGGTGATCAGAGAAGGCAATAAAGCCTTTGCCACCAGGAGCCAGCTTTTCCCTGTGTTCCAGCTCCTGGCTGGAATACACATGGACTGAGGAGGAGGAGGAGGCACTGGGTCAGGCTGCTGCTCACAGTGATGCAAAATTCTCCATCACCAAACCTGCATGGGGAACAAGAGGAAAAAAAAAAACCCACAACTTTAAAACCTCATTAGCTAATCATCATCACCACAGATGGTGCCCAGCTCTAAGCTCCTTTCTGCTCATCCTAATCCCATTCCAAGCAGCTCCCCTTGGCAGAGGAGCCTGCTGGCTTTGTTATCTGCAGAGGTGGCCGAGCAGRGGAGCACCTGGCACTGGGGAGAGCTGCAGGAAGGGGAGAGATGTAAAGATTTAGGAAGGGAGGTGGGGTTCCATCTCCCTGTGCAGGCAGGGACTGAGCAGGGACTGAGCAGAAGCATCCCACCCTTCACCTGCAGAGGAGCAGGAGCCAGAGGAATTCTCTGCTTGGYTTTTGATCTCCAGTGCTCGAGGAAGGCCTGGCCTGGGATGGATTATTGACCTGAGCAAAGCTATGTACCTGGATTACCTTCACTGTGGTGAGTGGAACCTGCCTCTCTCTGTGCCTCTACGAACTTTTAAACCAACACTGGGGAAAGGAGTGACAAGGGAGGTGCTGGAGGACTGATGTTAGTACTGATTGTCTTTTTTTCAGCAGCTCTGTCATGCTTTTTAATTTGTTTCTTACTAGGAAATTGAGGTGTTGTTGGTTACGTGGGAGACATAGGTGCCTGYGATAAACAGGAATTCTGCTTGCAGGGAAAGGTTCTGATGGGAACAAGCCATAGCTGGTGGCTGTGCTTTGCTCTGTTGAGCAATGCAGATGTTATCCCTGGAAAGCCTCCAAGGGCTGTGTTTGTGTTTTCCTGGGAGGCTTTGCAGGACTCTGGGTCCATCCTTTTTGAGGCATTTCCCAGGCAAACAGGTCTCCTTTCTGATCAGAGCTGGATTCTGGTTTTCCTGATGGAACTTGCTGCAGCCATTTAAAGCCTCTGCTGCCATTTAGGGGCAGCAGGAGATTGGGTGGATCAATCCCATAAGAAGATCCATGCTCCTGTGCTCAAAGAGGGGACTCCTGTCCATTTTAAGCAGTGCTGCCCAGGCAGGGAGCCAGGTTTTCCCCAGGCCCTGATGGGAGAGGTGTCGCTGTCACCACAACCCCAGCTGGAGTCGAAACCAGAATTTTTGCTCTGATTTTCTCTGTAAGAACTGAATAACCACAAGGCCTTTTTTTCCCCTCTTCTCTTTTTCTCTTCTTGGCAGCCCCTCAGTCTCTCTAAGCACAAACTAAAAGGGGGGGCCTTGTGTTTTTCTGGCTAATGTGAATCTCAGGTCATTAACCCTTGAGAGTTCTTTAATTAATTACTATTAAAAAACTAATTGATTTCTTGGGCTGAAGAGAGATTTATACTRTTGGTGACATAAGTGTAATTTAGATCATCAAATGCGACTATTTGTATAGAAAATGGCATTGAATTTCATCCTGTAGYTCCTTTGCTTTCTGATCTTTTCACATTGTGTTGAGAAACTCATGGCAGGACCCCCTAAAGTGAATTAATACAGAAGGGAAGGTGAGAACTGATATAAATTCACCAGGAGGCCACAAGTCAGCATCCCACTGAGCCTTTGAAGAGAAGAACCTGACAWTCCATGGTTGCCTCTGCTGAAAACCCAGCTGGTTCCACCTGCCTGTTGTGGGAGGATGTTTTCTGGCGGCCATACCCCTCATCTGGGAATTTCTGCACCTCTGTGACTCTTCTAGGGTTTGGATCAAGATTTGCTTTGGAAAATCTGAAACTTGAGTAGGTTCTTGGCCTGGCTGCAATCACTATGAACTCTTGGTTGTGCTGGTGATTGATTTCTCTTTATCTTCCACATCTTCTATTCYCCGAAATTGCTCCTTACAGCAACTGAGGGCACAAGATAGCATTTCCATCTCTTGCTGCTTTTTTGATTTTGGGTTTTTCCCCCTTGCTTCATTGGATCTCCTCTGGAAACTTCAATAGGTTTTTTTCTCCTCTCTTTTAATTTATTTCCCTGTAATGCTGGCTGTCTTCTTATTTTGCTTTGAAGAAACCCAAACCTTTGGCCAAAAGGTGAGTTTTATTGCTATCAGTTGTTATTGTAACTGTRATTTGTGCCTATTAATTTAGAAGARGGACAAACTGCACATTTAAGTRTAAAATGACATTTATAAGGCTTAGGTGRTTTAAATATATTTAAAATAATTTTTGAAAGATAAACAAGGCATCTTTTAATCTCTTCCCTTCACAGCGTGATTCTTTCCCCCCTGCCAGAAAACAAAACAATCTCTTTTTTCCCCACTCAGTCTAGTTTTAAATAACCTGTGGGAAGGGGCTTCCGCTCCTTCATTTGAAGATTATTCCAATCTCAATGACCTCACTTGCCCTTTTCTCAGTTTTATCCCATCACAGCTATTTTTACCCTCTTGYTCTACATTAAGCTGTTCCTCTGCACGCCTGGGAAGAGGAAGAATTAGAGCCTTAACATTTTTGACCACTAAGAGAATAAAAAAAAATACAGGAGAAAATCAAGACCTAGGTGCCTGGCTGCTGCCAGAAATGTTCCAGAAAAGATTTGATTTCATCYCCCTGTGCAGTGCCTCCATTCCTCAGCTTCCCCTCAGCCTAACTTATCTCCTGGCTCCCAGTCATTCCTCATTGTTCACTTCCAAGAGCTGTGAGCTCTCAACAATGGAGATCCTACTTCTTCCTTGGCTCTTGGCTCCCTCCTGCCTGCCAGCTCTTGAATTTTCCCTTGGGCATTAGCTGGCCAAGCAGTGTATATTTAGTTCTTTCAACATTTTGTTTTCTCCCTCCTTCATCTCACCAACCCCTCAATCTCCCTGCTGGTTTTCTCCAAAACCTCCCAAATTGGCAGCATCCTGCAGGCTTGTGGTTGTCCAGTGCTGCCCTCAGTCTTCCTCCTCCTRCAGGGCATAGAAATTGAGTTTGTTGCCTGGCTTTTTTCAGTGTTTCCACTGATGCTGGTGCCCTGGATGGTGTGAGAAGGATCCTGTGTGTGCTTAAGGGCTCAGAGGGACTGGTGGGCTATGGGGAAGGAAGAGTAAATCTTCCCTTGTACAGATTCCCATGGCTGTTTCCAAGCAGCTCACCTGGAGACAGTGGAATTGTGTCRGATATTGGGTTTGTGTCTCTCTCTTTGCTTTAATGCAGAAATGTTAATCAAAATATTGGGGCCAAGGGGACAAAGGTCATGCTCCTATTGCTGTCCCAATTGCCAAGCAACTGCTACTGGGCACATTACTTGATCCACCAGAACCTCAATTTTCCCTTCAACCTGTCTGTGTCTTCTGTCTCTTGCTCTGAGAAATKGTGGATACCCARTCMTGGAAGTGTYCAAGGCCTGGTTTAACAGGCYTGGATCAACCTGGGATAGTGGAAGATGTCCCTGCCCATGGCAGGGGGTGGAATGGGATGAGCTTTAAGGTCCCTTCCCACCCAAACCATTCCAGGATTTTATGACTATCTCTTAGGTTTCTGTCTCCACWGCTCTGAGATGGGGAGACCCTAAGCCCTTCAGGCTCCCCAAGTTTTCTGTGGTATGTGCTGGATTTCAGCTGGGTCTCAGCATCCACCATGTGCTTGGAGGGATCCATGCATGGATACAGGGAGAATGGGAACTTGGAGAAGARAAAGCTCCAGGGAGATCTTAGAGCCCCTTCCAGTACTTRAAGGGGCTCCAGGAGAGCTGGAGAGGGACTTGGGACAAGRGCCTGGAAGGACAGCTGAAGGAAAATAGATTTAGACTACATGTTGGGAAAAATCTTTTGGCTGTGATGATCAAGAACTGGCTCAGGTTTCTCAGAGAAGCTGTGGCTGCCCCTGGATCCCTGGAAGTGCCCAAGACCAGGTTGGATGGGGTTTGGAGCACCCTGGGATAGTGGGAGGTGTCCCTGCCCATGGCAGGTGTGGAACTGGATGATCTTTAAGGTCCCTTCCAACCCAAACCATTCTGATTCCACAACCTGAAGAGGAGGTTCAGAGGGCACCTCATTACTCCCTCCAACTCCCTGACAGGAGGTTGCAGTGAGGTGGGGTCAGGTTCTCCTACCATGACTGCACTGAGAGGACCAGAGGAAATGGCCTAAAGCTGAGACAGGGGAGATTCAGATTAGATATCAGAAAAAAAAAAATTTTCACTGTTTGGCTGGTCAGGTGTTGAAAGGGGCTGTCCAGAGTYACCATCACTGGAGGTGTTTGTAAGAGGCATCTGAACCTGGCACTGATGGGGTTTAATGGTTAAGGTGTTACAGTGGCAGCACTGGGCTGATAGTTGGACTGGACGACCTCAGAGGTCATGTCCAACCTGGTCTTGAACACTTCCAGGGGTCCAGGGGCAGCCACAGCTTCTCTGAGAAACCTGAGCCAGTTCTTGATCAGCATAGCCAGAAGTTCCTTCCTAACATCTAGTCTAAATCTATTTTCCCTCAGCTGTCCTTCCAGGCCCTTGTCCCAAGWCCYTCYCCAGCTCTCCTGGAGCCCCTTTAGGTACTGGAAAGGGCTCTAAGATCTCCCTGGATCTTTCTCTTCTCCAAGTTCTCCATTCTCCCTGTATCCATGGATCCCTCCAAGCACGACCTGGATGTTAGCCAGCAAAGGGAGGCTGGCTCACGTCGTGGCACCTGGGGAGCAGAGGTGACTCTCTGTGTGCTCAGGCCTGATCACAGCAAGTCTGTTCCTGCCAGCAGGCCTGGGCCTGTGCTGCCTGGCTGTGTCCATGTCCCAGTGTGTGCATTCCCCATCCAGCCTTGSAGCGCTGCTGGAACCCAACCGACCAATAAATCTGTGGAAATTGTACCTGCTTGCTCAACAGACATGGTGCTCATCCCAGAGCCATGTTGTGCCAGATTTTTTCTTTAAACAAACATGGGG
>JACDOX010000154.1:914317-953795 GCA_014549065.1 Cardinalis cardinalis | reverse complement strand
CCCAGATGCAGCCAGTAAAGCTGTCAGAATTAGTAAAGGACTCTTTGCTGCTTGATGGAATCATGTGTAAAGATTCCASTTAACCTCCAGTTTCTGTGCTGGGTTGAACTGGGTTGTTGAATTTGCAGGTCACTCTGACACGGGAAGAGATGAGAATTTTGACTTCATGTTTCAGAAGGCTGATTTATTATTTTATGATATGTATTATATTAAAAGAAAATTATATACTAAAACTATATTAAAGAATAGAAAAAAAGGATTTCATTAGAAAGCTAGATAGGAATAGAATGGAATAATAATAAAATCTTGTGACTGACTAGAGAGTCTGAGACAGCTGGACTGTGATTGGTTATTAATTAAAACTAACTACCTGAGATCAGTCAAAGATGCACTTGTTGCATTCCACAGCAGCAGATAATTATTGTTTGCATTTTTTTCTGAGGTATCAGCTTCTTAGAAGATCTTAGCAAAAGGATTTTTCATAAAATATGACCGTGACACTGGGTGGTTCTGGGAGTGACAGCAGAGGAGACCCTGCCTCAGAGCCCAGAGAGCAGTGGGGCTCTGGCAGGTGACAAAAATAACCTGCAAAGTTGTAAACTGGGGAAGGGGCTGCAGCCCCAGGAGTGGCTGAGGGAGCTGGAAAAGGCTACATCTGGAGAAAAGAGGGCTCAAACCCTGATAATGGGACCTTGTGGCTCTGCACAACTCCCTGAAAACAGATTGTAGCCAGGTGGGGGTCAGGCTCTGCTCCTGGATGACAGGGAGCAGCCTCAAGCTGTGCCAGGAGAGGTTTAGATCAGAGAATAGGAACAATTTCTTCACCCCACAGAGTTGTCCGGCCTGGCACAGCTGCCCAGGGCAGTGCTGGAGTCCCCATTCCTGCAGGGACTTAAAAGCTGTGTGGTTGTGGCACTTGGGGACATGGGTCAGTGGTGGCCTTGGCAATGCTGGAGGAATGGTTGGACTGGATGATATTTGAGGGCTTTTYCCARCCTAAACGATTCTGTGACCTAAATGTAGAATATTCGATCAAGAGTTACTTGAAAGAAACACATTTGCAGCAACTTYTGGTGCTAAAACTGCACCTAAGAATAATGAGGCCACCACAGCTGCTTCARTAAGTTACAACAGTCTGGTGGAACTTTTTGTCCTACTTCTGGGAACATTCCCAGCTGCATCAAAGTTTGTTTAAAGTTGTCCCATACCAACTGCTCCCAGGTTTCTCTTGCGTTTCRCATTCTTTCTGCATTAGAGGACCAGGCTTATTCACCAGGTGTCATCCTGGATTCTTGACTGCACAAGCCAATCTCGTGTCACTGAGATGTGGCCACRAGGCCTGGCAGGGAGGGAGTTCTGACTTGCCCTCCACGAACACCTCAGGGAGCCCAYGAGCACATTTGGCAGGTGCCCTTGCCATTTAAAGTTCAGGCAAAGTGAACGCTGAAGTCAGAAAAACGTGGCCCTTGGCCAACCCATGGAAAAAAAAAAATCGGCACAGATAATCCCAGGTATTTTTTTGTTGTACTTTTCCAGATCTGTTCCCATACTGCTGGCAATCCACTCACCCATTTCAACACACTATCTCTTTCAAACTTCCTCAAAGGCATGCAAAGCCTCTTAAAAAAGAATCTTGCTCTTCCTTATCACATCTGCTTTTGAATGAGAGGCAGGACAAAYGGAACAGCGTTCCCATCTGAATCCAGGTCAGGATCAGATATAAGCTGGAAAATAGTGGAGCTGAGGAGCTGAGTGATCACTGCAGTGTTATATAAGCTTTGCTGTAACTCCAACATGTTTTAGAAGATCTGTGGTTTTGGGATGAGTGTGGSACCAGGGAAAGGAGGTGAATGACTGTATCTCTCCCTAAACCTTCACTTGCTGCCCATTCCCATGGTATGAAAACAATTCCTGCTCCATGGATTGAGAGGTGAGCTGGATTGGCCAAACCTTGCAGTCCTCAGGACAGGCAGGAGAAAGAAACTCCCTAAACCTTCACTTGCTGCCCATTCCCATAGTATGAAAACAATTCCTGCTCCATGGATTGAGAGGTGAGCTGGATTGGCCAAACCTTGCAGTCATCAGGACAGGCAGGAGCAATAAAATCTTCAGATCAGCTGAGCATGTTAAGGGCAAAGGTGAAAACATGGAAAAAAGCAGGAGGTTAAGCACTGGAAGGGGCTGCCCRGGGAGGTGGTGAAGTCCCCAACCCTGATAATGTTCAATGAACCACTGGATGTGACGCTCAGTGCTGTGGTCCCCTTGATGAGATGGTGTTTGGTGACAGGTTGGACTTAATGATCTTGGGGAGGTCTTTTCCAACCTAACTGATTCTGGGATTCTGTCACTGCAGAAGTGAAGAATTTTATAGGCAGGATTTTGAATGGATCTTGTATAATGTTGTGAAAACTGATAAGAAGTTTATGTAGGCTGAGACAAATCACTCAGAAACAGGTGTTTYACAAGAAGAGATGGCAGGAGGTTTGGGAGCAATTTCAGCCAGGAATCTGTAAGATCTGGCAACATTCCAGGTGGGAGTGTTCGGTGTGAAGGAGATGAAGGTGTTGAACATGACRTGGAGGTCGTGAGCTTGGGTGTTGTGTGAGTGAGGGTTATTCCAGCAGGGAGGGAGAGGCTGTGCTGGGAGATAAGGAGGTGTTCTTTTAGCTGTGATAAAAGGATGCCCAGGGATTTCATGGAGTCTCCCTCTCTGGAGGCACTCCAAGCCCACCTGGATGTGTTCCTGTGTCACCTGCTCCAGGTGACCCTGCCCTGGTGGCGTGGTTGGACTGGAGCATCTCCAGAGGTCCCTTCCAACCCAGATWATTCTGTGATTCTGTGAGAAGYGTTGACAGAGCCACCTCTGGGGAAGCTCAGGAAGGAAAGGAGAGGCCCAGCAGTGGAGGGTTGGACCTGACACCATGAATATCAAGGCTGTGGTCACCAGATGACATCACAGGGATCATGATGTCAGCAGAGAGGGAATGAGGAGAAGGAAGAAACACCAGGACATTCAGACCCTACTCTGGGCTGAAGGCAGCAAAGCAGAACTCTGGTGGTGTTCACAGGGGTCCCAGGATGAGGGAAGAGATGAGAATGTTGACTCCATGATTCAGAAGGCTGATTTATTATTTTATGATATAGATTATCTTAAAACTATACTAAAAGAATAGAAGAAAGGATTTCATCAGAAGGCTAGCAAGGAAAGGAGTGGAAAATAATGGAATGGAATGATAATAAAATCTTGTGACTGACCAGACAGCCCAAGACAGCTGGACTGTGATTGGCTATTAATTAGAAACAACCACATGAGACCAATCACAGATCCACCTGTTGCATTCCACAGCRGCAGRYARTCATTGTTTACATTTTGTTYCTGAGGCTTCTYAGCTTCTCAGGAGAAAAAACCTGGCAAAGGGATTTTTCAGAAAATATCAYRGCTRCACAGAACAAGTGYCAAAAWCATGGTGTCCATTGCTATGGAGGAGAGCTGGATCTCAACTGCAGCTAACATGGAGGAGGAGCAGGAGGTGACTTTTTTAGCTGTTTTGGTTTTAAAGCACAAGTTCAAATGTGCAATCTTTTAAAGACCCCAAACCATGTCTCCATATGGCATTTCTGTTCTTTTTCAAGCATTCTTTCTAATGCTTTGAAAGAGTAATTAAGATGAAGCAAAACTTTTAATTTAATTTAATGTAAGTTTTTTTTTTACCTTCTCATCTCCCAAGAATATMAAAAGAATGCTATTTGAAGGGTCAGCTCAGGAGGA
This sequence comes from Cardinalis cardinalis, assembly GCA_014549065.1. Taxonomy (NCBI): domain Eukaryota; kingdom Metazoa; phylum Chordata; class Aves; order Passeriformes; family Cardinalidae; genus Cardinalis; species Cardinalis cardinalis. Next base: position 950,026 of record JACDOX010000154.1, on the reverse strand, counting down.
AATGCAGTGCTTTTGGGGGGCTTTTCCCCTTTCCTTCTCAGTACTTCAGGTGTTCATTCTCAGTAGTCCTTTTTAATTCAATTTAAAAAAATATTTTAAAGATGGTCTTTGAAGGKTTAGCAAGGAGCCATTCAAGCACTCATTTCTCATATTTTAGAGCCAGGACGCAGGGAACGAGACAAAAAGGATGAAACAACCTTGTTGTAACCTTCTRTGTTCATCACCTTGAGCTTCTTTTCCAGACAGTGGAGAGAAASAACAGTTCTAAGATAGAGTTAATTTGAAACTTCCAGTGAAGGATTAAGGATGTGGAGCTACTGGAGTGAGTCCASAGGAGGCCATGGAGATGCTCCAGGGGGTGGAGCCAGGCTGAGAGCTCGGGGTGTTCASCTGGAGAAGAGAAGGATGCAGGGAGAGCTCAGAGCCCCTTCCAGGATCTAAAGGAACTCCAGGAGAGCTGGAGAGGGACTTGGGACAAARCATGGAGGGGCAGGACACAGGGAATGGCTTCCCAGTGCCAGAGAGCAGGGTTAGATGAAATATTAGGAAGGAATTKTTGGCTGTGAGGRTGGGGAGGCCCTGGCACAGGGTGCCCACAGAAGCCGTGGCTGCCTCTGGATCCCTGGAATTGGATCCAAGGCCGGGTTGGACAGGGCTTGGATCAGCCTGGGATAGTGGGAGGTGTCCCTGCCYATAGCAGGGAGTGGGACTGGATAAGTTTCAAGATCCCTTCCAACCCAAACCATTCCATGGGTTGAACATAGCCTGAAGGACATCCTATCTTTCTGGTGGCTCTGAAGGAGAGCTAGAGTGACATTCTCAGCTGGAGTCATTACAGACTTCCACATCCAGCCTCAAGTAGGATTTATTTCCCTCACACCATGCATGCACAGGCTGATCCTTGTCCCAGTTCCCTGGCTGCACAGGATCTCCCTGACCCTGTTTAGGGTTTGGGCAGTTGTGGGACCACCTGACTGTACAACCCCACCAGGACATTTTATTCTCTCCAAAACATCTGGGAAGGAGTTTTTGTGTCAGAAATACCCCCCATTGTCCCACAGCTGGCAGGGGAGRGGAAGCATTGTCCCTTCTGCTCCTGCACAGTGCCCAAGCAGAGCAGGTGTTCAATCCCAAGGGATCCCCTGAGCTCCTGCTGGCTCATCTGATCAGAGGGTCTGGCACTGGGATTCAATAGATGGGGGAGATTAGGAACAGTTTAATTGTGCTGAAAGTGTGGGCAAGCAAATATTGCAGAAAACACCAAATTTAGACTTTGGCCAAGGTGCCAGTATTAGCAGTGCTACTCTGCATGAGAGGTCAGAGTTTTGCTGACATGAATTGAAATCAAGGATAAGTAAGAACTGGAAGGAWATAAATCTTGGGGGTAGAGGAAAAGTAGCAGAAAAAGCAGGACTAATAATAAATTAATAAGGAGGACAATAATTCAAAACTGGCTGAGTCACTGAACACCTTAAAAAAATCTCCTGAAGAAGAAAACTATAAGAGAGTGATTTGGACAGGATTTGAAGTGAGGAAGGAAGTCACTATAAAAAATGCAATTGGTAACGAACTAATGGAGGAATCCTTGGAAAAAAAAAACATGGAAAGAACACAATTCAGCTTTGCTGATCTTGACAAGCTGGATGTTAGAGAATGAACTGAGAAACCAACTCTGTCACTTCCCAAAGGCAGCTGATGTGAACTGGGATAAATGAAGGAGGAAAAACGGGGATAATATCCATGACAATTTTTTTCTTCCTATTACTCAAAACCAAAAGGAGTCACTCCAGGTGAGAAATTGTGTCTTCTAATGCAATGGAACAAATGTTGAGGCCTAAAGGAGAGTACAGCTGTATGGCAGAAGAATTCCAGACAAAAGGCCAGATAAACACATGATTCTAGAGAAATTTGACTCTTTCTACTGTTTATCAGATTTTACACAGTGCTGGATTTGGCTTGGAAAATTATTTAAAAGCATTTTTAGAAAGAGATATTGTTGGCTGAATAAATGCTGTCCGTGGATTCAATAGTACACATTGAAAAACTGAGAAAGAAAGGATATATATGTAGGATTGAGGAGGAAGCTGATTTGATTTAATATATTTTAAAATAACTTTTTTTAAGAATGTAAAAGACACGTTAATAAAAATCGAAATTGATAATCATTTGGAAGGAACTGAGGGTATAAGAAAGGAAAGAAAAATCATATAAAGGGGCCTGGAAACGTTAACAATAGTCAGAAAAATGAGATCTGTACTGAGGARAAAAAAGCCAATATTTCATTCAAAGGTTTAATAAACTCAGGTAAATGTCTTATTGGAAATGGAAAATAGGGAAATGATGGTGGTGTAGGGGAAATTGACTTGTGCCTTATGGAGATGGAAACTCTGGGATGCAAATGGTTGTTGGACATATGGAGAACCACATGCTGAACTCCAGAGGTCTGGGCAATAAAGTGCCTGTGTGTTTCAAAAGTTGCCTATTTTCCTGAGGAAGGACTGGAGTGTTTTTTGTGGACGCTGGGGAAAAAAAACCTTCCAATCCCTGCAGTTTCTGGAACCCGTGGTGAGTTCCTTCTCCTGATGTACAGCCTTGAGCTGCCAGGCCAGACCCAGCTGCAGATTGGAACCTCTCCAAAGCTCATGGGGACTCTCTCAGCAATCAGCTTCTGGGTGGCAGCTTTTAGGCAGGGCTTGCCTCAGGTCCTGGGTTTTGTGCATATTCCTGGTTCTTCAGCTTCTCACTCCAATCACCTGGTTTGCTTCCCTGGATGCTGAACTTTCTCAGCCTCTTCCATCATTCTCTGTTACAGAGAGGAATTCCCTGTTACAGAGGAGCTCACCAGCTTAGGAGATCTCAGCTCTATAAACTCCTTGTGTGCCTGAGCTTCCTCCTCTGAGCTGGAAACAGCCCTGGGATGAGAGGTGGGAGGTACAGGAGCCACCTTGGCTGGCTGTAATTAAGGGATATCCCTACCAGACAGCGTCCATGGAGAGCCAAAAGATCTATAACATCTGCTTGGCCCATTCCTGATCCTTGTGATCCATGTGTGGTTTTGGGATCATGTTCCTTTCATGTAATTAATTGTACAATTTCAGGTTTGAGTTGGGCAAGCTGCTCCAGTTTTGCCATGCTCTCTCCTCTGTCTGATGTAATGAGTGGAATCAGGAATAAGAGAATCTCCTGTGATGGAAGGGAACCACAAAGATCATTGATCCAACTCCTGGCCCTKCCCAGGACACCTCAACAATGCCATCCTGTGCCTGAGAGTTTTGTCCAAATGCTCCTGGAGCTCWGGCAGCCTTGGGGCTGTTCTAGTGCCCAACACTCTCCTGGGGAAGAACATTTTCCTGATATCCAGCCTAAACTTCCTCCTGACACAGCTCCAACCATTCCCCCAGGTCCTATCCCTCGTTATTAGAGAAGAGAAATAGMACCTCTGTTTATCAATTTCCTGCTACAAACATGCAGAGCAAGTTGGACATCAAACTCCACCTCAGAAGGAAATACAAAGTTATTTTCCCCAATATTGCCAGAAATKACTGACTACCTATAACAATATTACTGGGAAATGCCTGGATCAGCACTAGAAACACCCTCTGAAACAAAAGCTTTGTTCCCAGTCCTAGAGGTATTTCTGCCCTGTTGCTGGAGCTAAATAATGAAGACTCTGAAACATCCAGATGTGGCTGTTGCTGTCAGATCCTGTCCCTGGGGCTGTGACCAGCCAAAYGGGCTGCCCAGGGAGGTGTTGGAGTCCCAGTTCCTGGAGGTRTCCAAGGAATGACTGGATGTGGCACTCAGTGCTCTGGGCTGGGTGACAAGGTGGGGATCAGTCGCAGGTTGGACTTTTTGGTCTTGGAGGTCTTTTCCAGTTCAACCATTCTATGACTGAGGGTTGTTGTTTCAATAGACCACAGGTGGGTGTTGAACAGCAAGTGGCAGAACTGGCCTGTCTGCCTCTATTTTACTAAATCCTCATTTTCATTTTAGGAAAGATAAATCCTACATTTCTTCAGGAAAAGAAAACAGTTCTCTCCGTTACGTCTCCATTTGATGGGAGGGTGTTTTGATCTCACAGTGGTCTGTGCTTATCAGCATCCTGGGAGAGATGTCACAGCATGATTGAACAGAGGGACTCTGAGATGGGGACARCACGATGTGTAGGAAGGGGTAACAAAGAGGAATCACAGTGTTCCTGTCCCTGCTCACCAAAAATCACAGAGTTTTTGAGGCTGGAAAAGCCCTATAAAGACCACCAAGTCCAACCCTTAACCCAGCACTGTCACTAACCCATGGCCCCACACATCTTTGTGTCTCCTGAACATTTTGAGGGGTGGTTACTCCATTATTCCCACAGGCAGCCTAAGCAGGCAGCAAAACTCACCACTGAGGAGTTTCAGCCAGTTTGAAGTGGTTTAGAGCCAGTCTAGGTAAGGTCTGTCCTGTCTGAGGTTCTGATCCTGGAACCAGACCTTTAGGGCTCAGTCCCTATTCCCTGAACTGATAGCAGGAGTTTGGTCCTCAGCTTCATTTATGCACCTTTTATTTGCACAGTGAAGGCTTCTCTTGCCAAAGGAATAACCACAGAATGGTTTGGGTTGGAAGGGAAACACCAGCTAGTTCCAAAACCCAATCTCCAAAGTTTCTCAACTCTTGTATTTTATTGAATGTTGAAGGCACTCAGTTTCATGATTTAAACCCATGGAAAATTAGGCATCAACTGTAGAGACCTTGTTACAGAATTAAAGCTTTAAAAATAAGGAACATTGGGRAAAACACCCTGATTTTTCAACAAATTCAGATTTTGTTCTTTTCACCTGTTGCTGATGGCTGGAAAATGAACTAGATAATACATCTAGAACAGCAGRGAGATTTTCTGTAGATGAATCTGATCCCTGAGACTAATTCTTATCCTCCAGAAGGCTGGGCTTCTTTGTTACCTGGGTTAAGTGCACTGTAATCTTTTGCATTGGAGGTTGCACTTGGAAATGCAACTTGGATTGCTGTGCTTTGAGGTTTGTCTTGTTTCAAAAWGATATGGACCCAAGTAAAGAAAAATAAGTACATTCTTAAAAAAAACCCCAAACTAATAAAAACCCCTACCTACCCTGTTAAAAAATTACACCAATTCCCCCCTGCCCCTCACCAAAACCCAGAACAATAAAAAAGTCACATGGGTAAATGTATATTTGAATTTTTAGAAGGAAATCCAGTGATCACAAAAGGGAAGAGTGAATAATGTTAAAGAAATTTGAGGCGGAATATTCCATCAGATCACAGAACAGTTCAGGGGGCAGTAAAGGATGGATCACATTAAACTGGCATTTAGGTGGATCCCAACTGCCACAGRAGCCTGACCCAGTGCAGGCAACCTTTGTAGAAGCCACCTTGCCTTTGCTAAATCACAGGATAAATTGGACTGGAAGAGATTTCGGAGGTTCTACACTCCCAGTCTCAGTAGATCCGATGAGTTTTGAGTATCCTCAGATTTGGCTCTACCTCTGAGGCCCCAGTCTCTGATCATCACCATAATTTATTTCTTTCTGCTATCAAAATCACCTTTTTCCTGCTGCCWCTTGTGTCTGCCATGTCTTAATGCTTTGCTCTTCTGGGAAGAGTCTCTATCCCAAACCTRCACCATGCCCTAGGGAACTATAGACAAGGATGTGGATGTTCCCAAGTCCTTCTCCATGTTCAACTGTTCCAGTGCTCTTATCTCTAGCCACATCATGCACTCCTAGAATCATRGATGGGACCTTAAAGACCACTTAATTCCACCCCTCTGCCATGGGCACGGAACCTTCCACCAGACCAGGTTGTTCGGAGCTCCATCCAACCTGTCCATGAATGTTTCCAGAGATGGAGCCTTCACCCGTCCATCTACCCTGCAAATTCCTAACAAAATCCCAGAAGAGAAGGAAAATAAATTTATCATTTTAGATGCAATGAATCCAAACCCTGCTAAGAAATAGTTGATGAAAATGTTCTACCTGTAGGTGCTGTCAAATTAAGAAGTTTTTTGGCKCAGAAGACAGAGTTTGCGTCTCCAGCTTCCTTTCTGATCCAGCAGTGAGGTTTAAGGAATGATGTCAATCCCTGAMATCTCCAACACTGTTCCTATCTGGAGGTGATTTTCCATGGGTTTAGGGCAAGCTCTGACAAGGACCTGGGTGAGGAAAAGTGAGGAATGGTTTAGGCTCMTCCATCCATGGAATAGAGTGACACGTTAGCTATCAGAAATCTCCTTCCCAAACAATGAAAAACTTTTAAGGCCCTTTTGATAACCCTTTCCAAGTAATTTAAGTAACAAATTAATTGAGGAGAAAACATACATTCTATCCATTTTGATCTCCTTTTTTTTCAGATAATTATTAAATATTCATAGGGAAATGGGTAATCTGCTTCCCAATTCAATGCTTTTATCTTTTTATGAATCAAATTTCTCAAAGTTTGTAATTTTCCATACATTACTTTGTCTTGGTCAGACCATAAATACTCCTTGTTAATTAAGATCCCTTTGATATATAAAAAATATTTTTCTTCATCAAAAAGAACATGGAGCAAATTGAAAAGAGCTTTCTTTAGAAAAAAGCATGGTTAAATCTTCAAACTGTTTCATCTTCCTAGCTAGAAGCTCTCACCTGCTCTGGRAAAAATTCCACATGAAATCATTTTGTTTATGATTTCCCCTGAAGAAAAACCTGGAATTTTCAACCAGCTGCATTCCAAATGTTAGTGGTGGTCTGTACATTTTTCTTTTGTCTGAAAGAAATGACTTTGCAGAAGTAGAAGCTGCAAYAGCTTGTATGGGAAGAGAAATTTGCAGCAAAATTCTGCACCCTGATGAATCAAAAAAAGGTCATAAAAAATTGACCCTTGGACTGTTCRGGTGAGAGGAAAGACACAGATTTTGGTATTAAGTGAGATTAATGRGCTGTCACTGCTGGATGGAGTGGATTCTTGATAATTTAAAGTATTTAAGTCAAGTCTGGAAGCTCCTCATAAAGGTCCTGAACGGTGGTGCTCAGTTCATGGAGTCACATTCCCTGACAGCTCTCCTGCCTTGCCTCAGGCACCTTCTGGGTGACTCCTGGATTCCTCTACTTCTTCTGCATCCCCAGCAGAGAGAAGGAGGAAAAAAGCTTTCCAAGATAAGAGCAGTGCAAGGGACAGAAGGTGAAGGCTGATGTGAGCAGATGTTAATGCTGCAAGTGAAGAGGCCCTCCAGGAGAGTGGAGAGGGACTTTGGACAAGGRACAGGAGGGACAGGACACGGGGAATGGCATCCCACTGCCAGGGCAGGGTTAGGTGGGATATTGGACAGGAATTTTTGACTGTGAGGGTGRGGACGTCCTGGCACARGGTGCCCAGAGAAGCTGTGGCTGCTCCTGGATCCCTGGAAGTGTCCAAGGCCAGGCTGGAACAACCTTGGAGAGTGGAAGATGTCTCTGTCCATGGCAGGGGGTGGAATGAGAGGATCTTTAATGCCCCTTCCAACCCAAACCATTCCATTAGGTTTTGGCTAAGGGGTCACACAGCTTCCTCTGTGTGAATTCCAATAACGGAGGGTTGAAAGATTGAGAAGTCCAGGACTTCCCTGCCTGTTATACTTTAGTCTTCTTGAGATTTCATTTCAAACTGTGAAGGGAAATTGAAAAAAACAGGGACCAGCTCCCTGGCACAGCCCTGAGTGTGTAGAAAGGCTTCCATGAGGGGTTCAGCCCTTCTCATGGATGGACTCCTACAAATTTTCCTGTAGAGCTGTGACCTCTTATACCCAATGCAAGYCTACAAAGAGATGACCTTTGTCTTCTGGGTGAAGGATCCCACAGGAAGGGCCTCTGGACCCTCAGAGGTGTATCCACAGCTGGGAAAGCAGTACAAAGAGGACTGTAATACCTCCTACACTCACATTACATTTAGAAGATTCCTGTTAAGGATCTGAGATGTAAACCTTGCTGGATTTATTCTTGCAGGATCCCCAAATCCCTGCCCTTGTAATAGAAGCCCTCTATGACCCTGATCTCTCTGCATGTAATTTGTTCCTACAAAAGAATGTGCTCAGTGCTGGGAAGTGAGAGAGGTGCACAGGCTGTGTAAGCAGTGGAATCACAGAATCACAGCCACAAAGGTTGGAAAAGACCTCCAAGATCACCAGGTCCAATCTTCAAGAATTCCAGCCCATGCAGGAGTGAGATTTCTCACTGATTTTGCACCTAAATCCAACTGATTTTTTGTTGTTGTTTTCACGTGTCTTTTTTAGCAAGTAGGAACTGAGAGATAAAACAGGGAGGCTCTCACAGGTGAATTATGACAGAACAAGTTATTTCCCATTATTTGTCATTCATGTGCTTGTCTGACTGTATTTCATGCTCAAATCTCAGTGATCCAGCTGCTGAGCATCATTCTGAAACTGTGACTTTGCATCTGCCATGAATTTGAAAATTTTGGGTTTGGGGCTCTCCAGACTTTCCTGTTAATATTCCCTGAAAAAGTTGTTATGGATCTCACCCATCTCTGTCCTGAGTGAGGGGCTATCAGCCAAGTGAGAAGTGACAGATCCACACAAAATCCCTCAGAGCCATCATCCTTACTCCAGTCCYACTGATTTCCCTGGAGTCCAAAAGAGAAATAAGATTCCAAAGCATTTTAATGAGTGGGTAGGATCAGGAAAGTTTTCCAGGTCTCTGCAGGCCTTTATTTAAGAGAGGGATTGCATTTCCATTTGTACTGGTGTGATTTCACAACAGAGTCAGATTTATGCTGGAGTTACACGGCCACAAGGAAAAGAGGGATTGGACAAACTGTGGCTAAAGCCCCAGTGGATTTGAGAGCCTTCTCCAGCAGCTTAGGTAGCTTTTCTTTCTATCCTTAGCAACACAGCCCTGCTTAACCCTCCAAGCTGTGGTCAGTCATTTTGAGGCCAGTTTGATTGACAGCAGGTAACCTGTTAACATTTTCCCCTGCCTTTTCCAGTGTATTTGATCCTGCAGGTGGCTGGTTGGATGTGTTTCTTTTCTAAATTATTATTATTTGGTAGATTTTRTTTTTAATCCCTTGGATATTCAGTAAGAAAAAGTCATCTTGAGCCACAGGGATGAAGTATTTCAATGTAAGTACAAGCATATGGATTGAGAGTTTTCTTCTTTCTCTAAAAAGATGTATTTGGGTGAGATGAGCATTTTCCTTTGCAGATTAACAGTAGCATTCTCTTCCAACTCTGACCCTTCAAATGGATAATATTAAACTCCTCTGTATGGGAACTGTTTACATTTTCTTTTTTTTTTGGTGGATATTTAGCTTTGTGAGAGCAGATCTGACAGACCCTCTAGGTTGGGGTAGGTATCAGCTCTATCACCCAAAACTCAAGGAATAATATTCCTTTAAATTAGTCATCCCAAAACAATCCTATGAAATTATTCCCCAAGAAAAATAGTATTAGGAAAGYGTGTTATGGTTTGTCCTGTATTTAATTTTTTTCTGTACTTCTTACAATGTGATTTAAAAACTTGAAAAGCGTGCAAWAAATCCTTGGGAAGCAGTTTAGATTTCTGGGAATGCAGTCAGCATATTGTGGATCACCATTTGTCCAGTGACTACAATTTGGATAATGGCTTTGTTTGGAAATAATGCTGTGACTGTTTGAAAGACCCAGTGTGGGGCTTGTGGAGAAAATTTGAACCCACCTTTCTGGAAGCTGTTGGAAAATAGAGAAATGAGATATTTTTTCCCCTGGAAATGATGAGTTGGAGTAATGGATTGACCTTTAACTGGGAAATAAATAAGTGAATAATTGCTTGGTGAAATGTGTACATGGAAAGAATAAATCATACTGAAATCTTTGGGGTGTGCCTGGATGTAAAAAAAMCAGGGATTTGTCACAATAATGGTTTTTCAAATGATGCCTAATGTCTTTTCTCACCTTGCTGAGCTCAAACTTCCATTTATTGCAGCATTTGCCACAGTACAACATGCACAAATATTTTACTTGAGGGCACTGTGGTAAGCATATAATGGTTTTGTTCTAAAATGTAGAGAAATTCAGCATCTACAGCTTTTTGAGTGCTTCRACAGTGACAAAATTCCCATTAATGGCAGTGGGCATCAAATTGATTCTCCAAAGAATAAATTGTGATTATCACAATTATTCAAACTAGAACTTCATTCAGCTGTTGCAAGAGAGGTACCCAGGAGCAAACTGAATGAACTATTCAATTATAAATACATTTACTGTTTTCTAATTCATTTGTGAGCACTAAAAAAATTTCCTTTCCTATTTTTTGAAAGTTACCATAGAAAACTGATACCAAGTAAGAACAGAATTTGGAAATTAAATTTAATGTCAGTGTTTGTGGCCAGAACCTCCTTCTGCAAGTTGCAATTCTACTGATTCCTTACTAACAATTCAAATTATTTCCTATCTGTGAGCAGAAAAAAATGACCTGAAGATGACATATCTAAGTGCCATTTTTAGCATCTSCATTGAAGTCTGAGTAATTAACTAAGAGTAAACTGGGGAATCACTGCTCATATTCATGAAATAAATGTATTGTGCTCTTTCCAGCCAATATTTTAGCAGTTGTAAAAATAGTGTTAATTGTTTTATTTTTTTCGTGTCAAAAATCAATTTGTCTTCTTTTTTGGGCATAATAATTTCAATCAGTGTGAGATATGAATTTTTTAGCAACTAGCTTCCATGGCAATGAATTTAACAAGKGCAAGTAATTAGGAGTTTTGTCTTCATCAGGACAGTGACATTAAAACCACTTGTGTTCAAAATGTGGCATGCAACCACCAGACTGAAACACCAAAATTAGTTTATTAGTTTACCTTTCAAGTGAAGTATTCCAACAAAAATTGGGCAGATGATCCCAAACAATCTCCAATTTTCCCACCCCTTAGCAGAACCAAGTTTTGTAGTTCTATTTGATGCCTTGTGCTATTTGTTATTTGTTTGCATAGACTGCCAGAAATTTTTCATCCAGAACTCAGCACATTATGACGTGGYCTGTTCAAAAACCAGACTGCTCTGCCCCTCAGTGAGCTCAGGACTGATTGTGTGCTACAAAGCATAATCACAACATGAAGAAATTCAGCTTTGTTTTGKTTTTTGTTATGCTCCAGTCCATGGGGTTAAGGGGTTACATGAGAATCTCAGTGCTGTGCTTATGAAAATAAATTCAAAGTAATCACTGCCTCTGATAATTTCAGAGAAAACCTCAAAAATATAAGCAAGGAAGACACAAAACTCCAAAGGACAACAATGCACTTTTTGTGGGTTTTGCTTGGGGTCTGACTCATGCTTTTTGTGCTTCGGCAGTGACTGACACTGACTGGATTCCCACTGGAATCTGCAGGACCAGGAGGGTTGGACTGTGAGGAGCAGGGTTATGGATGCTCTTCCTGCTATGCTTCCCTGTACYTGCCTGATCCATGAATTCCTAAGAGCCCTTGGTACAATCAGCTCATGATGGAGCTGTTGTGAGGAGCACAAACCTTGCTCCCACAGCAGTCAGGCCCTGATCCTTCCTAACTCAAACAAACCCCACTCTGTTTTTTTCCTTCTCTTTGTAGTTACCTTTAAGCAAGAGGGATGACTCAGGTGCCTGCTGACTACCTGTCAACCACCAGCTCCTACAACTATGAGCCACCCCTCCCCTCCGTGGCTCGGGCCAGCACCCTCACCAAGGTCCCTCCAGCCAAAAAAATAACCTTCTTCAAGAGTGGAGACCCTCAGTTTGCAGGAGTCAAGATGGCCATCAACCAGCGGAGCTTCAAGAGCTTCAACGCGCTCATGGACGACCTCTCCCATCGGGTCCCGCTGCCCTTCGGGGTCCGGACCATCACCACCCCACGAGGAATACAYTGCATCAGTGAGCTGGACCAGCTGGAGGATGGAGGGTGCTACCTGTGCTCTGACAAGAAGTACGTGAAGCCCATCAGCATCACCTCCGGGGCACACAGGCCGGCCCCGCCACGGAACAGTCGYCCCTCCAGCACCATGAGGAGAGCGGCTCAGGAGGGCAAGCTGGAAGATTATTCCACATCTTTCACTCATCATGGTCCCAGAATACCCAAGAAAATCACTCTGGTTAAGAATGGGGAAAGTGGATTTCGGCGCTCCATCATCCTGAACCGCAGAAATGCCCGGAGTTTCAAAACGCTCCTGGATGAGATCACGGAGATCCTGCAGTTCCCGGTGAAGAAGCTCTACACTATTGATGGGAAGAAGGTAAATATCTCTGGTGCTGGCCAGTTGCTCAAACAGGAGTCATCACGTTCCTTGTGATGTAAATCCTTTAGCGCGTGGGTCCAAAAGTTTATCCACCTTACCTTAATCCTTTGGACTTTGTCACATTAATCACTTGCCCATTAATTACACAATAGTTTGATGAAGAAGAATCTTGTTCAGCCACTCAAGAACTTCGTGACAAATATTGTTTGGGGTCAATAGGAGGTTTAATGTTTTGCAGTCAGACATAAAACCCCYTCTAGTTATAGTGTTTCTCACCTTTTTTTTGGTAGGCATGTCCCAACACAGGTTCAACTTKTCCATACCTGATCATTGGGAATTCAACAGAATAAGGTGGCCCTTAGGTAKCACCTTGTGGTTGCACAGCTCCCCACAGAACAGGATCCTGCTCATGACATGGGATCCTCAACAGAGACAAGAWAAGATAACCAATGATGRTATGATAAAATAGGATARGATGATGCGGCRGTTTCAGTTCAAAACCAGGCAGAACACAACCRTGACAGATGATAAGATAACCAAATAATGCATAAAAAATTAAGGTTTTGAGTGGGATCAAGAGACACTTTTCTATTGGTGAATTGGTGAATCTGCTGTGGGGGCAATTCCTATAATAAATTCAAGGTGTGGTAATCCCTTCATTCTTCTGTTCCCAAAGGAATTTCTGGACAAATCTGAGATTCTCTTGACTTCTTCTCCATCTCTTTTTAGCAAATTAAGCTTTACCTCCATTTTTTTGAAGGGATCTCACAAGTTATCCTGACTTGTCCTTGTCCCTGCAGTGAGTGGARATTCCCAGCTCCTTTGCCACTTTTCCCACCTTTACAGGGCTGAGTGCCAGCTCCTCAGTGGTAAAAACACAACCACTTGTGGTGTCACTTTCTGAGCCAGGTGTCTGAAATGACCTGGGTTCGAATGGCCCATTATCCAGGAAGGGAAAAATGCAGGAATATTTTGCAATAAACTAATTTTTACCTGGCACAGGGAGAGGAATGTGCAGTAGGAAGGAGAGAGGGAGGGGATAATTTAAGCCATGCTTCCTGGTGGAAGCCCTGTGTCTTACCACACAGCTTTCTGTTATTCTCACCAGTCTGGAAAGAGCTTCCAACCAAACCAAATCCTGCTGCCAAGATTATTATTTATAGCCTATGGAAAACTAGCTTATTTTGCCACTGAWTTCTACAGTTTTCAAGACTTGGACTCCAGCTCAGTCCAGATGAACATAATAATCTTGTGAACTGATAGCAACTTCCTCTTCTTCACTTTTTCAGAATTTTCACTGATGTCTTCAAAGAAATGTTTTGCTTTCTACTTCTTAGTACTTCTGTTCCCTTGTAATTCCTAAATGAATTCCCCACAATTTTCCTTCTAGTTATTATAAATACCAATATTTTAGGTGGGATATATGTTAAATACRCACTCTCTAAACACAGTATCTCCAACTCAATGATCTTGGAGGTCTTTTCCAACCTTTTCCAACCATGTTTTCCATCAGCAGAAATGTGGGTGTGGGTCAAACACCATAACTTAATCTCTCCACAGTCCCTTCAGATTCTGTTTTTTTAATATGAAAATTTTCATTACTGTTTTGTCAATAAGGAGTTGATTTTTATACCTTAATAATTCTATTTTCACACCTTTAATTCCTGTGCAGAATATCAAAATGATAGGTGACGAGGGGTCCAACCTCAGCAACATCGWCATCTTCCACATAATTAGGAGATAAGTGATTATTAATACCTTTCCTGGAAATCTTTTACAGTGAGTTTTTTGGCCATTATTAATTTTAGTAATTTACCTCCAGCTTTCAAACTGTTCACTGCTGTTCATTTAACAGCYATTTCCATTAGGACTTCCTGTTACTCTAGGCTTGGCTGCAAAGCATTTAAACTACAAAAAATTCACTCTGTCTTGGATTTTCCAGTCTTTTACTTTCACATGGATTCTCTGTTCTTCTTCTTCTAAGTTTTTTTTTTGTCATAGCACAACTTCAAGACCTCTGTTTCTGATACACAGTTGATTATGTCTGAGTTTTCACCATATATAACTGTTTCATTGAGGAGTGAAAATTGGGAATTGAACTCACAGTTTTGAGCTTTCCTGAAATAACCTCCTTCCACTGGTGCTGGAGTYTAATTTTAGCTGCACATCTTGTCTTTATACTTAAATTTGCATTTTCTGTTAAACACAATGGAAAGAAGCTTCCATTCTTCCATGATCATTCAAAGGTATCTGGATGTTTCATATTTCTTGGGTATTTCCTTTGTTCTTGCTTTATTCTCTTTGAAGAATAAATCAAATTCTCTTTAAATAATTTTGTAAAATTCTTTCATGCCAATTATCTAGGTAATTTTTCTCCCCATGACTTAGCACARAGATCTTTCTGGGAAGAGGGCTGGGATTGAATGGAACAGCAACTTTTGATATTTATTCCCATATTTTGACAGATTAGCAGAATAAGCCCTAAGCAGTGCATCTGGACTACTGATGGATTGACTTCATGTTTGACTGGCTCAGAATAACAAAATTCACAGCATTTAGTGGCAGGTTCACARTGTTTCTTTTTTCAGCCAGTTTTTCCTTGAATTCTTGAAAACCAAATACACAAAAAAGGAAAAATCTCCTGTCCTACATGTTATTCAACCTTCCATCAGTGGAAGAGATGTTCATAGACCTCAGAGTGCTTGCTCTTCAACCTCCTTTTGTTTCTTCTACTACTGTAATTCGAGATCTGAACTTAAATCCTAAAATGAGTTAAATCACCTCTGTCCCAGTGGCTCTCTTTTCATCTGCACCATTKTAATATTCTCACCATTTTGTAGAGTAAATTCATGACACTTTCAAATTACAAATCTTTATGTGGGTATAAACTAAGATACACATGGAACAGGCTTGTTTTGTGTTCCTTTCACTGAGTTACTGATTTGAGAAAGCAGAGAAAAGTGACTTCTTCGTTTTATAGTCCACAAATTTTTCCAGTACACCTCTAAGTTTAATTCAATCATAACTCAAAGTTAAATCATAGAATCTGAGAATTTCAAAGCCCTGATTCCCATGAAAGTACATCCAGTTTGTTCTATTGGTATTTGCATATTTGTATTTTCATTCTAACTCCTGAAGGCTTGAGTGAGGGGAAACCAGTATTTTGAATTCCTAAACATCAAGCAGATTTCCTACTAGGAAATCCCAGTCCCACTGAAGAAAGTAGGTGTGAAGTGTTTGAACACTCAATTCATCAGGGCAAATAGCCCATTTTTCCAAATTAACCAAGATTTTTCCTTGCCTAGAAATTGGATGACTATGGGATTGGAGAAAAAATTAATTCAGTTTTAGGTAAGCAAAATCAGTTAAAWTTTCAGCAAGAAAAGAAGTGTAAATCATAAAGTTTTTTTTCAGGTCAAGCCACTCTTTGGTGTTTTTCAGGTGATTAACTGGAAATAATTGGATTAACTGCCCAAATACAGAAATTTGTTATTTAGGTTAACATTGACATGCAATCAACTGGCCAGTGAAACTCTGTGCACATTTTCCCACTAAAATATAGACAACCYTGGATGTAATTCATTAATTCATCTAAATCTGATTGTCTTATGAGGCATTTGGGATGGGGGGGACATTTTGCCTTTTGGACCCTCTTTATTAATTATAGAACAAAAAAAGCCTGACGGAGACTAGTAAATTAGGCTTGGCCTAAGTTTTCATGCACTAGCTGCAAAGTACTACAGATATTTAGATATTGGCAAACACAAGTTTGGGACTTTACATCCATTACTTGATGAGATGGTTGGAAATCACGTATTTCCTAGTTTATACTGAGAACATCAGTTCTACACTAAAAAAAAGAACCAGGTGTGCAGATATCTCATTWAAAAGAATATTTGTAGGTTATCTCCTCCATCAAATGACCTTTTGACTCCATTCTGGGAAGTTTTTATACCACATTGTGGGTTTTCTTCCKCGTGGTCTAAACCACAGGAATGCACCTCTCTTCAGATCCCCACCACCCGCCTCTGGAGAGGGAAGGATGTCTCTGGGGGCAAAGAGACAGAGATCACAGAAAGGGCAGAAATCCTCCCAGGCTGTAAGAAATGACGTGTAGGATAATGAGGCAGYGACAGAGGATTTCCCTTGCAAATGGCAATTATCCAGGGCCCACCAGCTGAACAGTCATTAAGACTTTGTTAAGTCACGGGAACCCAGCACCATGACTGTGTCCAGGCACAGATGTCAAGATTCCTGAATCACTAGGCCTTCCTTTTACTGGCTATCCTGAATTAAAACAAAAACCAAACCAAACTCTTTGTTAAAAGCCAACGTTCCTCCTCACATGGTGTTTGAAACCACACTGTGAGATGGCAAATACTCTACATAGTTCATGGCTGCTGGTGGCAATTACCAAGAGCAGCTCAAATGGGATTTATCAGCCCTCAGAAGAGTTTTCCAGGGGATGTGGCCAGTTTTATGTTTGTTGGAGTGAGGCCAAGGCTGAGATGTTTTTTTTGTTTGGGTGCACTCAAGGCTGACTGTAAGTTGTTACATTTAATGAGTGAATCTGATCCGGTTTTGTTGTGTGGAAAGGTCGAGTGGAAGACCAGAAAGACTCGATTTTGCCTCAGATTCTGCAACTGAGAACGTTGCAGAAGGAGCACTGTGTGCYACTGAGTTTCCTTGAGGGATCAGAGAATTGCCGTGTGGGTTAATCAGGGAGCAATCACGAGTTAAGGAATATTTCCTCAGGCACCATGAACTGGGACTGTAAAGAATTAGTTATTAGAAACTCCTTGGGGTAACAACCCTCAGTGTTCTCTTGTGTTTTGGTGAAATTTGGCATGGGCTGCACTTAGGTAAGACCAACCATTCTGGGGCAAATCAAGACATCTCTGAYAACATCCCAGTCTTGGAGAAAGACAGAATGGCCCAAATGAAGTGACTCCTTCCCCGGTGTATCTTTCCAGTCTCCAGAAACCTGTAGGATAAGATCTTCAGCCCAAAGCAGCACAATGAGCTCTCACAGCTATTCCAGTAGCCAGGAGAATACCAGAGCACAGAYTCTGTCACCAAATGGCACCATCTGTGGATAATCACACTTTGTAGCGCACAAAATAGGGTCTAATTCCCACAGGGGTGGCCACRTTCAAGCCACTTCTTAGAAAAGCTCCCTGTTGTGTGTTAACTGCCAGATCTGCCCAGGAATTGTTTGGGAGAGTGCCAGTTGATCCAGGCTTAATTGCTCTAAAAACCACTCTAAAAAGAGTTGTAGAGGCAACTCTAGTTCCAGTGCCCTGGATCCAGAACTGATTTAATTTAGCAGTAAAGACAGAACTTTTATTTTTAGATGTTACTAGCCAAGCTGGTGGCCTAACTATTATTGCTGAGTAGTTCTTGATAATGACTGTATTTACAGCGACCTAGGGGTGCAAGGCCAGGAAACAGGCTTGTCTGACATATTTCCTGACTCAGATTTACACRTCCATAGAGCCATTCCTGGGACATCTGTAGGCTGCCCGCAGGCATCCTCTCGGCCACTYATGTGGCTTTCTACCAAGATCATCTGTCTTAATGACAGGTGTCATCAAGATGCTGATGGAAGTGCAGGAGGAAAATGGGATACATGGAGGCAGATAAGCTGGTTTAAAGTATGGTGTGTATATAAACTGTGGGAGAAGAGAGGTGATAATTTGCCCCCGTGGGATCGTTAATTTTCTGGTTGCACGTTGATGTATTTGCTGTGACACTCAGTTTCTGTGCTCAGGTATGAAGGATTGCAGTGAATTCCAGCCCCTACTCTGGAGCAAACTGTTGTTATCGAGTGAGCTGTGCCACTTTTCCACCCACCACGTGTGTGACTCATGGTCTAAAAACAAACCACAGGTTTCAGGTTCAATATTCTCTGATTCCATGCCAAAACCACAATGACTCCAACGAGATTTACACAAGCGATCTGTAAACCTCAGCAAAACTTTCCATGAACCTCATCCACAAGAAGATTCATATCCAGGTGTGTTCTGTGAACCTTTGAGATGCCCTGAGATCATCTGGCCGGGTGCCTTACAAGGTAGAGTTAAAGGGACCCCGTGTTTAGCGACTTTCTTATCTAACACACAGCAAATCTGATACTTTCTTATCTACCATACACCAAATGCAGATGATTCCTTTAGCCTGGGGAGGTTTTGTTCTTTCAGTAATAATGGAGTAAAGTGTAATTGCTTTCTAATCCTTTTGAATTTAATCCAGGGCAAATACATTTCAAATAATTTTATTGAGTATATGCAGTACTCATGGAATCATGGAATACCCTGAGCTGGAAGGGACTCCCAAGGATCATGCAATCCAACTCCTGTCCCTGCACAGGATCCCAAAAACCCCAGTGTTCCTGAGAGTGTTGTCCAAACCGTCCTGGAGCCCTGGCAGCCTTGGTGGTATGACCACTAATATTTCCTAATTTTTCCTAATAGCAATTTAGAAAAKTCTACCACTCATTTAACTTGTCCTTATGGACTTCAATTATACAGCCAAAAGTTTCTGCCATGCTACGGGTAACTCCTACAAATATTTTTGGCATTTCTGGGTTTTCCCCAGAACTAATAATTTGGTTTTTAAATGCAAGTGGTTTTGAAAAAAAAGGA
Source organism: Cardinalis cardinalis (assembly GCA_014549065.1). NCBI lineage: Eukaryota > Metazoa > Chordata > Aves > Passeriformes > Cardinalidae > Cardinalis > Cardinalis cardinalis. The sequence continues at coordinate 931,144 of JACDOX010000154.1, read as the reverse complement.
ATTGAATTTTTTGTAGGTACAATTTTGTCACATTTAGGTTTTTTTCCATTTTAAACAAATTTTAGAAAGTACTTAGAGGAAAAWTACCTCTATAATTACCAACATATAGAAGCTTGGAACTCTGGAAAGATTACAGACAGTTAATGAAGAAACAAAACACCCTAGACCTGCAAAATGCAGATTTGTCAATGCAACAAAGGGCACAAAAGTGCATAAGAGTAATTTCAACTTGATATAAAAATCCTGTATGCRGGTTTTATTTATGAAAAAAAAAATGTGTTGAGCCAATAAAAACACCTCTATGTCAGTAACAGGTAAATTTCTGGGAAAAATTAGGGTTCATCAGAAAAAGTTGTGTTGCAAAACATTTTATGAGAAATATGATGCTTTTCCTGTTGATGGCTCTCTTTATAGTCGAGAAAAGGAGCACTAAACAAAAGTGAACTTCAGGAGAGTAAAGATTTGTCAGCATGATCTCTCTATTTGTTCATTTGCTGAGAGTACAAAAAATAGCAGAATTCCACCCTCTCCTGGAAAAACTGTGAATTTTCTGTAAGTACTTCCAGTAGAAATCACTGTTTCTTCAAAGAATTTTCACAGGAAAGACTGTGGTGTTTTTTCTTAGGGAAATTGCATTTTACAAATGCAGACTTGTGAGCCTTTAGCCAGTAAAAGGAGAGGAAAAGATAGTATTTTTACATTTGCATCAATTTTCTTCTTCCTTTCGTGTCGTGAACATGGAATTCAAAGGATTCTGCTGCAACTCTTAGCAAGGTCTGGAAGTAGAAGTAAAAACCTTCCCACTTTTCCCATTCGTACCATGGACTTAGCAAAATGAGAGTGAAACCTGGACTCAATAACAAAAAAATACTCAAATAAACCAAAATTTTCAGCTGAATGTGTCCTTCTTTGTGCCCAGAGCTTCTGAAGCCCACAGATTTTACCCACAGTGTTTTTGCTAAGTGATATCCAAGATGGCAAGACCATGGATCAATTTCCTATGGATCTGTGAGGTTGATCCAGGAGGGTTTATATCCTCAATCTCAACTCCTAGAGACAATTGGAGCACAACTATGTTGTCCTTCCCTCCTTGTCCCACARTTTCCAACTGGAATACCTGCTCATCCACAATGTAAATATTCTCCATATGCAAGGAGTGAGTTTTGACAACTTGTGGTCGTGGGGAAAAGCTTGAACTCCCAAACTGGAGCCTTCCCTCTGACTCAGCCACCACAGGGCTAAGCACAAGAGCCAAATGTTTCACATTTTTCAAGGCACGTCAATTTTTAAGCTAATCCTGCCCCAGGAGAGGATCAGGGCAGGCTTTTGAGGTGGAGTGGATATTACTCTGACTCATCATTTTCAAAGGYTGGTGTTGGATGGACCAGATTTAATGAACCCAATGCCAAAGGGGCAGGTGGGGGACTCTGATTTCAGTCAGAAGGTGAAAAACATGAGCAGTGAAATTTTTCTAGAGAGGCTGTCCTCTCTTCTCAGTTGAAATTTGCTCCTTTAACAGCAGTTTTCTCTTTCTCTGGCTGCTTCACAGCCTGAACACTGTCAGACCTAATTTTGAGCTGACAGGATGGGTGGAGACAGAAAAGGCCATCAAAACTTACATATAAGGCCAGTGCAATGTGGACAGGGGCAGGACTGCTGGCACCCCTCACACAATCAAAACTTCCAAACTGAACCAGGCTAGAAATCACTTTTCTTCCCATTTATATCCTCTTCACCTGTTTCTTAAAAATCATGCTTTCTCCATGCCTTTAATTTCCCCATCAATCCTCTTCCGTTCCCCTTTTCCCTTTTCCCATGAGGTGTTTCTCTTCTGCTGCTACCCAAGTGATTTCCAACAGCCACTGATTTTCTGATTGCAGTATTTCTCTTGGAATGATGAAAGAGTTGCTCATCCAAAGTATTTTCAGGGCAAAACCCAGAATGTTTATTTGATATGTGTGCAAAGTGTCAAACATGGGGWAAAAGCATCCATGAGTACTCCAGGAAAAGCTGCCAGCAGAGGAATAGCTACACATGATCTTTGCCTGTGCTTGACTGAGAAAGCAGAGCAGGGAATTATTGCATTTTTCCTCTCTTTTTCATGTATTTTACTTGGCTCATTGACTGCTTCACAGCCTTCCAAAACTCTAATTTTTCCATGCATCTTTACGCTGTAGGCAAACCTAAAATCTAAACTGGTCATGTCTGTAAAAATCTAGAAGATGCTGATGTTTGGAGAAATGTTGGAATGGCAAATTATCTTACATTGATGTATTTCAGCACATGGAGCACTGGACTTACCCATACTCTCATTAAATAAGCATCAAACGAAGGTGGCACCTTTTAATTGCAAGAGCCTTGGTCACTGGAATCTGTCCTGATTTATGCATCTTTCTTTGGTAAAAGAAGGTTTTAGGATGAGCCTTCCAGTACCTGAAGGGAGCYYGCAAGAAAGATGGAGAGAGACTTTGGACAAGGACATGGAGTGACAGGACAAGGGAGAACAGCTGAGAATGACAGAGGGCAGGGTTAGATGGGATATTGGGAAGGCATTGTTCCCTGAGWGGGTGGGGAGGCCCTGGCACAGGGTGCCCAGAGAAGCTGTCCTGCCTCTGGACCCTTGGAAGAGTCCAAGGCCATGTGRGATGGGGCTTGGAGAATCCTGGGATGATGGAAGGTGTCCCTGCCCATCAGGCGTAGAACTGGRTGATCTGTGAAGCCCCTTCCCACCCAAACCATTCCATGATTCTGTGTGGATCTGGGGACTTGATATTTAATTAAGTTTAAGAAACCATGTGAGTTTTGATCTGGGAGATGCAAGGGATGCTGTGTGCTCTTTTCTTGACCATCAGTTTGGGTGCTACCATTYCCAGAGGATTACATCCATTTCCATGCAGTATTTCCTCACTCCAAGTTCAGTATTGCCTCTTGTTCTGTGTTCCTCCTGATGACAGGGAAGAGTCTTCTGACCCCTGCTAAAGTTAGAGAAAGAGAGAACAAGTTGTGCGCTTCCTGATCTCTTCCTCCTTCTTTTCTTCCACTACTTTACTAATTTGTATGTGGGCATGGAGTGGCAACACCCCATGATTCACCTTCTGACCACAGATTACACAGCCACTCCCCAGAAGAACCACTCTCTAATTCCTCTGGTGCAAAGTTTGGGGAAGGGAAGGGCAAATGGGTTCTTTGCATGAATGAAGTGCAAAATTCATTGTCATTAAACCACGATGCATCAGTTCAGAGCCTGGATGCCTCCAGATTGGATGTGGCAAAACCACAAAACAACTGGGCTGTTCACACTCCAAGGAGGTGTAAATGGGAATGGAAGACAAAATGGAGCAGATGGAAGAGCTCTAGGAAAGGAGGCAGAGAGACAGCACAGGCCATGGACTCAGCCCATTAGCCTGTTCCTCTGTTTCCAGCTTTTCCTGTTTCTCCCATGCATCTCTGCACTCCTTTGGAAGGTGGATTAGTTTATAGATTTGTCCTCTGAACCATGTCTTGCATTATTTCCACATTCTGTCTCAGTCCCAGATGTCTTTGGCTGGCAGCCAGCAGAGGTGGAGCAAGGGTGTCTCCTTCACTCTGCCTTCGTCAGAAAYCGATATCTGTGCCCAGCTTCTGAGGTGAGAAAGGCTGAGTGGTTCTTCTTTCTCCGGGAAGAGCCAGAGGGTGGCATGTTCTCCACAACAACCAGCTGCTTCTGTATTTTAGAGGTGTTATGTTTGCCTTGCTTCTGTATAGATATTGATGGCATTTTATTATTAATTGTGTTGCAGTAGCACCTAGAGGTCCTYGCTGAGATCACAGCAGTTGGTGGGTCCTGTACAGCAAAATTCATGGAGACAATCCATCCTCAGTGGATAGCAGCCAGACTGCAAAAAAAAGGGATATTTTAGAAGAGAGGATGTATTTTCATTTACACCTCACTTGAAATGACCATCCCAGTGGAGCTTAATGTTTGTAAATAATTTTTCTTGGAAAGAATGTCAAGCTTTTTTGAACCAATCCATAAATGCCATGTCCCATGGGGCAGGGAGTTCCTTTGGTGGGGGTAATGAATCATAAACCATAGGATGGTTTGAGTTGGAAGYGATCTTAAAGATCATCTTGYTCCAAYCSCCTGCCATGGRCAGGGACACCTTCCACTAGACCAGGCTGCTCTAAGACTCATCCAACCTGAGCTCTTGTCCAGACCTTCACTCACAGCATCCATAATCCTCTTGGATCCTGATCCAGAGTCTGTGGAGGTCACCAAGGTTCTCTCCATCTATTACAGTGGGATTTGGATCAGGCTTTACAGTCAGATTGAGAAACTTGATTTAATTTTCAGGTATCATGCAATAAAACTTTTATGGGAGTTTATTTCAGCTCACCAAGTGCCAATTTTTAGAGACTGATCCCATGGATTTTGGTGGATTTTTGTCTCTGATAATCCACAGCCTTAACTGTGACTGAGTTACATTAAGGGAGCTCCAGGAAGGCTTGAATGGATTCTGAGTGATCCAAAGGAACTCTTTGCTAACCCATCAAACACCTTTATCATAAGCCATTATTTCTCTTCCATTTTATTCCTAATTGTTCACTTATAATTAAAACATTCTTCAGGTTCCCATGTTTTGGGACTCAGCTTGCAAATGATGATACCTCATTTTCTAACTTTATGAATGTGGTTGATGTTTCCTGCTGAGCTTTCTGGTCTCATATTTGTCTTTTATCCTGTGAGCCATCCTTAGGCACATATTGGATACTCTAGAATATCTCAAATTGTTCTGTGAATCTACATTTAGACAACTGAGATGATTGACTATGTCATCAGTGAGAATCAGGCGTGTCCAAGGGGGGATGTTGACCTGCATCAGGTGAAATTACCCATCTCCCAAAAATATTGGCTGCTCTCCACCAAGAAGCCTTGATTGTAGATGATGAGTTACAATCCTGTGTGATGAATTAATGGAGAAATATTAGAGCAGGGCATTCTCCATCACATCTTCTTCAGGTGATCACCAGATTTTAAGGGTTTACAATCCATTGCCTCTGGGTGTATTTTAGCTAAATTGTGGTGGATTCAATACTGTTTTCTCTGAATATCCTAGCACGGCTGCTCAGGAATCTTGCTGTGGCAGCCTGATGGAAGTGAGGAATCTGTTTACCAGAAAAAATCTGAGGTTTTACTATTGCTTTAAAACCATAGAATTGCATGGGGCTCACCCAGGACACACCGAGTGAGCTGCAAGYTGTTAAACACACAAGAGGGGAAGTTCTGTTCTGGGATAATTCAGCCCTAGTAAAAGATTTCATATTGGTGGCTCTGAAAACAGATGTTCTCTGGAAATCCCAGGCAGAGTGTTGAAAGGATGGAATTCCTGCAGCAGCTTGGGAAGGCTCTGTATGGAGCAGAGGGAATGAACTGATATCCCAACTCTGCACTGCCCTGAAACAGTGGATGCTGCACTAAATCAACATGAGAAATGGGATTTATTTAACCCTCAGAAAACATTCAGTTGTATTTCAAACTACCAAAATGCTTTTTGGTAGTTTGGAAGCATGACAAAGATGAATCTCTGGAATTATTAATTCAAAGAAATTAATCTTGCAACACATTAGGAAGAAAATTTACATTATAGACACAAACACAGCTAAAGGGCTGCTGACGTCAGAAACACCCCATACTACAAATACAGACTATTTGAAGTGACATAACACAAGTGTATTCCATATAAAAGAATGTATAAATTCCCTAACTCAGCTGGCTGAGCTCCATGGATCCCTGACTCTCTGTCATTGGCACCATCTATTTTCTGCACACACAGCACAGCAGTGATGAGTGTGATTKAAATATCTACACCCAGACACAGAACCACGTGAGAAATTGTGGGCAAAAATAGCTTTCACTGAAAAAAATGTCCTTTACAAACAGAACAGTTCCTAAACTTAGTGGGGCTTGAGAGACAGATTCTTTTACTTTAGGGACAGAACATGTTTCCTGTCCATTTTTCTTTTTTTTTTCTCTCCCTATTTTTCCTTTTCTCTTCTCTCCCTATTTTTCCTTTTCTCTTTCTTCTTATTTATCCTCACTTATTTTTCCTACTTGTATAAGATCAGGAGGAAAGAGAACAGAAAAGTAAAGAAGGAAATTAACAGAATTTCCTTTAAATTAATAAAGAAATTAACAGAATTTCCTTTAACAGATGGCAAAAACAAACTCGAAATATTTGATTTATTAAATTCTAGGCTTTCAATAAACTTTTAAAGTGAGCTAGAAAGCTGTTTTCACTAGGACTATATAGAGATTTTTTTTAGTAATAGATGGATCAGAAGTGGAGTGAACAGAGGCAAACTGAGATTTGTGGGTTATTTTTCTGTGTCATGGTACCCATCACATGACTTTGGCAGTTTTGTTGCTTTGCAGAATTTAATCTAAGTTTCAGTGAGGAAAACTCTCTTATTTTAGGTTKCATAGCAAACTGGATGGGCCTAAAACACAAGCATTGTTCTAACACAAGCAGAAAATAAAAATTAATAGGAAAACAAAGGGGTTTTTATTGCATTYCCACTAAAAAGTTGATGCCATATGTTTTATTGCAAGAAATGCTTTCAGAAGTGATTAACTGGATCTAGAATGTTCTTCCATTTATCTCTGTCTTGCTCTTCCACCCTCCACACATTTATCCTCTTATTTGCACCACATCCAGCACCAATCCCTGAGTGCCTCCCACAGTCCTGGTRGGACATCTTGGAAAACCCCAGGAGCATCTCACAAACTGAGTGCTTGGCTCCAAAGGGGCCCTGGTTCTTCATTCCTTGGCTGTTAGAATAATTAGAGGCTGAGGTCTTTACTTGCTGTTATTTCAGGCACACATGACAACTGCAGAACTGTCATCGCTGCTCCTCTGAGATTCCTTATCTTGGTTCTCATTAAGGGGATGATGATTAAGTGACAGAGTGAGGTCAGGGTGCATCTTGCTATGCCCAACACCAGTGCTGGCTTGGTAATCCATGGCRTGGTCACCTCTTGTTGGAGTCTTCCCTGTGCTCTAGAGATGTTCTCCTGATGTAGCAGGCTGAGGAGGAAGGGACATCCCACGTTGTGGAGATGCACAAAGCTGCCAGAAATTGGCCAMTCTAAAGTCCTCTCATGTGGTGATGTTCACAGGGGTCCCAGGACGAGAGAAGAGAGAAGAGAGAAGGATCTGACTCTGTTTCAGAAGGCTTGATTTATTATTTTATGATATATACTATATTAAAACTATACTAAAAGAATAGAAGAAAGGGTTTCATCAGAAGGCTTGCAAAGAAAAGGAAAAAGAATGGAATGATAACAAAAGCTCGTGGCTCTCAGACAGTCCAAGACAGCTGGACTGTGATTGGCCATTAATTAGAAACAATCAAGATGGACCAATCAAAGATCCACCTGYTGCATTCCACAGCAGCAGATAATTATTGTTTACATTTTGTTTCTGAGGCCTCTCAGCTTCTCAGGAGAAAAAATCCTAAGGAAAGGATTTTTCATAAAATGTGTCTGTGACACTCTCAGACAGCAAGAGAGACTTCTCCTTCTTTTGAAGGACATCAAGTATTTTACCTGAGAGCTCAACTTCTGTCTTTCAAATGGGAGGTTACAGAAACAAGATGGAAGATGGCTCCAGGATCTGTCTGCCCAATGCTTCCCACAGGACTGATTCCTGCTCTTTGAAGGAGACAAATGTATTTGGGTAAAAGCTGGAGGGGAATCTGAGAAACTTGATTCAGCTGAAGATGTCCCTGCTCATTGTAGGGGTTTGAACTGGATGGCATTTTAAAAAGTCCCTTCCAACTCAAACKATTTCTAGGATTRCACAGTTCCATGAGAAGTGACTTGTGAAGGACTTGGTGTGTGATCCAGGAACAGATCATGTGGTGAGGACCAAGGGTGCAAACCTGAGTTCTCGTGGAGGAACAAAGATTCCTTCACAGGCACTTCCCAGGCTGGGGACAATGTCCCTCATTAGCCAGCTCTGAGACAGTACTTGGGGTTATACCTGAAGCAGTMTTTGAGGGAATATTAAGGGAAGTCACAATTCTTGTCCCTCTTCCTGAAAAGGATCAACTAAGGGACAAAATGAAATGCAGCATTTTTCAGGTAATAAAAGCTGCATCRTACAGGAATTAGAAGAATTTAAAAGTTATAATTCTCTGTAAAACAAACTGAAACACCTCCAGTTTAACCCTCTTCCTCACTACCACATGAAATATGCCCAAAGTTTTTCCAGAATGTATGAAATCTTGTATAATACATAATAAATGAGATATATTCTCCCTTTTGCAATCTCTCCAAGACCTTCCCTGCAATCTCTCCAAGACCTTCCCTATCTTAGGAAACCTAATCAAAAACATAGCAGAGCTTCTCTTTCAATTGAAGAATTCTCCAACAGGCTCTGGTAGACCCCAAAGTTCTCCAGAACCATGTTTATTTTCATTGAATCACAGAATATCCTAAGTTGGAAAAGACCTACAAGGGCCCTCAAGTCCAACACTTGGTCCTGCACAGGAAAGCCCAAAAAACAACATTGCGTGCTTGAGACTGTTATCCACATAYTCTTTTATTTAGGTAACAATACATTGTCAGTTGATTGCAGGGCTGGAAGAACCAAATTCTTGGCTCATGGTGCTCCCCTTGCTGCTCCCTTTGCAGATCGACAGCATGCAGGCCCTGCTCCACTGCCCCAACGTGCTGGTGTGCGTCGGCCGGGAGCCCTTCAAACCTGTGTCCATGGAGAATTTGAGGAAACACTCGGTGGAGAAGCTGCCCAACTTGCCTCCCCGCTCCAACAATGGCAACAATGTCAACGAGAACAATGAAAGTAAGAAAAACCTCAGGGCTGTGTCGCGCGGTCGTACCCAGGGCCGTGTCCCACAGCCTGGGGATTGCAGGTCCCTATTGTGCTGCACCAACGTACGGATTTTGTGTGGAAAATGCACTTCCCTCTCCCTGCCTCCCAGGCCTTTCCATCCTCCCCTTCTTTTTCTCTGGTTTCCTTCTAGGATTTCCTCCCTACACCCCCTTGTCTTTCTTTTACATGCTCCCCATGTCTGGCTGACTTCCCTTCCTCTTTCATATCTCTGGGTCTCCTTTTCCTTCCAGAACTCCCTCCTTTCCTGTGTCTGTCCACCCAGACTCTGGAGATTTCCCACGAATCCTCTATCCCATCGTTGTCTGTGCTATCATGCCTTCCCTCCTGCATTTTCCTGCACCAGGACCAGAGGATGCCCAGGTTCTGCCAGCAGAAGACTCAGTTTCTCCTGCAGGTTACAGCTGGCCTTTTGCATACAAAGTGTGTTTTTATGGCAAGATTATATTCAGGAAGGAGTATGTTATGGATTATTCAGGATTATATTTTTTTGGCACCCCATCATGAGTTATCTAAGGTCTCAGGTAATTAAACCAGCCACCCTCAGTAGCCTGGGAAAAGAAACTTCCCAATTTCAAATGGCAATTAATCTCACCTGTATTAAGGATTTACTGTGGGATGAAATTAAATGTGCCCTGGAGGTGTGTTTGTTTCTCTCCATTGTCAATACCAGGAGCTTGGAAAGATTCATTTGTGTGTTGCCAACAAATTGTAGAAACTCAAGGACAGAGGCATCCTATGCTCACTATCCAAGACACAAAAACTTGGAGGGAAACATGGAAATAATCTGGAGCTTTGCCCATCAAGAGACAGAGCAAATCCGTCATTTCAATCATTAGGATRGTCAGGGAAGAGCTATTTAATGTGATTTGGATGTGCTCCTGTTCTGCACTTCCTTCCTAAAATGCTCCCCAATCAGCTGCATATCCATATGCCCATGGAGGCACAGGATTGTCTGGATAAATACACAAGGAAATTTTGGACAAACATATGTTTGAAATAAGACAGATGAATGTCTTGCAAGACAGTCTGATAGCAACATATTCTGCTTGAAATGAAGGGGCCTACACAAACCTATGCAGATCACTGCACGGACCATAAAGATGTTCTTCCAATTCCAATTCCTAAATTCCCTTATTCTCACTGATTTCTTCTACAACTCCCACTATTTCTCTTTGTAATTATCACCAGATTACAATTCCTTTTCCGATTGCTCTTTATATTTTAATAAGAATTCTAATTATTCTTAGTGGCACACCCCTGCAGGGATGGAGTGTTGCTCTGGTGTACATGGCCACACATTTCCTGGAATATAAGTGGAGAAATGGATGTTACACAATAAATGTGGGACCAGCTAAGGAAGAGGGTCACTTCTCCATATGTTTTTCCCTGGTTGAATAAGAAGAATGAAAACTTTCACAGGAATATTTGCAACGTGAAAAAATGTCCAAACTCAGAGACTAAATTGCTCCACATGTATATATATTTTTGATTTTTATCAATTTTATTTCCTGGCATGCACTAAATAAAATAAAGAGTTTGTGTTTCAATTTATTTTTTTAAATAAAGTTAAGGTGTAGAAGATTTTATTACAGATTATTAATTCAAAACTTAAAATTAAACAAGGAAGTTGGACTAGATTATCTCCAGAGGTCCCCTGCAACCTTAACTATTCTATGAYTAATGGACATGACTTAGTCAAAGAGAAATTTTCAAACTATGCAAATTGACATAGGCTTGGCTTTAATGGAATAACATAAGGATTCACTAGTTTGAGGGTTTGGCTTACATATTTTCTGTCATCTTTATGTGAGTTAACATCTTTCTCCATCTTTCTTTTCTTCACTCCAGTGAACTTCGGACTGAAAGCCAAAAAAAGTGTTATCCATCCACGGTCAGCATCCAGCAACAGGTCGATGAGATTTTCCTTGTCATCAGAAAAGTCATACCCCAATGGCCTGGCGGCCTCTCCAGACAACGGGGGGCCCTTCTCCAATGGCTGCTCTCACGCAAAAGCTGGGGACCTGGTCCAGTCCTTGGTCAACGATGATATCGAGAAGCGGGTCCATGTGAACAAGGATGGGAGCTTGTCCGTGGAGATGAAGGTTCGCTTCCGCTTGCTCAACGATGAGACTTTGCAGTGGTCCACCCAGATCAAAAAGTCCAACCTGATGAACCAGCTGCCTTGTGAGGAGTCGGGARTGGAGGAGGACAGCAGAGCAGATCCCCTACAGAAAATGAACCCAGAAGCCAGCTCGGAGGCAGATGATTCTTTATATCCCTGTGATATCGATTCCTATATGTCCAAACTTGAGGAATCAGAATATGACGAGGCCCACTGTCACAGCTGTGGAAAGAAACACCAGGACTACGACATTTGGAAGAACCCCATGCACATGTCCCAGAGGGAAGAGCCCGGTGTGCGAAGCACCTGGCACACGCGGTCATCGTGCTCCAGCACATCTTCCCGCAGAAGAGTCGTCCACAAAAAAATGACATCTGTGGATAGCATCCACACCACATCCAGTGAGGAATTCTCTGAGCACATTGTGCGAGAATCCTCATCCTACTCAGAGACTATAAAGAACAGAGTGGCGTATCGATCTGTTAAAAAGTGTGTGTGCAGAAGTGATTTATCCACCGGTGCTTCCAATGGGGAAGAACAGCAGGAATACACCAGGACAAGCACAGGAAACAGCCAGAGGCCTTCATCCTTGGGCTTGATGTCACATTCAAGCTGTGAAAACAACCTGGATACTCAAGACAGCCCTGAAGACCAGGAGATCACCAAAATAATTTCACAGAATGAGGATGCAAATTGTTTTGAAGCTTCCTCTGTGAAGTGCTTGAAGGATGACCCAGAAGAGGTTGAAAGCAGCAGAGTTGGGAGTGTCATGTCCAGGTCATCCCTGCAGTCCAGGCAGAGCAAGAAGAACGTGTGTGAGGAAGTGAGCAGCGTGGGCAGGAGCATGTCCTCCTCAAGCCTTCAGAAGGCAAACCAGGGAGACAACAGCCAGTGCTCCACCCCTGCCAACAGCATGCACAGCAAGTCCAGTAACTGCACCACACCAAAAGAAAAGGCTGAGCAGAGTGGCACCTCWGATGACAACCCAGTGGTGTCCTCTTTCTCCAGTGAGTCCTGCCCCAAGAAGGAGGCTGAAGAGGTGGAAGCAGAGCAGGAAGAAAGTGAAGTCAATGAAGTCAGCTCAGTGTCAGCAAAAACAAAGCCAAGCCAATCAATCAGGGGTGAGAGCAGTGAAGGAGAACGATGCTCTACGCAGGGAACCCACCGTTCCAAGGCTAGTGACAGGAGCAGCAAGAAAAGTGACAGTGAAGAGAACGTTCCATGCAGTGTCTCTTGCTCTTCCAGAGGGTCCAAAAAGAGCAAACGCAGYCATGTTCATTTGGACGCACAGTCTGAAATATCTGTGTCTTCACTTGAATCCACTCTGAATAAAAAGAATTCCCTACATGCAGATGATGCAAGATCAGGCAGCGGGGCATCAATTTACTCCAAAAGCTCATGTGGAATCAAGAAAAAATCTGCTGGAGACACCATGTCTCATAAGTCAGGATCTCATCATTCAAACATTTCATCTACCAGTGAACCAGAGGCAGCTGCAGGTCCTGCTGAGGAAGAGAGCTCAAAAAGTACTGCCAATGGCTACAGTGAATGTTCAAAAAGCTCAAAGAAGAGAAGCCATAAAGAAGAAAACAGCAAGCCATCATCCCTCTGCTCAAGTGTTTCAAGTCCTAATGGAAAATCTGGAAAGGGTCATGCCAGGATTAGTTCTGAACCCTCTTCTTCAAAACAGGGAAGCATGAGTGGGAGTGTATGTTCAAAAGTTGACCACCCAAGTGAGGATGGGGTTAGGAATGGCAAACCCACAAGYAGCTCCTCAAGAATCTCTTCAAAGTCAGAAATAAAAGATAAATGCGTGTTGACYCAGATATCCCAGGAAACAGATGATAGGTGTTCACACTCAAACATATCTCTGTCTTCAAAATCAAGACAGACAAATAGGAATAACCTTCGTGTGAAAGTGTCAAACTCCAGCCGGGCATCGGTRTCAGACACTATGTCAGTGTGCAGTCTGCAATGCCCTGTCCCACCAAAAGGGAAGCCAAAGAGAAAAAATATGCGTGCAACCATGTTGAAGAACTCCTCCATCAGCAGCATCGGCACCGAGTCTGTGCTGACCGCAGGGAGAGAGCAGAAAGAAATTGTGGATTCCTCCAAAGCAACTTCCTACGGCTCTAAATCCGCTGCAACTGAAGGAAATGGTCAGAATAATAAAGAGATTGATGATTCTTGCAACAAAAAACCAGAGGAAGAGGTAGAAGACGCTGGTGTTCAGGAGGAAGGAGGTGATTTAATGCCATCAGCTCTACCAAATGCATCTCCAGAAGAAGTTGTGCAAGAGTGGCTTAGGAAAATCCCTTCGGAAACATTGCTCATGAAATATGAAATGGAGGATGATAGAGAAGAGGAATATGCAGAGTCAACCACTGAGGTGTCACACTGCACAAATGCTGAGGAAGCCCCAGAGGAGGAAAAAGTTGAGGAAAAGAATGAGGAGGAGGAGGAGGCTGAAAAGGATGAAGCAAAGGATGAAGAAAAGGATGAAGCAAAGGATGAAGAAAAGGATGAAGTGGAAGAAGAGAAAGCAGAAGACACAGCTGCAGTTGAAGAGGCTGAAGAATGCGTGAACCAGGAAGAAATCTCTGAGGTTCCACCTGAAGCTGCCAAAGCTGAGCAGGCAGAATGCAACAAGTCAGTTACATCCAGCCAAAATAACAACAAGAGAGACCTTCCAACCTCTGTCCAAACATCTGTCCAGATCATGAAGGCCTTGCTCAGTTCAAAGCACGAGACCAAATTTGACCGATCAAACAGTTTGCCTGAAGTGTCCCCCACAATGGGGAGGAAACTGAGTAACTCCGCCAACATTTTGATTACTTGTCTTGCCAGCCTCCAACTCCTTGATGAAGAGTCAGAGGATCCATCAGAAAACTCAAAACATTTGAATAAGTCAAGGTACACAGAGCTGCTGAATATTTTTCAAGCCCTGTGGTTTGGGTGCACTGCTGAAAGGAGCGGCCCAAGTTCAGACCAAGAGGAAAGCAAGGTGGCAAAGCCAGTGTCTGGGTCTAAAGCCCCAAAATCCATGGATCACGCCTTCACTCCCATGTCCTCCTCTGGAGTTGATGTTTGCAGCTGCTCTGGTGGCTCAGGAGAAGAGTGCACAGCTGGTGCCACGTTGGTGCCACAGAAAACCCTGGAATGCAAATCAGCTGAGCAAATGGAAAAGTCAGAGACTGGCACAGAAGTGACTGAGGTTGAGGAGCAAAGTAAAGAGGAAGAGCAGCCATCCGGCTCTTCCACAGCCTGCTCAGAGGCAAAAGGTGAGGAAAAGGCAGAGTCTGCTAGAGAGGAGTCTGTAAACCAGGAGGAAGAAGAGAATAAGGAGGATCAGGGCAGTAACTGTGAGCATGGTCAGGAGGAAGGGGGAGAAAAGGAAAACGAAGAAGAAAACAAATTAGCTGAAACTGGAGAACAAGAGGAAGCTGAAGCTGTGAATGATGAAGTCCCACAAGAAAACCCTGAAGAGGAAGCTGACCAGCCAGAGTCCACTGGTGATGCCAATGTCGGTGATGCCAATGTCGGTGATGCCAATGTCGGGACGGAGCTGAAAGAGGAATTGCAAGAGCAGCCCCAAGAAGAGTCACCAAATGACCCCGAGCCCAAAGTTGATACATCCACCAGCATGGGCACATCCCTTGTCCAGCAAAAGTCCGTGGATCCAGACCCAACCTGGGTCCTGAGACTACTCAAGAAAATCGAGAAGGAGTTCATGGCTCACTATGTCAATGCCATGAACGAGTTTAAAGTCAGGTGGAACCTGCAGGACAACCAGCAGATGGATGCAATGATACTGGAGCTGAAGGAGGAAGTGAGTAAAAGGATACAAAAGAGCATAGAGAAGGAGTTGAGGAAGATCAAAAGCAGGGCTGGAAGGAGGATGCCGAGACCTCCAGAGGGGCCACCCACACATGAGTCCAAACTCCAAACCGAGCAGAGGAGATGGAGACTGCAAACAATGCATAAAAAGTCCCTCTTTGGGGACAAGAATGGYGCCCAGATGAGGCTGGAGGAGACATCAGACTTATCATTTGATGCAGATAATGACTTTAACCTCAGTGCAGCTTTGGAGGACAGCATGAGCAAACAATCCAGTGAGGAGGAATACTGTCCATGTGACTCCTGTGTGAGGAAAAAACTGGCTTCCAGGCCTGCCAGAGCCCCTGTGGTGGCCACCAATGCCCCAGTCATGAAAGCTTTTGATTTGCAGAAAATCCTGAGGCTGAAGAAGGATGGCAATGAGGAAGCCATCGTCGCAGAAGCAGCCCAGGACACCAAAGCACTTCCCAATGGTTCTGTGGAGGAAGGGGCAGAAAATGAGGAGGAGGACGAGGAGCAACCTCAGGCAGGTGAAACAGAAGCAGAGGATGATGAAGGAAAAGAGCCAGAATTAAATGAAGATGATGGTGAAACATTGAATGGAGATGGAGAAGAACCTGAAGTAGCAGAGAGTCAAAACACTGAGGTGGAGGATGAGGCCAAAACTGAAGAAACCAAAGAAGAAGCAGAAGAAGGAGGGGAAGAAACAAAAGAAGAAGAAGAGGAAGAGGAAGCAAAAGAGGAGGAAGAGAAAGAGGAAGAAGAAATGGCTAAGGCTGAAGAGGAGGAGGARGAAATAAAAGAGGAGGAGGGTGAAACTAAAGAAGAAGATGAGGAAGTAAAAGAGGAAGAAGCAGAGGAAAGTAAGGAGGAAGAGGAACTAAATGAGGAGGAAGAGGAGGAAGCGGAAGGAGAGGGAGCGAAGGAGGAGGAAGAAACAAAGGAGGAGGAAGGGAAGGAGGAAGATGAAGAAGGAAAGGAAGAAGAAGAAGGGAAAGAGGAAGAGGAAGGGAAGGAAGGAGAGGAAGAAGCAAAAGAGGAGGAGGAAGCCAAAGAGGAGGAGGGAGAAACCAAAGAGGAGGAAGAAGAAACCAAAGAGGAGGAGGAGGAAGCAAAAGAAGAAGAGGAGGAAGCCAAAGAGGAGGAGGAGGAAGAAGGGAAGGAGAAAGAGGAGGAAGGGAAGGAAGAAGAGGAAGAAACAAAAGAGGAGGAGGAAGCGAAAGAGGAAGAAGAAGAAGCAACAGTGGAGGAGGAGGAAGGGAAGGAAGAAGATGAAGAAGCCAAAGAGAAGGAGGAGGAAGCAAAAGAAGAAGAGGAAGAAGGGAAGGAGGAAGAGGAGGAAGAGGAGGAAGCAAAAGAAGAGGAAGAGGAAGGGAAGGAGGAAGAAGAAGAAGCGAAAGAAAAGGCAGAAGAGGAGGAGGAAGAAGAAGTAGAGGAGGGAGATGAAGAAGCAGAAGAAGAGGAAGAAGCCAAAGAGGGAGAGGAAGAAGCTAAAGAGGAGGAGGAAGAGGAGGAGGAGGAGGAAGGGAAGGAGGAAGAGGAAGAAGCTAAAGAAGAGGAGGAAGAAGAAAAGGAGGAAGAGGAAGAAGCTAAAGAAGAGGAGGAAGAAAAAAAAGAGGAGGAAGAAGAAGCAAAAGAGGAGCAGGAAGAAGAAGAAGGGAAGGAGGAGGAGGAAGAAGCAAAAGATGAGGAGGAAGAAGCAAAGGAGGAAGAGGAAGAAGCCAAAGAAGAGGAGGAGGAAGCAAAGGAGGAGGAAGAAGAGGAAGGGAAGGAGGAGGAGGAAGAAACAAAAGATGAGGAGGAAGGGAAGGAGGAAGAGGAAGAAGCTAAAGAAGAGGAGGAGGAAGGAAAGGAGGAAGAGGAAGAAGCTAAAGAAGAGGAGGAGGAAGAAGAAGGGAAGGAGGAGGAAGAAGAAGCAAAAGAAGAGGAGGAGGAAGGAAAGGAGGAGGAGGAAGAAGCCAAAGAGGAGGAGGA
>JACDOX010000154.1:900703-914282 GCA_014549065.1 Cardinalis cardinalis | reverse complement strand
AAGAGGAGGAGGAAGGAAAGGAGGAGGAGGAAGAAGCCAAAGAGGAGGAGGATGTGAAAGAGGAGGAAGCAGAAGAGGAAGAAGAGCAAAAAGAGGAAGAAGAAACAAAAGAGCAGGAAGAGAAGGAGGAAGAGGAAGAAGGAACAAAGGAAGATGAGGAAGAAAAGGAAGATGAGGGTCAAACAAAAGAGGAGCAGGAAGCTGAAGAGGAAGAAAACCAAAAAGATGAGGAAGAAGAAGAGAGAGAAAAAGAGGAGGACGAAACAAAGGAGGAGGAGGAGGAAGAAAAAGAGGAAGAACAAGMAGAAGAAGCTCAAAATGAAGAGCAAGAAGCTGAAGAAAAGTCCAAAGGTGAAGATGAAGGTGAAAATGAAGCTGAAGAAACAGAGGAGCCAGAGGATGAGGAAGTTGTGGCTGATGATGAGGCAGAGACGTCAGAATGCAGAGGGGATGCTGAGGGCTCTGGAACTGACAACAATCCTGAGGGAGATGCCGTGGAAGGAAATGAAGAAGCTGAGCAGGCTCAAACTGAGGCAGAAGAAGATGCAAAACCAGAGTCAGGAGATGAGGCTGAGGAGAAAAGCAGTGAAAAAGGCGAGAATCCTGATGAGAATGGTGAGGAACCCACCGGGGATGACCCTGACAGTGCACATGAAAAACATGAAGACCAAGGCAACAACAAAGTTTCTGAGAAAGCCTCAAGGACCAAAGGCAAGAGAACCAATAAAAGGTTAGAGACTCTGAAAAAATCCACAGCCTTTTCTTGTTATTCTTCTGTCGGAAACTTCTCACAGCAATCCCAGAAGGGGTCTGATGATGAAGAGGAAAGAGTAGATGAAGAGGAAGGAGCAGTTGAAGAGGAAGGAATAGCTGAAGAGGAAGCAGTTGAAGAGGAATGCAAAGGTGATGATAACCCCACTAGCGACCACCCAAATGGAGAGGTTCRAAGTGATGAGAGCTCCAAACCCTCCCAGATGTATCCTGACAGTGAGGAAGAAGAGGACAAAGAATCTTCAGGTTCTGATCCTGTGGGAGATGAGGAGCAGCCAGATGCTGAAGGTGCAGATCCAAAGGAGGCTGAAAACACTGAGGAAGTTCAGGCTGCTAAAAAGAAAGAAAACTCTGATGAGATTGACCAGGATGACCTGGACTTCTAGAACTTCTGACTACAAACTGACTTTTTCTTTCTTTCTTCTTTTCTTTCTTTTTTAAAAGTATATTTTCATTACATGTTTCAGTATCTCCAGTGAGTTGAGCCCTCGTAATCGGCTTTTCTTCTGAGCTAAATGTGGTAAACTCGATCTTGAATCCTGTGAGTAATGTTGCAATTACCTGCCCTCGTTTCTAGAGGGCTAGTAGATCATTAATGTCCTGTGGTCTCAATAGATAAGTGGTTTGGGGAAAGGGAAGGCTGTTTTGTTTGGGATACCTTCTAGCTCCCACCCTTTAAGCCATGCTGTTTGCTGCTGGAGTGATCTGTGGCTCTGCTGGGCATCGTCTCTGGGTGACTTTGGGATGCCTTTCACCTGCTGCACGCCATTTTCCTGGAGAGAAACACAGCAAAATCAGGATTCATTGCCAAAGTCTGGTCAGAGCCCACAGAGATGTACATTGATGTACATTCATCTTCTTCCCTACCCCACCTTCCCTATACCCTGTCTATTTATCTTGTCCTCACTTACCCCACCTCCTCTATACCCAGAAAAAAGGGTCTGAGATTTCAAAGATTTTCCCCATTTCCCCTTTTTTTTTTCTTTCTTTTAGTAGATGTTGAGCTCATTGCTCATTTCACTGGAAGCCTCAACACGGAGAAAAGTCTTTCCAAGTAGATCCTCTTCCAGACCCCATCTCTTTGTACTGTGCTCATCATCGTAGTGGTAGATAAAAAAGATGAGTTAATTCACCCTGTCAGGTGTCTGAGAAGTGGCTGAACTCAGTATTGACCAAATTAGGGATAGGTCCAATCCCTTGTGATGTCCTTTTCTATGCCAACGATGGTATTGAAGCACTTTACAGCCAGCTGGGATCCCTCAGACAATTTTGCACGAGGCCCTGTTCTGGAGCTGACGGGATTTGCAATGGCTCAATGCCCCATCCTTGCACACAAAATTTAAATTAATTTTCCCTTTAACATGGAAAAGCTTTGGGCATTTCTGCTGCAGCAAACAGCTGGAAGAGGCTGAAGCATTCCTTGGAGAGCTTGGACTTTACAAACCACAATAGAACTGCAAACTTCATTTAGCAAATGTTTTTTACCAGATTGTAACTTTTTTTTTTTCTTTTCCCCTTCCTCTGGGGAAATATAAACATTTCTGAATAAATGCCCAACAAATGTCAGGAGAAGTGTGACCAYACCTCAGCTGCATACTTGTGTAAAGCTCTTAGGGACACAGTTCATTTTATCAAAAATCTGCAGGGAGAAGAAAAGAGAGGGGTTGAAAACAAAATGCCTTAAATTGTATGGAGAAAAAGWATGTGTGTAGTGTTGTGTTGGGTTTGTGAAGATGTATGCAAACATGCTTAAATAATCAGTATTCCAAATTAAATAATACCTGTGGTTTTCATTTCTAGAATCCATTTCYTAAACTTACATCCAGAGATAAGATTCATTTCACTCAAATGAAGAACTGGGTTCAGTTCCAGAGGAAAACACCTAATTTTGGGTCTCTGAGGAACAGGGGAGTTTGGGAGAAGCCAGTGGAGAGCTGGATCTCAGCTGAGCTGTTCCCACAAAGGCTGACAGTGAGATCATCCAGGGACAACAGCACCATCCTCTCGATGGAGAAGTTAAAATAACCTTCCTCAAAAGAAGGACAGCCCTATCTGTGAGCCTCATGGAATCACGGAATTGTTTGGGTTGGAATGACCTCRAACATCATCCAGTTCCAGCCCCCTGCCATGGAGAGGCACAACTTCCATTATCCCAGGCTGCTCCAAGCCCTGTCTAAACCAGGACACTTCCAGGGATGGAGCAGCCACAGCTTCTCTGGGCAACCTGTGCCAGGGGCTCCCCACCCTCACAGGGAAGGATTGCTTCCCAATATCCAACCTAAATCTCCCCTCTTTCAATTTTTACACATAAAGACCATCAAGTCCAACTGTCAGCCCAGCACTGCCAAACCCACCACTAAACCACATCTCCAGGTTCTACATCATGTATAGAACCCTTTTGGTTTCATCATCAGCTTTGTGACACATCAGTCCATGCAGGATTCCAAAAAAGAACAGAGTCTGGTAGTCACAGCTCTGATCCTGACATGAGGAATAGACTGGAAGTGGTACATGGTGAGTGAACTCTAAACATTCCTGGTGAAATGTCTCCTTCCCCCTGAGCCACCCTCCAGGCTCCCACCATAACCAGCAGGGAGAGAGGGGCAAACACTGTGGTTCATCTGCAGCTCCCTTAGGAGGAGGGGGACTGCACTGCCAGCAGGCACATTTCTACCTGCAGAGTGCACAGGGAGCCTAGACAACTTCCTGAGATGAAAATCACTCAACCACAGAATTATTAGGTTCTAAAAGACCTCCAAGACAATATCAAGTCCAGCCTGTGACTGACSTCYACCTTGTCACCCAGACCAGAGCACTGAGTGCCTCATCCAGTCATTCCTTGGACACCTCCAGGAGTGGGGACCCCACCACTTCCCTGGGCAGCCCCTTCCAAAATGTCCCACATGGGAAGAGTYGATCTCACTGTAGCTACTCTAAAGCATCTTATGTTCATGACTTTCAGGTTGTCAGGCAACAGCTCAAGCCAGTCATCTCATGGAAGTTTTAAAAGGGTTTGGTTTTGTTTTTTTTTTTTTGCTCCAAGATCACAAAGGGAATGGCTTCAAACTGAAAGAGTTTAGGTTAAATATTAGGAAAAAATTCTTCCTGTGAGGGTGGTGAGGCCCTGGCACAGGTTGTCCAGAGAAGCTGTGGCTGCCCCTGGAACCCTGGAAGTGTCCAAGGCCAGGTTGAACAGGGCTTGGAGCAGCCTGGGATAGAGGAAGGAGTCCCTGCTCATGGCAGGGGGTAGGACTGGGTGAAGTTTAACATCCCTTCCAACCCAAACCAATCTGGGATTCTATGATTGCCTTTCTGTGCTATTGCTAAAAGCCACTGTTGGAACTTAACAGGTTAGGGAAAGGGCAAACATTTCCCAGGATTTCTCCTGCAGCTGCTGACTTTGATCACTTTAAAGCTGCTTACACAGTCAACGCCACGCCCTGCTCATGTTGAATCAGTCAGTTCCTCACCTGCAGCAAGGGCAAGGAGAAAGAAACTCAAAGGGACACAAAAATGCAGCTGTCAAACCATGAAAACTGAAATCACTGAGGTGATTTCACCCAGGAGACCTGTCCCACTCACATCTGTGTTTGTCACCATGTCTGGGCAGTGACTCACACATATGCCARTCACAGTCAGGGCAGAGTGAGCTCTGCTCACCAAAATCCCCACTCAGAGGGGCTGGGGAGCAGCCAGTGGGGATGCAGAGACAGATGTTGCTGAAGGAGGTGTCTCCTTCCTCCCCTAGTCTCACCCAGGATGGCCCAGAGARGGAAGCAAGCAGCTGGAAAGGATCCCTCACAGCCACATCCCTGGTGCTTGCTCAGCTCCCAGCGTTTGCATTTCCCCTTGGCTGCGGTGACTCAGGCGCCTGTTGGGTCTTGCAGCTTCCCCTCTCCCTCCGACAGCACAGGAACACGTGTTCCCAGCCAGCTCCAGGGCTGTCACGTTCAGAGGGGCTGGGGAGATCACTCCTGTCACCACCTGGGAGCGATTACAGCTGCTGTCTTTCAGCACTGCTGAGGAGGAGGAGGAGGAGGAGGGAGCAGAGGCGACGTGAGACCTGCACAGCCGTACTTCGTGTTTTCCTGTGATCCTCTGCCTGGCGTTGGGGTGGTTGTTTTTGTTCCTTTACCAGCCAGACAAATTGCTTCTTGATCTGCCTTGGTTTTGAAATGGGAAATATCCAGTGAAAGATGAGGAGGAGCATGGTGAAAATTCAAGTGCAAACCACGGAAATGAAGGAAATGTGCTTCCCAAAGCTGAGGTCTTTGCAGATGTGTGTGAGCAGACTCCTCTCACTAATGGAGAGCAATAATCCCCCTTTCCTGGTGGCTCCCTGTTGACATAGTGCCATATTTAGCTCCAGCCACTTGAAATCCCAGCTGCCTGACAGGAAAGGGTGGTGGTTTGTGGTTATTTCTGGACCTCAGGCTCCTCCAGTAGGTTTTGCTCTGGAGGGCAGGGAGAGTTTCCAAGCTGGCTGTGGATGTGCCCTGCAAGCTCCCTCTTTTTTTAATTGGAAGGTGGAGAACTTTGCACTGCAGGGCTTGATGGCTCCTTGGCAAAGTGCAGGAATCAGTGCTCCTCCTGGATTGGATGGGATGGGAGCACTCAAATCCATGCACACGTCAAGCTCCAGGCGTTTGGGAGGTGCAGTGTTTYGCTCCAAAAGTGTGACACTCCTTTCCTGGGGGTAAATCCATCAGTCCCACTGCTCCTCCAGACAGGCACTTCCTCAGGGATGCAGGAGGAGTGATTAGGACACAGGATAAAAAATACACAAAACTGGTTTAAACTCTGACCATGCACTACATCCTTAGCCACGCTCAGTCCCTGCAGTTTGCCCTGCTCCAGCTGGGATTCCTTGAGCYAAACAGTTGGGAAAGGGTGTTTAAAGAAGGCTTAAAACAAACACAGGCTGCCTGGGGCTGTGGGATCTCTCACCACCTCTGCTATTGGAGCTGCCCAGATTTCGGTGAAAAATCTTCCCAGAGTTGCAGGATAAACTCAGCAGAGAGAGGGGCTCATTCTGYACTTCTGAATGGTGAATGACCCAGTCTTTTATATCCCAGAAAAATGCCAAGACATCTCCTAAGCTGTGTCCATCCAACACAGCCTTTCTAGGAGGTGACTCAGCCAGGGATTCCCTAATTATTCCAGTCCTTACCTTTTTGATGTGGTCAGCCAGGTGTGTACACATCCTGTACATGCCAGAGAAAGAGAGGGATTATTTAGGGATGAATTCCTGATACTCCAAACCTCCTGCTAAAGGCAGAAGAACAGGTATTTTCTGCGATCCTCTAGAAAATATGAAGCCTGGAGATGTTTATTTTCTCATGCCCCTCAGCCAGAGSCCCCACGACCTTATCAGGCTCAAGGAGCAACCTCTGTAACCCCGTGGCCACTTCTAATTTTAACTCCCTGCCCTCTGATCCGAGCACCASGGTTTGTGCAGCTCCAACAGGAAACATCCCTGCTGACCTTTCTAATTCCAGGAGCTTGATGTTTGCTTATCCCTGCAATCCACAGGAAAACCCCTACCTAAGAGCCACCTGCACCGTTCGCAAGGGATCCCATTTTGCTGCGGCTGAGAGGATCCACCCCTGCTTGGAAAAGGATGTGTTTATTCTCAGCCCCGTGGTGTGAAAGTGGGGCTGGAGTGTGAGGGTGGAAAGGTCAGGCTGTGACAGGCTGGTGGTGGGTTTTTTTTTTCCCTCTCAGTAAAAAGGGCTCTGCCTATTGCAGAGTGCTGGCYGACAGGCGTGACATGTATTAACCTTTCAGCTCTTGCATAAAGGATGGTGCTGGAGCTCATTTTCCAGTTCTAAAAGAGCTGAGCCAGGCTCTTTCAGGCCTGTGACAGAGAGGGAGTGGGCGTAGCAGCAGCAAGGTCAGGACAGTGCCTCCTAAGCGGATGGAAACGCTTCCCTGTGGTGCCTAATTAGTTTATTCCAGCACAGAAATCCTCCCCCTGCACAGGGCCCAACCTGGGAGTTCTCCCTCATCCCCAAGGGCAGTCCAGCCTTGGGGCACTGCTTACTTTAGCTCGTGTTCTGGTACTCCTGATCCCCTTGCAGAGAAGGCTATAGGACTTAGGCTCATCCAACAAACACCATCCTTCCCACTGGTATCYCAAAGCATCCTCTCCATCACAGCAACCTCAGCCACTCAAGGCTAATTCCATGTTTAGTTTCATGAGTGGCACAGGTAAGTCTCTGCAAAAAAAACTCTTTGTTGTGCACTAAAACATTTGAAGAATGATTTGTGGGTTGCTAAATATTCAAATTTTTGCATTACTTTTTCAAGTGTCAGTTTCTTCCACATTATCCASAGCAGGAACTCCACTGAAGTACAAGGAAACAACTCCTGCTCTTGAGCAGCAGGACTCGCCCTCCTTAAGGAGTCAGGAGCAGGCAAGGAATGCAGCCAGGTTTGGCTCTCCCTCTGTCTGTCCTGGGCTGCAGTCCCTCCCTGGCTGTCCCTCCTTGCATCAGACACCTGATTCACCAAACCCCAGGGAGGGCAGGCACAGCCCAGTGCTGCAATCCCTGCAGAAATTCACCGAGTCACAGAATGCTTTGTGTTGGGAGGAACATTGAAGCTCATCCAGTGCCACCCCYTGCCAYRGSCAGGGRCACTTTCCTCTATCCCAGGTTGCTCCAAATCCCATTCAACCTGACCTTGGGCACGTCCAGGGGATGGGGCAGGATAATGTTCTGCTCTGGGCAGGATAATGCATCAAGTTGTCCTTGAGGAAGGACAAAACCCTTCTGGTTTCTCACCTTGTGGGCTGCACATGCACCTTTCTGACTCCATGCACCAGCTAAGGTGTATTTGGGGAGTTTTAATCTTGCCTTGATCTTTATGGTGACATCAGACATGTTGGTTGGTTTGGGCTGCTAAACCCAGTCACGCGATGGAACAGAAAGGGAGCAGGGATTTCACATTAAAATCTGCAATGATTTGAAGAATGGAAGGGTTGCTGTTAACAAAAATATCCCTGTTTTTCTGATAATCCAATTTATATTTTATGGCAGAAGTCTTGATCTCTCCCCAGTCTCCCACCTTGTCCCAAACCAAACCTTGAAGGCAAACACCCATCAGTCCTAACATGCTTTATTTCACTTGGCTTCCCAAGGAACCTGAAGGGTAAAAATAGATCCACAGGATCATAGAATGGTTGGAAGGGACCTTAAAGATCATCCAGTTCTGCCCCCTGCCATGGGCAGGGAATAGAAGGACACTAAGGAGTAACCTGGRGACAGAGTTTGTCCCAGAGGTAAGAAATGTTTAATTAGACCTGGCACCATATTGAAAACTCCATCCCAAGAACACAAATTCACATCAAGAGTAAAATTTTGGAAGTTACTAGTGTAGTAATGAAGCTTTCTGAACAATAATGTAATAACTTTTGTTTTCAAAGTTATTGGGGATGCACTTCATAAAGAAGAAAACTTAAGGAATGAGACCAAGCTAGTGAGGGCTCTGGCAGTATCAGCCCACCACAGCAACATGTGCTGGGAGGGGAGGAGAACTGAGGAGCAAATTGCACCTCTCACATGTGAGAGATGTTTCTTATCTCACCCCTGCCCACGCTGCAAGGATTTGGTTACATCAGATGTCTTTTGGAGCTGTCAGCCTGTCCCAGCAAGGGACCACATCTAATCTCATCAGGTTTCACCTTCCTGTGACATCCCTGAGCAAGGAAAGAGGATTGTGCAYCTCTGGCCACACCCTGGATTCACATCACGTGTGGGAGGGCTCTGCTAGAGAGGAAGGACAGAAAATGGGGAGAAAAATGAGCCCCCTGTCCCCCTCCCTTCTCTCACTTTCCTGTCACTCCTCCCCATCTCTTCCTGTCTGGRGATCCTGGCAGACACTGACCTTTTCCCAGCAACGTGACAGGAATCCAATGTCCCTCTTGGGCTCGGGGCTGTTCCCTGCCAGGGGGGCAGGGAAGGCACCAAGGGGAGCTGGGAGAACCCACAACCCACAGCCATGGAAGAAAAGGAGAGGAACAGAGCATCCATCCTCAAACAGAGTTCTGGAAACATGAGCAAGCACAGGAGTCTGAGTCTCTTTTCCAAATCAGGAGTGGTTTGAACAACCCTGCTCTTGGTTTTTGCCACAGTTTTTGGAGCAGATCAGATTGTGGAGAATGAAAGGGTGGATTTGTATTATTTTCATTGACAATCATTAATTGGAATTCATATCTATACTAGTTACTTCTGCATTTGGTGCTAGGATGGGAAGACTTTTACAGTTTCCTGACCCTCAGGATCTCAAGAGACAACTCCATGAGCTGGGTGTCCTAAAAGAGTCTTATTGATTTGTGGGGAGGATCCACAGAGAGAGGAAGATCCATTTTGCTCTGGCATGGGTATACAAACCTGGAGAGGAATTTGAAACAACACCACTGCCCACATGCTGTCAGGAACATCTACTGGTACTTCTCCAGTGAATATATTCATRGGCCTTGAGCATCATAAAATCATGGAATGGTTTGAGTGTGAAGGACCCTTAAAGCTCATCTTGTTCCATTAGAAGGGACACCTTCCACTATCCCACAAGCCTGGAGAAATGTCCAGCCTGGCCTTGAASACYTCCAGGGATGGATCAGCCACAGCTTCTCTGGGCATCYCGAGCTTCTCACTGCTCCCAGASGGAAGAATTGTTTTCCCAATACCCCTCTAAAGATCTGGTCAGTGTTTTCAGAGCAGGCTATGCCATGCACAGCCAGCAAAAACAGACACAGAARTGTTTTCTCAAGTCCCACCAGTGTYTTTCAGTCAGGGGTATAAGCAGGGAGCTGAACTCCTGAGTGGTCTCAAGATGTCCCGTCTGGAAGGTGTTTTTCTTGTGCATAACTTATCCATGGGGAGAACATGATCTTCCATGGCAATGCCCTAACTTCTGGAATATCCAATCCTTGCCATGCRCCATTGGATAATTTGATGGCAGAGAACCAGTGCAGAGAACCTATGGATCAGTGCCCTTTGTCATAACACAGAAAATACAGGTTCAAGCTCCATATGCAGCTATTTTAACAAGGGGCATCCTGTCAGTGAGGAGAAAGGGTCTAACTGCTCAAAAGGCAAGAGGTTCCTTCYTCCTGCTGCACAAATTTGTGCAAGGAACAAGTTGGCACCTCCTGTGTGCACCTTCTGGATCAATCCCCAAAGCCAAGCAGGTAGGGACACGCTCAGCTGGTGAATCCCAGCAGGGTTTAGGGGTGAGTAAGCTCCTCACTGATCATCACCGCTGAGAATCAGGCAGCTCCAAACACGTCCTGAAATGGAGAAATTTGTGTGTGGTGAGGACTGGACTGATGGGAATAAAGAGCCACCAGTGCATCTAGGGGTAGGTGGCGGCAAACTATTCCTTTTGGGAATGAACTACTCTAAAGGTTTGCAGCACTGAAATGCCAGGAGAGATGAATGGCACAGGGCCTTTGTTAAGGTCAGGGAACCCAGACCACCAATTTTTTGAAGAGTCAGACTCACTAATTTTCTTTATCCCTGATGAAGCAGAAKCAGAACTGGACCTTGTCCTCTGCTCTTTGGTGACCAAGGACAGGACATGGAATGGCTGGAACTGTGCCAGGGAGGGTCGGGCTGGATATCAGGGAAAGGTTCTTCCTCCAGAGCGTGTTTGGGCACTGGAAYAGGCTCCTCAGGGAATGGTGACATTCCCAAGGCTGCCAGAGCTCCAGGAGCATTTGGACAATGCTCTCAGGCACAGGATGGGATTGTTGGAGTTGGGAAGCCAGGAGTTGGACTGGATGATCCTTGTGGGTCCCTTCCAGCTCAGGATATTCTGTGATTCTACAACTTTCCTGTGTCAATGAAGAGGAGGGGAGAAAGGCCACTACAAAGATAGTAGAAGCCTCATCTAAAGACTAAGGAATTGCCTCCCAGTTTGGGGAATGCTGGGTGAATGTTGATGGGTGAAGAGCTGAAGCTTCACCATAACTTCCTGGAGACCCTGTCACYCTGCTGGAGTCACCCAATCACAGGTGGGCACAGCAGGGAAGGAGCAAAGCAATCCTCATCCTTGCCAGATGTAAGGGCACGCGCAACCTCAGGTCTGCACAAATCCCTGCAGCCCTTGGGCATCCATGCCAACATTCCATCACTTCCTTGCACCCATAAATAACATGCAGCCCTCCCACCTCCCTTCCATTCTGGACTCCCCTCAGGAGCAAAAGCTGCAACTCAATTTAGCAGGGATGAGTGAATTTGGGTTAAATCGGTGCCACCTGTACAAGCAGCAGCTGTTTTGTCACGCACAGCAGACTCTCCTGAATATTTGCCCAAACTCCACTGACAGGAGGGCTTTGTGGGGACCAGAGAGCACCTCAAGTGGCACTTGTTACCTGTGTAGGGACAGGTGAGTCACCCCTGCTCCCTGTAACTGGTGTTTAACTGGARGTTCACCTGGGGACACCTGCAGGTGCCCATGGCCATGCCATAAACTGGAGCTCTCTGTAAAGTGARGTGAAGCCTGCCCKGAGCAGCAAGGAGAGAAAGAATAAAGGAATAAAATCTTTTAATGGTTTGGGTGGCAAGAGACCTTAAAGATTACCCAGTTCCACCCACTGCCATGGGCAGGGACACCTTCCTGTACCCCAGGTTGCTCCARGTTTCATCCAGCCTGGTCTTGGACACTTCCAGGGATGGGGCAGCCACAGCTTCTCTGAGCAGGTACTCAAAAAGYGAGTCAGAGACTCACTGAGGGAGAAATTTCAACCTCACTGAGTAGTGCATCCCAGTAGTGCATCCCAGTAGTTCATCCCAACTGGCAGAGAGCTGTATTTTTTCAGGAATGCTAWTTACAGCTGCAGTAACTCCCAAACCCGGGGAAAAAAATATAATCCAAACATAAAATATGAAGTTCAGCCRCTGGAGTGAGTTCCCTGCTGCTTTTACTTTTTCTAGGAGAAAGGAGTTGCATTTGGATCTGCATCATCCAGGTGGGGGAACCTAGCAAAAGACCATCCTGTCTCCRTGTTTGCAGTCCCTTCCTCCTCTGTGAGATCTCTGTGGAGTYTTCCCTCAATGCCTAAAGAGAGGAAAGATAAAACCCCACATGATGGGACAGAGGRGAAATCAGGCAACTGGACTGAGACACCCCTGGAACAATCCCTGTGGTTATATATAGTGATCACATGGAGATATATTAATGATGGCAATCCCAAGAAGCCCAGCAATTTTAGAAGGTTGGAGTGGGACTTTTTACAAGATCACGCAGTGACAGGACAAGGGAGAATGATTTTAAGCTGGCAGAGGGCAGGATTAGATGGGATATTGGGAAGAAAATCTTCCCTGTGAGGGTGGGGAGGCCCTGGCACAGGGTGCCCAGAGAAGCTGTGGCTGSCCCTGGATCCCTGGAAGTGTCCAAGGCTGTGTTGGACAGGACTGGGAGCAACACTGGGAGCAACCTGGGATAGTGGAAGGAGTCCCTGCCCATGGCAGGGGGTGGGAACTGGATGGTCTTGATGGTTCTTTCAAACCAAACCAATCCATGGCTCTGTGATTTTGGAAGAACTGAGCGTGAACAAGAAACGACAGATTGTATCCAAACCCTTCAAAAATGGAATCACAGAGAGACAGAGTGAGACAGGGAAATGGGTTTAAGTCAAAGAAAAATAGAAAAATGGGTTGTAGAAAAATGTAAAAAGATCAAAAAAGAGAGAGGGTGACAAGACAGCAAAATTGACATGGAGGGAAGTGCTCCACCACTAGAGACAGCAGCATAAACAGATCAGGTGTGCCAGAAGTAAGTGAAACTACCACATCATCATCCAATTCCYCTCTCTACCCTGAAAAACAGTTTCTGCCTGTCTCTTCTTGTCAAGGCAAGTTTTAAAACCTCCTGAGGTTGGGTTTAAAGAGTATGATGTGTGTTTTCTTGCCTTATCCATACCTGCAGTTCTTCGGTGAACTGCAGAAATAAACACAGGTGGACAGAGCACAGGAACACTGCAGCAGGAAAGATGGGAATGAGCAGGGCAAAGGGAGGGAGCAGCAATGCAAAAAGGCAGCTGGGAATAGCTGGGGATCAGCTGTAAGAGGAAGGCTTCAGTTTGATATATGGTGCCAGAGACATTATTAATGATTTGCTGGGTTTTACCTTTAAAAACTTGGGGGGGATTATTTATTATGTCACCACAGAGCTCATATGATCTATGAAAGGGGCCATAATATGTACCTGTTCCTGGCCTCTCAGATTCACTGTGGKTTTACAGCCTTTAATTAGGATTTAATTCTGCACTCCTGGCACAGAGAAAGAGTTTGTGGTGTACTTCAAGAAAAGAAAAACACTCCCCCCCTTGCTTAAAATATCCCATTTGACCATGAATGAACAGCTCTGCTGAAAGTCATCACAGCATTCTCACAGGCCAAAGGATTTATTTTCCTTTGAAAATAATGAATAAACCAGGGAAACCCAACTGGAGTAGAAATATTGCTAAAGCCCTTCCTTCAGTGAAGTTAGCCAGGAAAGCAGTGGGCATTAGCTGCATTCTGAGTGGGAATCTCTGCAGCAGGTATTCYGCATTTGGGAGAAAATGCCTGTGATTTGGGTCCAGAATCATCATTGGAGGCTGGGGAAAGGCAGGAGCTGCATATCCAACTCATCCAGCATCCTCACTTGCCATGCACAGGCAAAACTGCAGATAACCCACAGTTTTCTGTGTCCTCAGCACCACCTTAGTGTTTTCCCCTGGAAATCCTTCTCTTCTCTTCTCTTCTCTTCTCTTCTCTTCTCTTCTCTTCTCTTCTCTTCTCTTCTCTTCTCTTCTCTT
>JACDOX010000154.1:888031-900408 GCA_014549065.1 Cardinalis cardinalis | reverse complement strand
CCTCTCCTCTCCTCTCCTCTCCTCTCCTCTCCTCTCCTCTCCTGCAGCCCTGAGCTGGTCCCAGATGGGTGACAATGGCCTTTCAGAAGCCCAAATCCCTCTTGGCCCCTGTCTCCTGTCCTCAAAGTTCACACTGCAGGCTGTGGGCATCCTCTCTGAGGATCCAAAGGGATTGCTCTGGTCATGGCACAACCTGGCAGTGAGTCAGCCCAAAATTACAAGGGCAGAGAGGAAAGGCGATGGGTGGCGAGGAATGGGGTGAGTGAACTGTCAGAGGAGAGCGGCTCAGTGCAGGCACACCCAAGGGTGAAGGTCAGTGCCAAGGAGGTGGATGTGAAGTGTTCCTCCCAAAGCTCCAGGATGGAGAATGCCTGGATCGTCCAGCTCTGCCTGGCACTGAGATCTGGGGTGAATTCTGGGGTGAATTTTGAAGCYGTGTTATTGAGAAAAACAGATTTTTCTGGCTCCCTTGGTTCTCTGCACRCACTGAGAAATCCCATAAACACTGCATCAGGCTGAACTTGCTTTTTGGGCTGGAGAAGGCTCCAAATTTGCAGGTGGAGTGTAGCCATGGTACTAAAGAGGAGACCTCAGAGGCTGTTTTATTACATTCCTGTTCTCCTCCATGAGCAGAGCACCTATTCCTGGTGGTTTGGAGAAGAAAAATAATAAAACAACTCTGAATTGTGGGAAAGTGCACTTTTATCCTGCTCCTGGCCTGATTCTTCCCTTCCTCAATGCCTCACTGAGTGCTTTTGTTGGTTGATAATTTCAACAGAGGTGTTCATTCAGTAAATACCAAGGGCACTTGCAATGGGCATTTTCCTGCCCAGGGGCACCCAGGCTCCTTAATTCCACCTGCCTGGGGTTTGGGTGGGTGGGAATTGGGTGTTGGGGAGGTCAGGAGGTGATTTATCGGTGGTTGTCTCATGGTGGTGATGACAAGTTTCTAACAGAGGTAGAATAAAAAAATCCTGGAATGGTTTGGGTTGGAAAGGATCTTAAAGCTCATCTCATTCCACCCMCCATGGGCAGGGACACCTTCCACTATCCCAGATTGCTCCAACCTGKCCTTGGACACTTCCCAGGCATGGAAGATCACTGTTTCTTGTGTGATTTTATAGATTTACTCCTCAGGACATGGTTTGTTCTCATCACTCCTACACCAGTGGGATATGACCTGCAAATCCTCACCCTGGACTGTCCCAGGATAAGGCTAGGAGAAAGAGGAAAAGGAATGGCTCAGGTGTCCCAGACTCACCCACAGTGATCTTTCAGCAGGAAAGTGAGGTACATACAGCAAAATGTGAGGARTAAAGCTCAGGACAGAGCTGACATGGGATGAGCAGAACCACCAATAATTCAAAATGYTCATTATTATTTTCATTAAACTGCAAGGAGGCATTGAGGGATCATGGATGTGAAGTGACTTGCCCAAAACCACCCCAGGCACAAACCAGTTCTTGTCCTCCAAGCTGCATTCCCACCATTCCCCATCYTATCTGCAAGCAGAGCCTCATATCAGCCCCAAAACCCAGCTGCTGCCAGTCAGGAAAAAAAAGAATTAAGAAAGRACAATCTGAAAAATCTAGTGGTCCTTGGGCAGAGCAAGAGGTCTCCATATACCCTGGTGGTTAGACTTTAACCTAAACCGATATTAAAACAGAAATAAGACATGGTCCCTGCTTAATTTAAAGCAAACATTTGCCCTTAAAGCATGCTTCAGTTACTAAAACTAATTACATAAACGAAATTTATGTAATTAAAATATTTTTTTAAAAAAATAAATTTTCAATTATGTAAATTACTACATAAATGAGTAGCAGCCTCAATTAACTTTCGGTTGAACCATTTACCCAAGCTGAGAGACTCCGAGTCTCATTTTTCGGTTTCAGTCTTGCTGGGGATGATCTAAAGCTCCCCATAACCTCTSTGGCCTGGAAGAAGCACCACTCAGTCAATATCCCCTCAGAATGACAGGTCCCAAATCCCGCTGCAAGCCGTGATGGATTGTCCTGGGGTGAGATTTCATACATCTCCTGCTTTCAGAGGGGAGCTGACACGAATAATTGGTGTCACTTTTGCTGGGACCATGCCAAATGCTGACAAAACAGTTCCTAATCAGAAGTTCTGGGATCTGTGACAACGGGGAGGTGTCATTGTGGCAAGGAGCCCRAGGGGTCTCAGCTGGCTGCCACAGAGTGGCCTCTTGGCTGCTGTAAAATCTCGGTGTTGTGACAAAGCTTGGTGGCACCAGTTGGCAAGAGCTCTGCGAACATGGAAACCCAGCTAAAGTCTCACCCTGAGTCCTGGAGAGCTCAAGATTTCAGGAGAAAAGGCATCAGCCCCTTTTTCTGCAAGTCAGCCCATAATCCTCTCTTGGAAGACCCACAGGATGCTGCCGTGCAGGATGGGGAAACATTCTCTGCCACCATATGGTGCTGCATTGCTGTGTAGGGTTTCAACCCTAAAATCTGATTATTTCTACAGTCGTTCAGGAGTAACAAGAATTAGTGACTTTCTCAACATCCCAAAGGGAGTCTGGGTCCAGGGCCTGACCCTGTTTTCCCCACAAAACTCCTCCTGCACCACTTTGTTGCAGCCACTGTCCCCCACATGCTTTTCACCAAGAGCAGGCTGTGCCCCCAGCCCTGGCTCAGCCCCCAGCACCAGCAAAACAGGGATAGGRAGCTGTTCCCTGGGAAATTGATCCATCCTCAGGCTCCTGGGATAAATCAAAGTTATTCCTAAGTTAGGGGGGTGACTRATACCACAGCACAAAGCTCACTGAGGAGCTCCAGGCTGTAAGAGGGATTCACCCAGTAAAACCACCCCCATTTCCATCCTTAAGAACTTGGATTTGGAGACACATGAATAGGGGGAGGGTTTTTTCCATGTCCCCAGGGCTTTCAAACCCTGCTGAATTGTCCTGCTCCTCTCCCACTTTTCCTTTGCCGCATTGTTAGCGTTATCAACAATTCCCATGCTCCAGCACCACGCAGGAAAATAATTCCACACCTGGCACTGGGCTCGCATCCTGTCTGCGGGGGCCACAGGGCGAACAATCGGCTCTGCAGCTCCCGCACGGCACCGAGCACGGAGCGGGGAAGGAAACCCGGGGCAGCGGCACAATTGGCGGGGAAGCATCGGCCGCGCTCCGAGAAATTTTGGCCGCCGTCGGATTTGCTGCTGGAGCTCGGGATTCAGGGACACGCGTGCGTTGGACGCCCTCTGCTGCTGACAAATGTGAGGTTGTGGTGTTTCTCTTCTCGGGGATGGAGTTCCAGGCCAGACCCACCAAGGTCGTGGAATAGCAGAGTCATAGAAATATGGGATCGTAGAATCACAGAAACGTGGGATCATGGACTCATAGAACAGCAGAATCATAGAAAGAACCATGGAATCATGGAATTATAGAGACAGGACATCACGGAATCATAGAACCATGATATCACGGAATAATGAAATCCTGGAACCATACAGCCATGACATCGTAGAATCACAGAGCCATGACATCGTAGAATCACAGAGCCATGACATCACAGAATCATAGAACCACAATATAATGGAATTGTGGAATCATAAAATCATGGAATCATAAAAATAATAAAMCCATAAAATCACAGAGCCATGACATCWCAGAATCATAGAACCACAATATAATGGAATTGTGGAATCATAGAGACAGAACATCATAGAATCATAGAACCATGATATCATGGAATCATAAAACCACGGAACCATATGGCCATGACATGACAGAATCACAGAGCCATGACATCACAGAATCATAGAACCATGATATCATGGACTCATGGAATCATGAAACCATGGAGCCATATGCCCATGACATCAAAGAATCACAGAGCCATGACATGATAGAATCATAGAACCATGTTATCATGGACTCATGGAATCATAAAATCATGGAATCATGGAATCATAGGAATCATAAAAATAATAAAGTCATAAGATTACAGAGCCATGACATCACAGAATCATAGAACCATAATATAATGGAATCATAGAATCATAGCCAGAACATCACAGAATCATGGAACCATGATATCATGGACTCATGGAATCATAAAACCATGGAACCCTATGGCCATGACATCATAGAATCACAGAGCCATGACATCATGGAATCATAGAACCATGGCATCATGGACTCATGGAATCATAAAATCATGGCATCATGGAATCATAAAAATAATAAAATCATAAAATCACAGACCCATGACATCACAGTATCATAGAACCACGATGTCATGGAATCATGGAATCATGGAACCATACAGCCATGACATCACAGAATCACAGAGCCATGACATCATGGAATCATAGAACCATGATATCATGGAATCGTGGAGCCATAAAACCATGGAGCCATATGGCCATGACATCACAGAATCACAGAGCCATGACATCATGGAATCACAGAACCACAATATAGTGGAACTGTGAAATCATAGAGACAGAACATCATAGAATCATAGAACCATGATATCATGGAATCATGGAATCACAAAACCACGGAACCATATGGCCGTGACATCTCAGAATCACAGAGCCATGACATCACAGAATCATAGAACCATAATGTCATGGAATCATGGAAYCATAAAATCATGGAATAATAAAAAATAATAAAAATCATAAAATCACAGAGCCATGATGTCACAGAACCATAATATAATCGAATCATGGAATCATACAGCCAGAACATCACAGGATCATAGAACCATGATATCATGGAATCATGGAACCATACAGTCATGACATCATAGAATCCCAGAGCCATGACATCATGGAATCATAGAACCATGATGTCATAGAATCACGAAATCATAAAATCATGGAATCATAAAATCATAAAATCATAGAGCCATGTCATCACAGAATCATGGAATCATAGAATCAGAGCCATGATGTCACAGAATCCTAGAGCCATGACACCATAGAATCAGAGCAATGACGTCATAGAATCATGGGATCATAGAACCAGGGAATCACAGAGCCATGACATGATAGAATCATAGAACCATGATATCATGGAATCATGGAATCATAAAATCATGGAATCATGGAATCATAAAATCATAGAGCCATGACATCACAGAATCATGTAATCTTAGAACCATGGATTCACAGGATCATGGAATCATAGAATCAGAGCCATGATGTCATAGAATCATAGAGCYGTGACATCATAGACTCATAGAACCATGACACCATGAAATCATGGAATCGTAGAATCATGGAATTATGAAATCACAGAATCAAAGTATCATGGAATCATAGAACCATGATATAATGGAATCAAAGAACCACAGATTCACAGAGTCACAGATTCATAACAGAATGACAGACGTCATTCTGATTTGGGTTCAAAGGGACCTTAAAAATCATCTCATTCCAAGTCCCTGCCATGGATGGCTCTGTTTTTACATGAACATAAAATAATAACAATATGGAATGAAAGGGCTCTGTAGGCCATGCCCTACCCCCAAAACAAAATAATTTTTGCTTGAATTCTGATTGTTGCAAATTTTTCCATCTTCCTCTTAAACCTTCTTTTGAATGGTACCTTTTCCCTGCTCCATTTTGCTCCTCCACCAGTTTAACAGCATGGCCAGTTGACCTCCAGTGCTGCATCCCAGMAGGACAAATGCAGCCATTGGCTCTGAATTCCTCAGCAGCTCATCCAAAATTTCTCTTTTCCCAGGAAAGCTGTGGTTGCCCCATTCCTGGAAATGTCCAAGGCCAGGTTGGGTGGGGCTTGGAGCTGCCTGGGAAAGTGGAAGGTGTCCCTGCCCATGGCAGGGAAGTGAATGGGATGAGTCTTAAGTCCCTTCTAATCCAAACCRTTCTAGGATTCTATAATTRARGTCCCCACAACCATCACCCCCATATCTCACAGAGTTCCTGAAATTCCAGAAAGCCTGGCTCTGCTTTATCTCCCAGGATCATGACTTTCTGCATCCCTGGATGGCACAGCTAAAGTTGTGGACACAGACCTGACCTTACAGGTTGAATCTTCTTCCAAAACCTCTCCATCTTCATTGATTTGCCCACGTTTTCTGGCAAGATCTCCACACTGGGCTGGCAGCCTCCTGAGGTTGCCTGATCACTGGACAGGGAGAAGATGCTCTTTAAAAGGTGTATTTTGCTTTGGGCAAAGGCTTGGAATTTCCTGATTTAATAATTGTGGCTGTGCCAGAGGGATTTTATCCAGGCTGAAATRTGTTTGGTGACCTATGCAGACAGAAAACACCCTGCATTTTCTATTGGTATCAATATTTTTTAATTGGAACTTTTAAGAAATCCCTTTGTCAATTCAATCCCTCTTTCTCTGCAGCTGTGCTGTAATCCTGCAGGCCAGGGAGCAACCTGAGGGAGCACATGTCTGAGAGAAAGAGCCTTGTGGGGTCTCATGGGAACACACACCTTGTGTGGGACTGATTTCTKGAGTCCTGGAGTCAGAAACAGCATCCAGACTGTGCCCTGACTGATTTTTGAAGGCTCTCTGACCCTCTTTCAGCACCTTGGTGTTCAAGAAAAACCCTTAGGGAATCAAAGACCCAGTGTCCAAAGCTTGGGTACCCACTCTGAATCATTTCAGTGTTGTAGAAAAACTTCATCCTCACCTGGCTGTGGATAAAAGCAGTCAGGAGGATTAGGGAAGGGTTAGGTTCAAATTCCTCATCCTAGAAGTGCTTCAGACCAACACCTGCTTCAGACCAATTGCAACAAGGTGTAATGGACCTTAGGATGAGCCAGGCTGTGATCAGGGGTCCTTTACTCCACAAATGACATTTGGGCCTTTCAGAGCCACTGTCACTTGGCTGTGTAGGATCTTTGTTAGTGGCCTGCTCCAACCGTTTATATACCTATAAAGAGTAGGATTTCATTCAGGATCCTCAGCTGCTTAGGATCTCTTCCCACCCAAAATCTGTTTGGGACATSTTCTCACTCAAATTTCRATACCTTGTGCCCAMCCTGCCCAGCTGTGTCCCCCCTGCCAAGGGTGTCCTCAGTTTCACACCCCCAGCCAGCTCACACAGTGATTTACAGCTCCCAGACCCCACCCTTGTGGGTTCGATTTTCAGGAAATCCAGGGTACTTTGGGTCACTGGGGTTTTTTTTCCCAGTGAGAGGAGGCAGACAGAGTTTTCCAGAAGGGAACCTGAATGAGCCCCCCACTCCCAGAGGGAGCTGGATGCCTCCTTCATCTCCCAGGGATGAAGGCACTTCCAAGCTGTGTCCCACGATGTTCCATGGTGGTGCCAAACCCACTCCTGTCCCTCTCCCTCCCTCACCCCACCTGCACCCAGATGTGGCAGCACTCCAGGCTCCCAAGCCCTGATGAAAGTGTGGAGATTTACTTCTGGCGTTGGGAAATATTTCATCTTGACAAAACAACAGCCATATTTCCTGTATCTGTACACAAAAGAAATAACAGGCAAATGCGTATCGAGTGGATTTATCTACACAGGATTTTGCCTTACAAGGAACAATGGAAACTCAAATCCGTGTGGTTGCCCAACCACAGCAGAGTGTTTGGATTTTTTTTTTTTTGGAAAATATTGTGCATAGGGGAGTTCCTTAACACAGCAAGACAGCAGGCAGCTTCCTGTTATGAAAACAGTCAACAACCTGACATTCAGCAATCTGACATTCCCTGCACCCAACGTGATAAACAGGGCTGATAAAGATCTGCCACAATAGGTACAATAGCACCCCCCATAAAGGAATAGGACGTGGACAGAGCCTCAATACACAAATATCCCAAGCCATCTCTTCCAGCTTCTTTTATACAGTAGATAATCTCATCCTGCTTTCCATATTTTCCCAACATTGATTCATTTCCCCTCAGGCAGGGGTCAAAGTGGGAGCTGGGTGTTTGACACCACTTTCTCGCAGGTCTTTGTAGTTCAGAGGCAATGGGCTGAGATCTGAAAACTGTTTACTGGGTTTCCCTTCCTCCTGCAATTCATGATCCCTGCATTTCAATGCCACAGCTGCTGGAGTCCTCTGGCTTGTCCCCAGAGTCACCTTCTTGATCTGAATTAAATCCCAGAAGCAAAACAAAAAATAGTGGGAACCTCTTCCCCCTTCAGTGACCCTGGAAATGGATGCTGGAGCTGCCTTTTTTTCCTCCCTGATTCCCTATGGCCTCCACCACAGTGATGCTCTGAGTTTCTCTGCTAAGGCTGCAGAAGAAGTATCAGATAATATTAATTTCCCACCAAGTAAGTGTTGGATGAACTTTTCCTCCACCTGAAAGTGACTGCAAAATAAAAGAAGAGGATCTCCTTCACTGCTACTCAGCTCCTAGGCTGTCCAGAGAAGCTGTGGCTGCCCCTGGATCCCTTGAAGTGTCCAAGGCCAGGCTGGACAGGGCTTGGAGCAACTTGGGATAGTGGGAGGTGTCCCTGCCCTTGGCAGGGGGTGGGAACTGAATGAGCTTTMAGATCCTYTCCAACCCAAAACATTCTGGAATTCTGTGATTCCTATATTTATTTTAAAAGGGCTTTGGCCATTTTCCAGCCCCTCCACTAACTCCAGTGAGGTTTAGTGGAGCACCTCCCAGCTCTCCMCCACAGACTGCAATTCCTTTTCTACATCCTATGGGAAAATAACAAAGACTCAGCTGCTGTGTACTAAGAGCCTTTGGGTCCCTCCCAGGCCGCAGAAACAGGAGGGACTCAGCCAAATCCTCATCTTTTGCTCTCACAGAAAGGACAATCTCTCCCTGGCTGGCAGGAGCCTTTGTGGAGGGGAGGATATGATCTGTAACATGGAAAATTTTGAAGCRCTCCTTGGAGGCACAAATCAGTCCCATTGGCCCCTGATTCTGCTGCTCTCTCACAAAGAACTTTCCTTTGAAGCTTCCTTTGAAGGCAGCATTCCCATCCAGCAGGAGATGGGAATGAGGCTGGGCATCACCCCATGCAAACTTGGCACAGGAAGATTGTGTCCCACATGCAATAGCTGGCCAGAGGTGTGATGGTGTTCACAGGGGTCCCAGGATGACGGAAGAGATGAGAATGTTGACTCCATGTTTCAGAAAGCTATTGTTTTATGATAAATGTTATATTAAAACTCTACTAAAATAATAGAAGCAAGGATTTCATCAGAAGGCTGGCTAAGAATAGAAAAGGAATGAATAACAAAGGCTTGTGACTGACCGAGACAGTCCGGACAACTGGGCTGTGATTGGCCATTAATTAGAAACAACCACATGACACCAATCCCAGATGCACCTGTTGCATTCCACAGCAGCAGATAACCATTGTTTACATTTTGTTCCTGAGGCCTCTCGGCTTCTCAGGAGAAAAAATCCTRAGGAAAGGATTTATCATAAAACATGTCTGTGACACAGAGGCACCATTTATGCTTTAGTACAGGATTTATTGCTTTTAAAGGTATTTGAGTTCYTTCTGCCATGCTTTGTTACAACAAGCTGTCTCAGGCTGGTCWTGCTGGTGACTTGGGGACAAGGCCAAGAACTTGTCCTGGTGCTCCCAGACACCTGAGGAATCCATCCGAGATGGGGGTGCACAACCTTCACCTCCCTTGAGCTCTGGAGCCTGTGCCTGCCTCCCAAGGGAAGCAAGGACTCTTTGAAAAGTGGCTCCCTTTGAAAGCACAGCTGGAGGATGCACTTGTTCAGCAGGTTGCTGTTTCCATGAGGATGCTGAAGCACCTTTGTCACTTCACCACAAGGCCAGTGCCTGGAGAGGTGGGCCCTGACGTCAGGGAATAATTCTTTGTAGCCAGGAGTCTCCTGGGTCATCCTTGTGCCACTCTGACACGTCTGACTGCTGGCTCAGGTCTCACTCAGGGAACAGGCACCACTTTTTCCCTCAATCACATCACCCTAATTCCTTTGTGCACCACCCCATCCATGAAAAAAGGACAGGTGGAGGTCAAASCACCAGTCCTGGGGAGGTTTATGATGGGTATCAGGAAAAGATTCYTCCCCCAGAGGGTGGTGAGGCACTGAACAGGCTCCTCAGGGAATGGTCACATTCCCAAGGCTGACAGAGACCCAGGAGTGTTTGAACAATGCTCTCAGGCACCGGGTGGGATTGTTGGGGTGTCCTGTGCAGGGCCAGGACTTGGATTTGATGATTCTGGTGGGTTTCTTGCCACTCAGGACATTGTAGTCTAGTCCAGTGTAGAAAATAGCTGTGAATCCAACCCATATTACAAAGCATTAGGTGACATCTGGAAGTATTTGTGTCACCCATCAAGATCAGTCAAGAGCACTCAGAAAAACCCTCCTGAAAGCCAAAGAGAGAAAGAGAAAAAAATCAAACCCATCTGCTCAGAGAAGCCCCKGCTGTGCAGCAAAGTCTTCTTGTGTGGCTGAGCCTGTGAGGGAAGGAGCTGTGCTGCCTCAGGTCATGGTGACACCGTGTCTGGCACCACTTGGAAATCACAAGGACCAACATCTTGACCCTGGGGCAGYGCTTGAGAGCAGCCTTGGCTCAAACCTTGCAGGGGAAGAAATGTGGAGAGCATCGAGGGCAGTGAGAGCTGCACTGGGGATCTGGGAGCCAGAGCACGTTTTCCTCCTGGGGAAATGTCACTGCCATGCAAACACACTCATTAAAATGGGCTCATGCTCATTAAAAATGGGCTGTACCTCTACCAGCCAGGGCCAGGACTTGCTTCTAGCTGTGTCCCTGTGGAATTTGCCCTCTAACCCATGGGACAGGGGTCCCACACAATATTCTCAGCTGATCACTGGTCAGTGCTGGTGCCTGAGCTGTTCCTGGGCTGRGCCAAACCCATGTCAAGGAATGCTCAAACAATCCAGTGGTGCACATGAAGGAATTCCTGTCTGGGGTAATTTATTGGTGTGATGCAGCCCTCGAGCCCTCCCTGGCCTTGTTTGGTCACAGTATCTGATTTATGCCACTGTTAATTGCCATAATTCATTGCAGTAACAGCAAGGAGCCTCAGGTTGGGAAAGAAATGCTTGTGCTGAGTGCTGCTCAAAAGCAGAGCAAGCCCTTTCTGCTCTTCAAAGGGTCTGAAAATCAAAATATAACCTGTGAGAAGGAGAACCAACACCCACAGGGGAAGGGGAAGGTGGGTGCAGTGACAACTCACACTCCTGTGATCTCCTGAGGGGGTGGGAAAGGGATTTTAAAGCCAAAAATGAGACTTTTAAGGACACATGAGAAGGAGAATCCTGTGTGCATGCGCAGGAAGGTCTTTGCTCTCCCAGGGCACAGTGCATTTGTCAGAGAGCACCCAGTCCCACCTCCCAGGCACCCACCCTGGAGCAGGAGGGTGCAAAACCTTCCCAGGCCACTCAGGGATTGGGTCATATCCTCATTTCACAGGTGCAAAATGACCCTAAAGCAAACACTCTGGTGCACGAGTGGCTCATGTGCTGCACTTGGGTTGTTTGCAAACCCTTCAGCTTTTATGTGCTCTGTGCCTGGGGGGTGTTGAGCGGAGCAGCTGTGTTTGACCAGCAAACTCCCCAGTGCCTCCTGCTCCCTCATCACTGCCTCAAATGGTCTCAGCATCAACCCCAAAAGTTGCTCTTCCACCAGCCAAAGGGACTTTCCCTCTCCCTTTCCATTAGAAATGGGAAAAAAACGTCCCTCAGCTTCTGTGTGCACCAAAGTGGCCACTGCAACATTTAYAGTGGGTAATATAGGTTTAGGAGGAATTAAAGCAATTTTTTACATCTTTTTTCTTCCTAGTTGAGCTCCATGGAGAGCCTCACTCACCTCCTTTGCTCCTTGTTCCTTGAGAGGCATTTTTTGTCAGSACAGAGCAGGCAGGATTTGCCCTTGTGCCCCATCCAAGAAAAAGAGAGAAAAATAACCCCAAACAATTGCAAAGCTTTCATTGGAGAAATTAATCCACAAGGGAGCAAGGTTAAAAATAAAGTTCTTTGGCCAGGGCCTTTATAAGCTCTAGCCATATTCTCTGGAATATAATTCATAAGCACAATATGTTTTTTTGTTGTGAATGAGTGTGAAGTACCAGAAAAGGAAAGAGGAAACCCCTAATGTAGTCCTGAATAGACCTGTGAAAAAGGATAATAAAACTTGTCCTGGATTTCCTTTAGCAGCAGGTGCTTCCTTTGGAGCTTCTATTCATTCAGACTTTGGGCAGACAGAGCCTGCCAAATTATTTTTTTTTTTTAACTTTTTGTAAACACAGCACTCAATTGGTCTGAATGAAGGTGAATTCGTCTTCTTGGCCACTGTCAAGCTCATGGGCTCACAAGGTCAGTGGCAAAGCTTCTCCAAGATTTTGGGGTGGGTTCCTCTCCAGACCTGACAGATAGAAAGGTGCTACCTCAGGTCAGGAGGTTTCCTCAAGAATCCAAGGCTGGAAGG